>VZRI01008519.1:1433-37004 GCA_013397515.1 Upupa epops | reverse complement strand
ATTTGTGAGATACGTAGCAGCAGAGCTGACAGGCAAACAGATTCTGACATACCATTTCAGAGTATTTTGTCATAAAATTAGCTTCGTGAAAATGTTGTTTAGCACTTTGGGCTCTTTGTTGGGGTTTTTTTTTTGGTTGGTTGGTTGGTTGGGTTGATTTCTTCTATTTTTTTTTTCTGAAGGCTTCTAAACAGAAACTTCTCATACAATCATAAAATTATAGAATAAAGGATGTCCAGGATCACCAAATCCATCCCTCATCCCAACAGCTCCCCAACCCCTAGACCATGGCCTCAAGTGCTCTAGGTACTCACCTTTTGAACACCTCCAGGGGTGGGGACTCCACCTCCAGTGCCCAACCGCTCTTTCAGGAAAAGATCCAACCTAAACCTCCCCTGATGCAACCTAAGACCACTTCCCCTCGTCCTATCATTAGGAATTTGGGAGAACAGACCAGCACCAGCCTCGCTACAACCTCCTTTGAGGTAGTTGTAGAGAGCTATAAGGTCTCCTCTCAGACTCCTCTTCTCCAGACTAAGCAACCCCAGTTCTCTCAGCCACTCCTCACAGGCTCTGTTCTCCAGCCCTCTCCCCATCCTCATTGCCCTTCTCTGGCCCCGCTCCAGCACCTCAATGCCTTTCTGATACTGTGGCACCCAAAACTGGACCCAGTAGTCTAGGTGCAGCTGCATGAGTGCAGAGTACAGGGGCAAGTTAAGGTTTCAAGTAATAATGACTCCAAACACCTTTCTCCTAGTTCTCTATTTACAAGTGTGTCTTAAGTGTCAAGGGCTTCAGAGATTGACAGTAGAAGATATTTTATGCACTAATCTGTTAATCATTTCCTCCTAATTTCTACTTTGATTTTGGCCTGGCATCACTCTCCCACCTTTTTTCCTTCCCCTTTGGAGATAGAGGATTATTACTTCAGCAACCGTAAAGTTTTGGGTTGATTATTACTGAACTGTTTTATCTGTTAGACAGTCCAACCCAGTGTCACCTAACATTGGGTGCAGTGCTTTTCAGCTGACAAAAGACAGACGGGCGTTTTACAGACATAGTAGCCTGGAGCCTGAATGCACTAAAGATGGCAAAAAGCCAGTCACCTCAGCTGTGTTATACAGCTCTCTGGAGGCACTGAGGGGATGGAGCCACATGCTTATTCTCTCTTTAAATTACTTAAAGCACATAGGGAATCATTTAGAGAACTTGTAAATGAAGACACAGCAGCCAGCATAATTAAGTGCTGTTTCAGAAGCAGAGCCCAGTGTGATGTCTCTATCTTCTTGAACCTTACAGGAAACCTTGTATTGACTTCAAGAGGGTTCCAGTATCTCCCTTGGTCACCTAATTCTCATTCCATTGCATTCCTTCCTTTGACTAGACCATTCCACTTCCTCTTAAAGGTCATGGGATCCCCTTGATTTGCATCAGCCAAGTGTTTGATTTTAATCAAACCTCGACAAAGGATTCGGGGCTGGCTGGTTTCTTTACCCTGCATTGTTTTACTCAACACAAAGCTAAACATTACATAGCTGATGTGCAGCCTTTATTCTTCAAACCCATAAATTACCCTAACATTAGGAGTCTGAAGCCGTAGCTCAGGGGCAGCCAAGTTTTGGCTGCAAGGCCGGCTTATGAAGCTTCATTCATCTCCCATCTGTCCCGCTCCTGATTCTTCTCTCTCTCATCCCCTAAACGCGATGGAAGCAGCAATTTATGGGGCTATACTGCTCATCACAGAAATGATTCCAAGAAGACAGCCACCCCCAGCCCTAGTAACTCTTTATTTCAGTGACCCCCGCAGTGCTGAACCAGTGGAAAAACAAATCATGAAGTGGTGATAGGAACAAACAGCTCAGATGTAGGAAGCAAAACAGGCAACAGCTCCTTCGCATGGCTTCTCCTCACTCATCTGTGTGCCGTGGACCAGTCTGTACCGAAGGACTGGACTGTGAGTAATGGAAAAACCCCAGGATATAACTGATGAGATAAGAAAGTAAGAAAAAGGGGAAGTTTATGACAGCTCTGTGGAAAAAAAATACTGCAGAGGATCAAGGTCTGACCTCTTCCGGGCAGATTATCAATATTTCATGAGAGTGATGAAGGGGAACATTTAGCAAAGCAGCATTGCGTTTCTGACTGATAATATAAATATATAAATCCATCGCAGGCAACAGAAATAGCAGCGTGAGCTCTGCATCTGTGCAGCTCTTCAAGGAAAAATGACCAGCGTGAAGCATAAAATTGGGACAGGAAAAGTGATGCTTGCACTGATGAGGCCTCCCCTCGAGGACTCGGGGCAGTTCTGGGCCCTTTGCATCAAGAAAGAGATTGAGGGGCTGGAGCAGGTCCAGAGGAGCAATGAGGCTGGAGAAGGGACTTCAGGGAATGTCTGAGGAGGAGAAGCTGAGGGACCTGAGGGTGTTTAGCTTGGAGAAGAGGAGACTCAGGGGGACCTTCTCCCTCTCTAAAACTACCTGAAGGGAAGTTGTGGACAGTTGGGAGTTGGGCTCTTCTTTCAGGCAACTAGTGACAGGATGAGAGTGCAAGGCCTGAGGCTGCTCCAAGGGAGGGTTAGGTTGGATGTTAGGACGCACTTCCTCACAGAAAGGATGCCTCATTGCTCCTTTCCAACCAGGATTATTCTGTGATTCTGTGATTACAGACTAGAAGATTTACAGGAAAAGAGATTAACAAATATTGTTTTCAAGCCTTAACTATTTTTTGCTCTTAATAAATGGTACTTGAAGCTCCTTACTCCCAGCATGACATGTGAACGTACTCCATGAGCACAAAAAGCAGCACACCTCGCCTGTTTTTAAACCTAAACCAAACAAACCCACTGCCCTGTGAATATCAACAAAGCCAGCCTTTCCATACTGAAGGAGCAGGCTGTTTGTTCTAGTTAAGCTATAAAAACTATTACACAGCACAGCGGTTCTGCATTGTTCTTCCAGATGCTAATGACTGGGTTTGTCTTCAAAAGGTTCTGCATGCAGTCCTTTAGGGTGGATAAAAGCACCACTCAGCAAATTCCATCTGGTTATTTCCAATGGCTTGGAAAGCAAATGCAAATAGGAATGTGACTATCACGTTATCATCTTTCCTGATATCCTCTATGAAGGAACACCAGATTGTCCGTTAGTGTAGTTAATCAACTTTCAGAAAGCCTTTAAGGGTATTTCAGGGGTGCTTTAAATGGCAGTGTCGTGAACAACAGCAAGAACATCACACCACCCTCCCCCCCTAAATTAAAACCTCAAGGAAGAGAGATTGCTTCTGCAGCTATAGGGCTGGGGTAAATCTATGATAAATGCTACATAAAGCAGGGATGAATCTGATCGAGTGAGAGGGAATGCTAATGAAATGCGTACTGTTTCACCCCCCTGGTAACAGGATATGTACTGCACACTGACAGTTCTCAGCTAGACAGGACAAAGCAATTGCACCGAGCTGTGTGGAGGGAAGGGAGGCCGTCCAGAGGGAGCTGGACAGGATGGAGAGCTGGGCCAGTGCCAACATCATGAGATTCTAAAAACCAACGGCAAGGTCCTGCACCTGGGTCGAGGCAATTCCAGGCACAGAGACAGGCTGGGTGGGGAACAGAGTGAGAGCAGCCTGGAGGAGAAGGACTTGGGGGTGTTGGTCAATGAAAAACTCAACACAAGCCAGCAATGTTCACTTGCAGCTCAGAAAGCCAACTGCATCTTGTGCTGCAGCAAGAGGAGTGTGACCAGTAGGGTGAGGGTGGTGATCCTCCTGCTCCATTCTGCTCCCATGAGACCCCATCTGCAGTGCTGGGTCCAGTTCTGGAGGAACTGGAAGGACATTGAGCTGTTGGAACAGAGGAGGGCCACGAGAATGAGGGGANGTGGCTGCCCCCCAGCTCCCTGGCAGTGTTCAAGGCCAGACTGGCTGGGGCCTTGAGCACCCTGGTCTAGTGGGGGGTGTCCCTGCTCATGTCAGGGGGTTGGAACTGGATGATCTTTAAGTTCCCTCCCAACCTGACCCATTCTAGGAATCTATCAATCTATGAACATAAATATCTGACTCTGTGAATTCTAAAATAAACGTTAGAGAAGATCAAGAGCAGCAGCTGCACAGATTTTCACAGATAAAAATTGGTATTATTTTGTTTCCTCCTCAGTGAAATTTGCTTGTTGCTTTCAGCATCATGAACACCCAGAATCACCACGTAGTATCCCGTTGTCAACTGTTCTTTTCAAGGCCAGGAGCAGCAGCATAGAAGACCGACTGCTCATGCAAATCCCGCATGGCTTTTATTCACCCAATATCTGTTTCATCAAAAGCCTCTGTGCCTTCATCATGACTTTGAATCAAGTGCAACCTTCCCCTGGAAGAAATCCTCCACAGTAACTGTACATGAAAAGCAATTTCCCTTCAAAAGCAGAATAGTTTGGACAATCCCAGTGAGCTTTCTGGCTAGCACATTCATCTTTTCACTGGGGCTGTAATTCTAAGTGAGTTTTGATGGCAGAGCGCTCTGACTCATCGGCACTGTTGGCAGCAGAAGGTAATCCTTGCTTTTCCCTGCCCAGTGTTTGGCTCAACGAATTGATATTGGTAGTTGTGACCCCAGAGGAGAGGGCTTTCAGAGCTGTACTTGTACATTACACTGCTTTGGTAGTGGTGATTAAACCTCTGGTCTCCTGAATATCTTGTGATGATCTGGATGAGGGGATTGAATCTGCCTTTGTTAAATACATGGATGACACCAAGCTGGGGGGGAGTGTTGATCCACTGGAGGGGAGGAGGAGGCTACAAAGAGGTCTGGACAGGTTTGGTCAATGGGTAGAGGCTACTAGCCACAAAAACCCCAGCAGAGCTACAGACTGGGGGAGGAGTGGCTGGAGAGCAGCCTGGCAGAGAGGGACCTGGCAGCACTGGTTGACAGCCAGCTGAACAGGAGCCAGCAGGGTGCCCAGGTGGCACCAAAGGCCAATAGCATCCTGGCTAGCTTCAGCACTAGTGTGGCCAGCAGGGCTAGGGACATCATTCACCCCCTGTACTGGGCACTGGGGAGGACTCCCTTTGAGTGCTGAGAGCAGTTCTTGGACCCTAGCTTCAAGAAAGAGATTGAGGGGATGCAGTTGGTCCAAAGGAGAGCAACGAAGCTAGGGAAGGGACTGGAGGGAAAGTTTTGTGAAGAGAGGCTGAGGGAGCTGGGGGTGTTCAACGTGCAGCAGAGGAGACTCATGCAGGACCTTATCTCTCTCTATAACTCCCTGAAGGGAAGTAGTAGACAGGTGGGAGTCAGGCTCTTCTCCCAGGCAACCAGTGATAGGAGGAGAGAGCATGGTGTGAAGATGCTTCAAGAAAGGGTTAGGTTGGCTGTTAGGAAGCCCTTCCTCAGGGAAAGGGTGCTCAGAGCCTGGACTGGACTGCCCAGGGAGGTGGTGGAGTCCCCATCCCTGGAGGTGTTGAAGGACAGCCCTGGTCTGGCTGCTGTGGTGATGTCAGGTCCTGTGCTGTACTGGATAATCTCAGAGTTCTTTTCCAGCCTCAATAATTCTGTGAGTCCGTGATAATACCCTGGGAAACGTTTAAGACCATATCTGTTGAATTAATTAATTCTTGGCTCAGTATTGTTCCTTTCTTAAACTTCGTGTGGGCAGGAGGCATCAGGTGGGATTGTGCAGCTGCTTGTGTCTAATCTGCACTCTGCTGAAAGCCTTTAAACAATTAGCTTAATTTTTGTAATTAGTTTTGATCCGTGGCTTGAGGTCTGCAGAGTGTTAGCAACTAGATGTTATGATCTCGATGGCAGATGTTTAGGGTCACTGGGTTGGTTTTAGGTTGGACTGGATGATCTTTAAGGTCTTTTCCAGCTTCATCAGTACTGTGAGACTGTGAACTGTTTCCACAGGCATCCGTAAAGGGGGTGAGCAGAGGCAGTGTTATAGGTGGAACACAAGACTGCAGTCATCTTCACTCAGAACACCTGGAATCACTACCATCAGCCAGAGATGTGTTGTGTCCTGTATTTCTTCCGTTATCCTTAACCTGTCCTTTATGAACCCTGGGTGGTGTAACGATGAATACTGTGACAGCAGAAAGGATTTGCTGAGTTGATGTGACACTGTAAAGCACACTGATACACATGGCTACACATGGTGTAACCATGGGGAGGTGATGGTACCCCTGTACTCTGCCCTCGTGTGACTGCACCTTGGGTACTGGGTCCAGTCTTGGGCACCACAGTATCAGAATGGCATTGAGGAGCTGCAGTGGAGCCAGAGAAGGGCAATGAGGGTGAGGAGAGAGCTGCTGTGAGAAGCAGCTGACAGACCTGGGGTTGTTTAGAGAACAGGGAGCTGAGAGGATACCTCGAGAGTCTCTGCAGCTACCTACAAGGAGGTTGTAGCGAGACTGCTGCTGGTCTCTTCTCCCAAATTCCTAATGATAGGATGGGGTGAAATGTCCTCAAACTGCATCAGGGCAAGATTAGATTGGATTCTGTGAGAAGTTCTTTACTGAGAGAGTGGTTGGGCACTGGACCAGGCTGCCCAGGGAGGTGATGGAGTCCCCATCCCTGGAGGTGTTTAAACAGCAAGCAGCTTGAGCACTTGAGACCATGGTCTGTGGGCTGAGGAGGTGTTGGGATGCGGGCTGGACGTGATGATGCTTGGGGTCCTTTCCAGCCATGAGGATTCTATGATTCTCTGGCTCTATTTTTGTGGAGATGGGGGTCATTATTTATTCATCCCTTCATTTATTTAATCTGTGCAATGGATATGTGCTGTAGCAATACTGCATTAAAATGCAGCCCCTAGTAAATAAGATTCCAACAACAGTTTCTAGTCAGTGAAATGAACACCTGGTGATTCCAGGCCCAGGAGAGGGATTCAAACGGTTGAATTATTCCAGCTGTTTTCGCTCCAGAATGAAAATCCATTCCTATATTAGGAAAAAAAGCCAAAATCTTCCCAAATACTGTGTTTCCCATTGTCCATGTTTGAGAATAAGTTCTTAAAAGATAAAACAAAGGGGGAAATTAAAATTATTTAAATTAAAATTAACTACAAAATAAAACAAAGGGGGGAGTTTCTTTCACAATCTTTTTTATTTCTATAATTTCAAATCTGGAAGCATGAGAAATGTTCAGGGGGTTTTTTAAATGCAAAGACTTTCCTTAGCAATAGGTTTTCTGGACATGGTCTCAGCACCATAATTCACTGGAGGAAAACTAAACAAGAAACTTCAGTTGAAATCAATTAGCAGCAAGATCGAAAAACATTCAGCATCTGTTCAAATTGAACTGGCAAATCTACATTGGACTAATTAGTGCTCCAGAAATATGACAATGGTCCTAGCAAACGTCTCTGTCTCACACAGCATCCAGTCCCCATTATGCTCTTTGGATTTGTTAGTTGTAGAAATTATAAGCTAATGCTGCAAAGAAGCTCAGGATTTGTGTCACAGAGTGTTAGGGATTGGAGGGACCTCGAAAGATCATCCAGTCCAACCCCCCTGACACAGCAGGAGCCCCTAGATCCAGTGGCACAGGAACAGCCTAGGCAGATTTGAAACATCTCCAGAGAAGGAGACTCCAAAACCCCCCTAGGCAGCCCCTTCCAGGCTTCTGGCACTTTCATCATAAAGAAAGTTCTCCTCTTGATGTGGAACCTCCTCTGTTCCAGCTGACACCCTGTGCCCCTTGTTCTAGCATTGGGTGCCCCTGAGCAGAGCCTGGCTCCTTCCTCCTGACCCCCACCCTTTCCATCTTGATCAGCAGTCATGGGGTCCCCCCTCAGGCTCCTTTTTTCCAAGCTCAAGAGACCCAACCCCTTCAGCCTCTTCTCAGCAGGGAGCTGCTCCACTCCCTTCCTCCTCTTTGTGGCTCTCAGTGGGTGGAAGGTAGCTGATAGGTGCACACTACACAAGAATTGTTGATATCTGCATTGAGCATCCCCACCTTTTAAAGAGCTGTGGTAGCATCACTGGTTTGTGATGAAAGCCATTTGTTTTCTAAAGCTACAGGGAGATTTTTGAATCCATACTGATGGATACAGCCTGCTTTTATTAGGTCTTGGATACAGAAGCATTATTGCAAGTGAAAATCACAGTGCATCTCCATGAGGATGCATTTCAGATGTCTGAAGGCATCACACATGCTTACCTGCAAGATGCCCATGAACCATACCAGAGGTGCTAGGTGCCTGTGCCTGAGCTACCCATCATTTGCAGTGTTCTCCAGTGGATTTATTTCTACATAGAATGAAGCTACTCTGCCATGACTGAACCACTTGTAAACTGTCTTAGTTATGACTTCCTGGGGGAGATTCCCATCCTGAGAGGATCCCCATCCATATTAGTACTCAATGCAACCTGTTTTCTGCAGGCTACCACACGGGAGGTCAGTGTGAGTGCATGCCCACTGTCTGCAATCTCTTAGTGAGACCCAGCTCCAACCACAGGCCTGACAGTCCTCAGAACCCTGGGGAGAAAACTGACTCCTGCTGTCCATATCAGTCCCAGTGCACCTTTATAGTTCCCTAAACCTTCATGTTGGCCTCTGTATCAACTACAGGATGCTGTTTTCCAGGTAAAGGGTTCAGGAATGTTTTCATGGCTTGAATTCTGTAATCTTAGAGGTCTTGTCCAGCCTTAATAATTCTGTGGCTCTGTGAGTCTCTGGGTTTGCTCCAGGAGCTGCTATGGGGTATGGAGTAGCAGTACCCACTTTTCTAGGCTCAGCCCATTTTAGAAATCAGTGTCACCCTTTGGGGATGCAACACCATAGACTTTTGTGTGATAGATGAGTATTGCAGGACTGTTGATACCTTCTGCTGTTGTTACTTATTCAAAGCCACTGTCTGTGACATCGCAGTCATCCCCACTGCATGTGCTCCAGGCTAGGTGGTCCAGCTGTGTCAGGGGGCTCAGACTAGATGATCTTTTGAGGTTCCTCTTGATCCTATGATTCTATGAACCTCTACTTGGCTCTTGTATGGTGAGCAGAGCACTCTTTTGGCACTGCCTTCTTCTGCTGGTGATGTCCACTGACACCCTCGGCATCATCAGCAATGGCATTAACCTCTGCTGCCACAGGAACTTGTGGCGATGGCCTGACAACCACAGAGCCCAAGGTCAGTGCAGCTGTACCTGACTGTCTTTCCAGCTATGTGGGAAGGACAGAGCCCATCAAAGCAGCTTGGTAGAGAACTAAATCTGATGACCTACACAGTCTGCCTTAGGGAGAAAGTCTTCCTGAAGGAGCCCATGCACCCTTACCCACAAACCTCAAGCAGCATCCTTACAGTCATTTGTGTCAAAATCATTTACCCCAGCTTTTGCTCACGTTCTAACAGAAGCATTCTTACAAGTAGCCCCAGAAGACAGCTGTGATTGAGGGATGCAAACTGAGCTGCCTGTGATTTTCATGTCTCCCTCTTCTTCCATATATCCAAACCTGCAAATATCTACAAGGGGCTTAACTGTCTCCTGAGTCCCCAGTAGCTCCCCTATGGAGAGCTAAATCAATAGGGAAGTTCCCCTTTAAATGAAACGATTACATCCCCTTGCAGTTCCCAGAACAAGCATTCTCTGGGGAACCAGCCAAAGGATGAAAGAGGAGAGTGGGCAGCATGGTGTAAGCTCTCCAGCACAGAGAACAGAATCGCAGAATTATTGAGGCTGGAAAAGACCTCTGAGTTGATCCAGCCCATCACCACATCGGGCAGACCAGGGCACTAAGAGCCATTGCTCTTAAACACCTCCAGGGATGGGGACTCCACCACCTCTCTGGGCAGTGACTAGATGGGATTCCCAGAGTGCTGCGACACCATTCTGTGCATCCTTTCTCCTTCTCTTAAGAGAGAAAGCACGTAACCTGGCACCAGATATTGTTTCAGTTCCTTCAAAGGACTGCAGCTGGTGACAGTGTATTCTGCAGCCTTCTTTCCCTGTCAAATATGCAAATTGAAGTTTAGAGGAGGCTTTTGTCAGAAACAGGCTCATCCCGAGTTTCCCATTTGCTTTCTGAGCAGGCTAATAAAGAAGAATTCAGCAAAATGTCAGAGAGTAATATTGGAGAATAAACGTGTGGCAAAATACCATGAGTGACTCACGGACTGCAGTAGGAGTTTGTGGGGTTTTGTTTCTGGGCTGGTATGTCCAGGTTCTGAATCCTGCAGAACAGCAATGGGAAACAGCAGTGGAATAAACTGGGTGTTGCAGGCTTTGTGATTCACCGCTCAACAGCTCGTTCAGAAGTCCTCTTGTTGTTAAAAGGGGACTGGTCACACTGGTGCAGAAACCACCAGTTGAGCTACAGGCTGGGGGAGGAGTGGCTGGAGAGCAGCCTGGCAGAGAGGGACCTGGAAGCACTGGGGGACAACTGGCTGAACAGGAGCCAGCAGGGTGCCCAGGTGGCACCAAAGGCCAGTGGCATCCTGGCTAGCATCAGCACTAGTGTGGCCAGCAGGGCTAGGGACATCATTCACCCCCTGTACTGGGCAATGGGGAGGACTCACCTCGAGTCCTGGGGGCAATTCTGGGCCCCTTGCTTCAAGAATGAGATAGAGATGCTGGAGTGAGTCCAGAGGAACAACAAGGCTGCGGGAGAAAGTCTGATGGGGAGAGGCTGAGGGAGTTGGGGTTGTTTAGCCTGGAGAAGATGAGACTCAGGGGGGACCTTACCAGTCGCTAGAACTCCCTGAAGGGAAGCTGTAGACAGGTGATGGTCATTTTCTTCTCCCAGGCAGCTAGTGATAGGACGAGAGGACATGGCCTGAAGCTGCCAGGGGAGGGTCAGATTGGATGTTAGGAAGCCCTTCCTCAGGGAAAGGGTGCTCAGAGCCTGGACTGCACTGCCCAGGGAGGTGGTGGAGTCCCCATCCCTGGAGGTGTTGAAGGACAGCCTGGCTGTGGCCCTGAGTGCCCTGGTCTGGCTGCTGTGGTGATGCCAGGTCCTGGGCTGGGCTGAAGGAGCTCAGAGGTTTTTTCAAGCCTCAGTGATTCTGTGATGGTGTGATGATGTCCTGCAGAAATAAATGAGGACCTGTGAAACTAGGTGAACATTGTAGACTCTAGAAACAAAAGAAGAGATCAGCAGTAGTGGCTAACATGCTCAAAGACAATCAGAACCCGTTATGGATTCTTGCCCTACATTCAAGTGGAATGCTACTTCCCAACTGCTCTTAAATCTCTTCTTCAGCTTTATTCTCAAAAGGGTAATGCAGTTCGTAAGGAGCTTGACTGCTGGAGCACATCTGCTGCCTTACTTTTAAAAGGCTGTGATTGCAGAATCCTAAACACTTGACAGACATTTCTGTCTTTAATGGTGAAAACATTCTTAACCTGGAGAACAACCACGTTTGTTTCAGTCTTGGAAGAGCTGCTAAAAACAGAGGAATTATTAGCAATTAAGATCAAGTGGCTGTCTTGCTGTGTTAATTACAGTACCTTTCTTGCTTTTTCTCTTCTGATCTGTTCTGCCCTGTTCTTTTTGTCCCTCCTGTCTTCTTCACTGGGACTTTTTCGCTGGGTCCAGTTTGTTTTCTTTGAGTGCTGTGTGCTCATCCCTTTCCGTGTTTAACCTCCATCAGTCCAGGATCCTGGCAGTGAAATGGCACATCTTTACCTAAATATCCCAAAAATCTAAGTAGGAGAAAATACTTCTCCATGTTTTAAGTGAAATCTGAATCAATTGTTCTCTCTGATGTTTAAATTTCTGATTCATTCCCTTTTTTACTGGACTTGCTTGGTGTGACTCTCGTGAGTGACTGCATTTATCACCATTCCTGAATGCTCCGTATTTGATAATAACATTTCCATCCTTTCCTGGGCAGGAAATGATCTATTCAGAATCTCAGAGCAAAGCAGTTATTCAGCTGTGACTAAGATGCAGGAATCCAACTCTTAGCACTCTTACACTATTGTGACTCTTACAACAACGAGCTGGTCTTGGAAAGTCTCTGAGCTTCAAGCCTTAGATTTATGTGACAACACAGATCCAGGAGGGTCTGAGCCTTTACTGTGTGTGAACCCACTGCAGAAAACAGAAGTGAAAGAGCCAGACACCCACATGCAGGTTTTATTTCATTTATGAATGCTATTTCAAACGAGTCTTGTTGTTTTGGATGACTCTGGTAGTGTTGATTTCAGTCCCTTCTACAGCTGAGATCCCCAGTATTTGGGAGCCAGTGATTTCATCAGTTTTTCCACTCGTAATTGTTATCTGCAGCTGTCAGAGGAACTGTGGGAAAAACAAAGACAAATTCTCCCACTTAAACTTTTTTGACTTAGAGAGACAACGGTTTGCTGCAGATTTCCTCATGTGAGTGAGGCTGTTTGAATACTGCATGATGATTTATGAAACCACAAAACCACTCAGCACAAACTGACTCAAGCACCATAGCAAAAACCACTGTAATTAGCATATTTGAGGCCAGTGAAAGCTGCAAAATAATCAGGCATCGGTCACTAAAGCAAGAGATTGATGTTTCCGTGTGTGTTCCAACACTTTTATCAATGCTCTGCATTAGTGCTTTCAGAATATGACATTGTCCAGTCTCTGTTTTGCTGGCTAAATGCCTATAAAACGTGGAATAGCTGAACTTACTAGAGCTTTTCATCAGCTATAAACAACACGCTGCTATTGCAGGATACTGCTTGATGGTCAGAGGAGTCCAGGCAAGCATAGAGCAATGGAAACAGTCAGTGACAGAAGACAGGGATTATATTAAGCAATTAATTTACCCTTTCCTGGGCTTTTTGTGGTGTCTTGGGAGTCACCTTCCTTTCATGCACTGCCTTCTGCCTTTCCCAGAAAGAGCAGGGAGACAGACAGATTACACAGCAATAGACTGTTTCCTCAGCTTGCTCTCAAACCTGTAAATTGCTTCCTTAATTATTCTAACTGCTCCACCAAGAGATGCTAAATAACTGGACTTTGGGGGTTGGAACTGGGTGATCTTTAAGGTCTCTTCCAACCTGAACCATTCTAGGAATCTATGATAGGAATCCTTGAGTATTCAAAGTGTCAGTATGGCTGGAAACCAACCTAAGGAGGAACTGAGACAACTGAAAATCCAGCTGTACGTGAAGCAACTCATTCAAACATCTATCTGTGTTAAGGTGCAGTAGAGTGGAGTTTTCTTCTATGTTAAGGCTAGAAATGATACAGGGGGAAAGCTAGGTGCAAGGACTTCTGTAGAGAATAAACACTTTCACACTTTGATTTGCTTAAATGCACTGTCAGTGAAAAACCACCCCCAGATGAGGGTCCGCTGCTGGTGTGAACAATCACAGCTTCTTTTGTGTCCATGGACTGCTGAGAAATTATCTCAGGTGAGGAACATGCATGCACCTTGTTAGCCAGAACTCTCTTCCATCTGGATGAGGGGAAAGCTGATCCAAAACGGGGATAGTATGTGCTGGGATTTGTCATCAAGTGAATTTCACAACTCAGGACAAATACAAAATGAATAGAGCAGGCTGTTCAAAGCTCTTAAATCAAACTGAAATAAATAAAAGCCTGTCTCCACTAAACAATTTTTCTTAAATTAATCTTCACTGTGGAGGATTCTTCCTGTGTAAGGCTAAGATTTCCTTGTTAGAACTTGCCAAAAGCACAGAATCACAGAATCATTGAGGCTGGCAAAGCCCTCTGAGCTCAGCCAGCCCAGCCCAGGACCTGATATCAGCACAGCAGCCAGACCAGAGCACTAAGGGCCACAGCCAGGCTGCCCTTCAACACCTCCAGACACAGGGACTCCACCACCTCCTTGTGCAATCCATTCCACATTCTGAACATCCCTTCTGTGAGGAAGGGCTTCCTAACATCCAACCTAACCCTCCCCTGGTGCAGCTTCAGCCCCTGCCCTTTCTTCCTATCACTAGTTGCCTGGAAAAAAACCTGACCCCCATCTGTCTACAACTTCCCTCCAGGTAATTGTAGAGGGTGTGAAGGACCCCCTGGATCTTCTCTTCTCCAGGCCAAACACCCCCGCACCCTAAGCCTCTCCTCATCAGACTTGCCCTCCAAACCCTTCCCCAGCCTCATTGCTCACGTCTGCATCTGCTCCAGTACCTCAATCTCTCTGTTGAAGCGAGGGACCCAGAACCACCTCCAGTACTCGAGGCTGGTCATCCCCAGTGCCTGTACATGTCCAGCTGGCCATACTATTGCTGATACTAGCCAGGATGTCACTGGCCTTTCATGCAACCGGAGCACCCTGTTGGCTCATCTTTAGCCGGTTGTCTACCAGTACTCCCACATCCCTCTCTACCAGGCAGCAGAAAAGTTGTGGAGTCACAGAAAGTACCCACACAGATGCAACCATGTGAATTATCTGCTCATGATGGCACTGGACCTAAAAAGGAGGAAGAGAAGGCAGTCAGGAGTGAAGTCAAGAGGAGGTTCTTCACCATGAGGGTGCTGAGACACTGGACCAGGTTGCCCAGGGAGGTGGTGGCTGCCCCCCAGCTCCCTGGAAGTGTTCAAGGCCAGATTGGCTGGGGCCTTGAGCAGCCTGGTCTGGTGGGGGGTGTCCCGGCTCATGGCAGGGGGGTTGGAACTGGATGATCTTGAAGGTCCCTTCCAACCTGAACCATCCTAGGAATCTATGACATTTTTATATACTGCAAACTTGACAGTAGGTAACACTGATATTATTTGCACATCTATAAAAGAATAAAAGAACAGAGCCAACAGGCTTAATGAGCGAAGACCTAGATGCTAGTCCTTCCTTAAGATAGTCCAGCAACGCTCAAAACACTTAATTTCCTGACTGGTTGAGCCAAAGCCTTGTTCTCAAGGGAATGTTTTGCCCTTTCAGTGCACTTAAATAAGTAGTGGAAATAATATTTAGAACAACCTTTTGCACAGCAGAGCAAGAAGATGACTTTTGCTTGGTAACAGTTTAACTAAGCCCAGCTGCTTCCGTCACTTGGGAGCTGGATAGCAGCAGTTCCTCTTTGAAGTGAGGCCAACACGCCTTTCCAGGGACATCTGTGGTACTCAACAAATCCTGCGAATGCTCTGGGCTAGCTTAAACTTTACCCTTATTAGAACGGTCCTGAAATAGAAGCTATTTGAGTTGTCCCAAATTAGTTTCCATATTGATCCACAAAGGTCAGGCAGGGGGGGATGTTGCTTGGGAAGACCAGTTTTGTTCCATTTGTCCTTTCCTACCCGTTTTTGGCGTATGGACTCAAAGTGTTTTGATCACCATGCTGTTATTCACAGGCAGGCTATCTCCGCCAGCTAAACGCTGGTCCCAGATGATGTCCTTTGTGGCCAAGCTGTGACTGTGAAGCTGTCATTGCTGTTTGTTCTTCTGGAAACGAAAATCAGGTCTTTCAGAGGAGATGGACACTGTAACAGGCTCTGGGTCTGAATGTTAGGCAGGAAACCAAAGGAAAACAGAAGGTGAGAGGAAAGCTGAAGGCAGTGATAGGTGAATATGACAGAGACTGAATACAATCCAGCTTGTGGGAATGACAGGTAGCTGATGAAAGAGTCTACTACTATAGTAAAGTGCTTCATGCCAACAAGGTGCTATCATTATTATCTTTATTGGAAAAAAAATGAGTGAGTTTTGACTGTAAAAAAGGGGTTTGGCTCTTAAACTCTGGCTCTTCAGTGTTTGTGTGGCAGGGCTGTTGGCCTAGGTGATCTCGAGAGGTTCCTTCCAACCCCTACCATTCTATTACTCTCTATTTCTGTGCATGACTCAAGACTGTGCTGTCCTCACATGGGTCTGGTTGTAGCCTGCGTCCCAGTGGTGAGTGGAAGTGAACCTCTACCACAAGTCTGTCTTAGTGCAGCACAGGTTCTTGAAGGAAGGCTCCTGGTGACCACCTGGAGAAGATGTGCTGGTCACCCTGGGCGGAACAGTTCAGTGAAGCCACCCAAGAGTAAGGAATGGTTTCAGACATGCTTCCCAGCTCTGTGTCTGAAGAGTTATTCCCATTTCCTAGCTCTAGGCAGCTCAGTATGTGACTATGACTGGATCATTGTTCAGAGTCACTTCATGCTGTAACGATGGAAGGTTCCTAATTCTGTATCTCGAGCTAGGAGCTAGTTGTTAAATGTGAGGTAGAGAAGCGCTTGGCTCAGAGATGCTTCTACCATGCACTAGATGTGTCCAATGGGATGTGCAGCCCTGTGCCTCCAGTCCCTGTGGGACAGGCCAATAGTTCAGCCATGCGATTAATTTGAGAGTCGTGTAAAGCTCGCCCCTGTGGGGCTTGTTGTAGATTAAAAGCAGAGAGTAACCTTGAACTGGCTTGGCCAACGGTGACCATTTAAATAACAGTAGGGTGATTTGATTGTGTTTGGATTTTGTATCAAGCACACATTTCTATAGTTAACTTGGTTATAAAAGCTTTAAAAAAGAAAAAGAAACAAAGAAAGAGGGGGGAAAAAGAAGGCCAGGTAATCGTAGAGTGACTGAGCTGTATGGTTTCTGCACTTACAGCACTTCTGGTGGGGATTCTACCAAGACCTTTCCAAAGCTGGGTCCCAGGGTAGTGTCACAGTCTCACAGTACTGATGAGGCTGGAAAAGACCTTAAAGATCATCCAGTCCAACCTGTCACTGCACTCTGGACCAGCACCATCTCATACTCTGTGCCAGTGAGACTGAACCTTTATTTATGTTGCCTCTGATAACGGAATGGTGTTTTCCATTGTTCGCTTTGCTGTACAGAGTGAAATGAACCTCCCAGACTATTCGAATCCGCTAGCAGTAAAGGCTTATTTTAATGAGAAAATCAATATTTGGACTTCACCCTTTGGCCAGCAACGTATCATTTCTAGCAGCTGTGCTTTCTATTCACTCTTCGTCTGACTGAAACAGCTTCAATGACAGCAGCCAGGATCCTCCCCTTCTGTTCAGCTTTTCCATAGAAGGCAAAATTAAACAGATGTCTAAAGATAGGCCAGTACTATTTTAAGTCCTTTCTTTTTCAGAGGATCATGCCAATAAACTAAAGAAAACAACCTCATGTCTACCTTTATCCTTTAGGAGCCGAAGCACTCTCTCAGGAATATCAGCTATTTCTTCCTGTTTCTTCAAATTCACATTCTTTTCTCCTTTCTATTTATCCTTCTTAGCTTCTTTTATCACACAGTGAAGAAAATGTTAGCTCAATGCTTCATCAGAGACTCCTTTAAAAAATCACGCGTGTTATTTAACAGTTCTAGGAGCTTTTAAAGCTAGAGCTCCAACTCACAGGTAATAAAACAACAATTCATATCTCTCTTTGTGAGCAACATCACCCGAAGGGCATTATGCAACTCTGTTTTGAAGAGGGTTTCTCTTTTTTCCTCAGGCAAAAATCACTGATCAATTCGGCTGTTTACTTTTCCATTCCAGTTTTGCACAACAAAGGGATCCCTTGATTTTATTTGTCATTTATTTAGGCTTCAAGCAAGCCTGGTTCGGAAAATATCAGCCTGTTCAGTAAGCATTTCTCCTGTCGGTGCCTCGGCACGCGTGTCTGGCTTCCCCTGTTTGAGATTATGAGGCAAGGTCATCTGTGCTCTTAGAGTGCTGAAATAAGCAGCGATATTGAGAACTGATTTCTAGTGAAAGCTAGTGAGAATCTGGTTGCTGGGAGCTGGTTATAATGGGATACAACTGCCCAGGGAGGTTGTGGCTGCCCCCTCCCTGGCAGTGTTCAAGGACGGATTGGCTGGGGTCTTGAACAGCCTGGTCTAGTGGGGGGTGTCCCTGCTCATGGCAGAGGGGTTGGAACTAGATTATCTTTAAGGACCTTTCCAACCTGAACCATTCTATCAATCTATGAATCTCTAGCAGGTGTATGTCCCAGGTTTACATTCGTTTACGCTTCATTTCAAGAACAGTACAGTTCATTTCAGATTCTGCTGACCCACAGTGTTGTTCCTGTAATGAATTGCTTCAAGTGAATAATGCACAGCTTAATTATAGGATCATTATTACCTTGGAACTTGCACGTTTGAAATCCCTTTGCACTAGATCACGAGGGAGACTTGAGCACTCTCATCACCCAGTTCACAGGAGTGGTGATCTAGAGTAGTTTTCCAAAAGGAGTAACCGAGTTGGAGATGCAGATAGAGCTTGCTGTAAAGGGAAACTCATCCGATGTATTTTGGACTTCTGATTGTGGGTGAGATGAAGTACACACCTAAATATATCATTCCCACAATTAATTTCCAATAGATGGCTTATCAAGGACTCTAGGTTTGTAATTAGTTGAAGTAAACCCTACCCCAAAGTCTGATCAGGAGCTGGGAAGAGTTGTGGTAGAACTGCAGGGTTGTGTCACCAGTATGAAGTTGGCAGTAAGCAGGTTTGCAGGGATCATTTCAGTTTGTGGAATCATTCGGGTTGGAAAAGACCGTGGAGATCATCAAGTCCAACCAATAACCCTACTCTACCAAGTTCACCACTAAACCAGATCTCTAAGCACCACAGAGAAACAATCTTTAAACTCAACTGGCAACTCAACCATCTCCCCGGGTAGCCAGTTCCTAACATCCAGCCTAAACTTGCAGCTTGAGGCAATTCCCTCTCGTTCTTGTTCCCTCTTCCCAGAGTTATGGAGGCTGGAATACGTATGGAGTTACATGCCATCTAGTACATAATGTAATCGCTGCTGCAGTCGGCAGTACAGACATCAAGGTGACCCTTTTGAGAGGGCTTTGAAGCTTACCTCCTTTGGAAACGCTGTGAGCTAGGTGCTTAACGTCTCTGAAAAATTCAGCTAATAAAAGATATTTTTAAAAATAGTTAAGAGTGTTCTTTTCAGATGCAACCCAGGCACCTCGAAAGTTTGCCAACGTTAACGTCAAAGGCAGAACCAAGTGAAATCAAAGAGACAGCAGACATCCAGAGATTTGTCAAACCAATTTCATGGGGCAGAAGCCGTAAGAAATGGAAGCAGGGTGGAGTGTACTAGTCCTGGCTTGGCTTTGCTTATATCCTTCCTTCCACTCTAGCTTGTAAGCTGGAACATTGTTTGAGGTAGGGGCTGTGTTTCATACCCAAGCACTTGGCATCATGGGGGTCTGACCCTGATTAAAGTCTTCCCACTGAACTTGTGCAAGGAAATGCACAACATTGAGGTCTTTGAGCAATGTGTTTGCTCTTCTAACTTTGCCTTCACTTCAATTCCACAGCAAACTCATGAGGGGGTTAGAGAACCAGTCATATGAGGAGAGGCTGAGGGAGCTGGGCAGGTTTAGTTTGGAGAAGAGGAGGCTGAGCCCTCCTGACTTGTTCCTGTGTGACTGGATCTAGGGGGATCCTGCTGTGGCAGGGGGAATTGGACTGGATGATCTTTTGAGGTCCCTCCCAATTCCTAACACTCTGTGTTTGTATTAAAAAGCATTCCTAATTTTTTTACTCTTTGTGTGCAATGACAATAGCAAAATCCTATCAGATGTGTCCAGAAACACCCGCAGGTACGTGCTCAGCAAGCTGAGACTTCGTTAAATGCATTTACAACACAAGGCATTGGGTTTTATTTTCAAGAAGGGATTATTGTACGTGGCTGATGAGAAAACTCTTCTTTCTAAAATACTAATCCCAATGAAAACGTGAGGATGCTCATTATAACTGTAGCTGAACAATTGCAGTTGTGCCATAGAAGCCAGAAAGCTTACAGAGCTATAACACTCAGGTAGGATACCATTCTCGCAGCAGAATGTCCTGATTTGGTGGTTCCTGTCTGATCCTTAACTCTATCTAAATGCAGTTTCAGCCTGTGAATTGAATTTTCTTTTCAGTTAAGCAGATCATATATTCATTTGTCAACACTCTATCTTCATCAATCAATGCATTATCCCAGGCAGCTTCATCTACCCCCTGAAAGATAACCCTGCGGTACCTCGTGGCTCAATTCTGCTCCTACACAGATAATGAATGTGCACACGTGAGAGGATCGTTTACCAAGGGGGGAGGGATGCTTTTCTGAGCATATCGTTTCCATCTGCCACAGGATGATTCCGTCTGCAAAAATTGATCTCCTGAAGGAGGATTTCTTAGCACAGTAGGCACAGTGCGGCCGAGTTTGTCCTCTGACGGGAGACAGAGAGGGGATGATCACATTGCTGTTGCCGGCCCTAGAAAGTCAAGGGTGTGGACCTGCGTTTCCATCTCTTCACACTGAGGCTGCATGGGGTAAGAAAGTCCTTCCTTCTTGGTAGAAGAGCTTGAAGCTAAACCAAGAAAAGGAGTACGAGGAGAGGCTGGTGGAGCTGGGTCTGTTTAGCCTGGAAAAGAGGAGGCTCAGGGGTGACCTTCTGTCTATAACTAACTAAAAAGTGGTTGTAGTCAGGCGGAGGTCGGTCTTTTCCCCCTGGACACTGGCCTTCCCAGGGTGGTGGTGGAGTCCCCCTGCCTGGAGGTGTTGAAGAACCTCCAGGTACCATGGTGTAGCCATGGTGCTTCCCGCCCTGCTCGAGTGGCAGCAGGGAGGGGGTCAGGTTGTGTCTGTCAGTCTCTCAGGGACTGAGGGTTTTGTTGGGGTGGGGATGGTTGGACTGGGGGATCTAGGAGCTCCTTTCCAACCAGGATTATCCTGTGATTCTGGAAACAACAGTAAACACAATGAAAAATTATGTGCTTCAAGCAACTTGTGTGGAGCGAAGTTTAGCAAGAGGGAGTGCAGATGGATGCCTAAGAAAGTACTCTGCAGGGCTTCCAGGAACAGACACATACCAGTTTGATCAGTGCAAGCCCCAGGTTGCCACAGACATAAGTATATAAACAAGATAAGGCAGATCTTGCATATAACACCCGTTATCATATGCCAGCAAGAACAAATTCTGCACGGGGTGAACAGAATCACAGCACTAGCTGAGCAGCGATGACACTATGAGTATTTGCAGCCCCCACCAGAATGTGTTAGAATTGCATCTCCTTCTGTTCCAGTTTTGCCCCTGCCTTACTCGTGACAAGCAGAAGACAGCAGTGAGTTTTCAAGAGCAGGCCAATATCATTTTAAGTAGCCTAGGAGCTCCTGATTGGAGTTGCCCAACTTCCCAAGCAACTGTTCACAGGAGTCGTGGGTTAGGTACAGTTCCAAGGGCTCCACCACGTTCTGCCATCTCTGTCTGTTCTCAGATACTTCACTCAGTGTGCATTGTGTCACAGAGAGATGGCATCAGGGGTCATAAGGGATATCCTAAGGTGACAGCTTGTGTCCTAATGTGTTAGATAACAAATAAACATGATTCCTGACAATGCCTGCTGCTCATAGTGACATCAGGTAATTCATCACTAACTAAAGGTAGTCTCCTGAATGAAAAACAGCATGGTTCTTGCGTCCAGAATGAGATAGATAGTACCTGTGCCCCAGGGATCAGTGCTGGGCCCAGTGCCATTCAGCATCTTTAGTGATGACCTGGATGAGGGGACTGAATCTCTGCTTAGTAAATTTGTGGGTGACACCAAGTTGGGAGGGAGTGTTGATCTGCTGGAGGGGAGGAGAGTGCTGTAGAGAGATCTGGACAGGCTGGGTCAATGGGCAGAGGCCAACGGGATGAGGTTGAACAGGGCCAAGGGCAGGGTCCTGCACTTTGGACACAAGAACCCCCTGCAGAGCTACAGACTGGGGGAGGAGTGGCTGGAGAGCAGCCTGGCAGAGAGGGACCTGGCAGCACTGGGGGACAACTGGCTGGGTTGCCAGTGCAACCCTCTGGGCTGGGTGCCCAGAGGGCACCAAAGGCTAATGGCATCCTGGTTTGAAGCAGCACTAGTGTGGCCAGCAGGACTAGGAACAACATTCTCCCCCTTTACTGGGCACTGGAGAGGTCTCTCCTCGAGTACTGGGGGCAGTTCTGGGTCCCTTGCTTCATCAGATCGATTGAGGTACTGGAGCAGATCCAGAGGTCAGCAAAGAGGCTGAGGAAGGGATTGATGGGAAAGTCTGATGAAGAGAGGCTGAGGGAGCTGGGGTTGTTTAGCCTGGAGAAGAGGAGACTCAGGGGGGACCTTACCAGTCGCTATAACTCCCTGAAGGGAAGCTGTAGGCAGGTGGGAATCAAGCTGTTCTTGCATGCAACCAGTTGATAGGATGAGAGAGCACAACGTGAAGCTGCTCCTAGGAGGGGTTAGGTTGGATGTTAGGAAGCCCTTCCTCAAAGAAACGGTGATCAGGCCTGGACTGGAATGCCCAGGGAGGTGATGGAGTCCCCATCCCTGGAGGTGTTGAAGGACAGCCTGGCTGTGGCCCTGAGTGCCCTGGTCTGGCTGCTGTGGTGCTGTCAGCTCCTGGGCTGGGCTGGATGAGCTGAGAGGCCTTTTCCAGCCTCGATAATCCCATGGCTCTGTGACTCTGTGTACCATTCAGTTCTTAACAGATTACTCAGACTGTTCACTCTCGTTCTTGCAGATAGGCAAAAATTCAAACTCACTGGAACAGCTTTTTCTTTCTGAGCTTGAATCAATCTGAATTCCTCATGATTGCATTATTCTGGAGAGCACCCATAAATCTTGGAGAAAGAATTTATTTCCTAAAGATCTATATTTTATGAAAGACAGTTTACATTTGCACCTGAGACCGTGATAGTTTCCATGAAAAGAGAATGGATAACAAATTGAATAGATGGACTCTCATTAAGCAAACATTACAGGAGCCATTCTGAATCAATTAATCATCATGTAATAGGACTATAATTTCCTGGCTTTCTCTAAATCAAAAGCAAGTATTTGCATCATTTTTCATCGTAACAAATGTGATTACTTTTGTTTACAGCTGATGAAATACATACTCGTAGTCACAGTAATTAAATCCCAGCTCCACCGTTTTTCTGGGAGCCATGAAATTGAAACCTGAGGTTGTTCATTAAATTGAAACCTGCGTCCCAGCCTTTGCTTTCCCCCCTGCACACTTTCCTGGAGCAAGAAAGGGTGAGAAAACCTAATTTATATGACATAGTGTGATACTGTGAGACATAGCTGGTGTTCATTGCAGTGAAATAGAATCATCCCTTCTATTTATTCCAATTCATGTATGAGTCCTATGAATGGAGTTTTGATCTGAATATATTGCTTCTTGAGTGTATTTTGGCTTTCTCTCTGTTTGATTTAATGTTACTGAAACTATCCAAATTCTAAACACCTCAATCTGACAGCCAACAGGACAGCAGGTGACTCAGCGACAGGCAAGTACACTTTTCATGGAACATAGAATCATTAGGGATCAGAAGGGACCTCCAAAGATCATCCAGTCCAATCCCTCTGCCACAGCAGGATCACCCAGACCAAGTCAACAGGAACACAGCCATGCGGGTCTGGAACATCTCCAGAGAATGAGACTCCACAACCTCCTTGGGCAGCCTGTTCCAGTGCTGCACTACCCTCCCTGGGAAGAAGGTCCTTCTGATATTGATATGAAACCTCCTCTGTTCCAGTTTGCACCCGTTGCCCCTTATCAAGATGACTTTGAGAAGAGCCTGGCTCCATCCTCCTGACACCCACCCCTCACAGATTGAGAGACAGGAATAAGGTCCCCCCTCAGCCTCCTCTTCTCCCAGCTCCAGAGCCCCAGCTCCCTCAGCCTTTCCTCATCAGGGAGCTGCTCTCCTCCCTTCATCCTCTTCATTGCTCTACACTGGACACCCTCCAGCAGCTCTGTGTCCTTCTTGACCTGAGGAGCCCAGAACTGGACACATTAGTCATCAGATTGGAGTGGGCTGCTTTGACATCAGCAGAAGCATTTTGCTTACGTTTATTCACCCAGCCAGTAATGCTGATTATTAGGTGAGCTCTGTTTGCTCTTCATTTTCCCATGGAAACAAAGGTTTAGGAAGACCATTTTGGAGAGAATTTTCCTCATCTTGTTTTAGATCCCAGTGAAACACCAAAAAAAACCCCTAAAAAATAGAAAATTCAATGAAAAATAGAGAGGAAAAAAGGAAAGGTCAAAGTAATAAAACACTAGAACAACATTTTGATTTATATTTTAAAAAAACCAGTGAAGTTCTGGATTTAATCAGCCTAACGAGTGGCATTTCTGTAATAAATAAAATGTAGTGAAGAACACAACCCACTCTCTCATGCCTGGCACACGCATTGCCCAGGCAGCTTAAAGAAACACCAAATGCAGTTTGAGTTCTCTGATCAAAACATGATTCTAGTGCAGCAAGTGCTTGAGTGTTTATAGCCAGCGTGGGTTTAGGAAAGGAAGGTCCCACCTAACGAACGTGATCTCATTCTACCACTGGATGAGATGTCAAGTCAGTGAGGGGAAGGTTGTGCATGGGGTCTCCCTAGGCTTCAGCAAAGCCTTAAACACGGTGTTCCACACAAGTTTTGAGGCAGTTTGGGTGCAAAACACACCTGCCTTCCCAAAGAAGTGCATCTCTCTATGCCAGCACAGTGAACTGTTTCATTAACGAAGCAAAGCTGTCTCCTGTTTCAACTGCAGCACTCTTTTAGAGAATCCTGTAAGCACATCATGCTGGTGGCATTATTTCCCATTCTTCAATGAACATCAGAGCAACCTTAGTTCCTGATGTAAAGCAAACAGGAAAGGCTACTTTTCTCTTCTAGTATGACTTCTAGGATAATTCAATTTACATATTTAAATCGAATTAGTTTTCTGCCTCCTGCTAGTTTCTGTTGACCTCTCACATTGCGGTGCTTGCTGTTTGTTTTTCATGTGTTCCCCTGTTCTAATATTCCTTTTGCCATGTACTGCGTGCACAAGGCAAAGGTGGTGCCTTTCAGGAGACCCTTTGGTTATCATAAATGAGATGTCTTATTGCCCCTGCTTCTGTCAGCAGGCACCAAGGAGAAGAGGCCAACAGCCACCCCTCCACAACCTCCCTTCAGGGAGTTGGAGAGGGCAAGGAGGTCCCCCCTGAGCCTCCTCCAGACTAAACCTGCCCAGCTCCCTCAGCCTCTCCTCACACTACTGGTTCTAGAGAAACCCTCATGAGCTGGGTAGCTCTGCTCTGGACCCATTCCAGCATCTCTCTGTCTTTCCTATCATGAGAGACCCAGAACTGAACACAGGACTTGAGAGGAGGCCTCACAAGGGCTGAATCCAAGAGCATTAGAACTTCCTTTCTCCTGCTGCCCACGCTGTTCCTGATCCAGGCCAGGATGCTGGTGGCCTTCTTGGCCACCTGGGCACCCTGCTGGCTCCTATGAATCCAGCTGTCTCCCAGCACCCCTAAGTCCTGTTCTGCTGGGCAGCTTTCAAGCCCCTCATCCCCCAGCCTGGAGCAGTGCCTGGGGTTGTGACCCAAATGCAAGAGCCAGACAATTGTCCTCGACACCCCTTGATCCAACCTGTCCCACTCTGTCTGTAGAGCCTGCTTGCCCTCCAGCAGATCAGCTCTCTCACACAAAAAATATCTGCCTATTTTAGTCTTTGGAGCAGACCAAAGCAGCAAGATGATAAAAATTAATGTCCTTCCAGCTTGAGAATATAGGAGAGAAATGCTGATGTGTACAGTACATTAAAATTAACCCAGATACTTCGAATGCTCTTCCATCAGCACAAAACGCTTGATTTATTAGGCTTTGAGGTAGCTGGTTAATTACTTACTGAATCAAGGTCAGAATGCTTGTGCAGAAAACTAATGCAGCAGAGCAAAGGGTTCAGGGGAATTGTGTCACTCGTTTGAAAATGGGAATGACACTACTCACTGAATAAATAGGGTAATTCCTGTAGCAGAGGGAGGTGCCATCTGTGGCCCACAGATGATTAGTGGGCTTTTAAAAACCTTCACACACTGCCTCTCCACCTTTTAATTACTCCAAAGCAGGACTATTTGTGGAAGGATCACACATGGAGCTGACCTGCCCTGCAGGTACAGGTGGATTTTAAAAATGTAGAGCAATCATTTTTCTTCATAGTATCACAGAATGGGTCAAATTGGAAGAGACCTCAGAGATCATCTAGTTCCAACCCCTCTGCCATGGGCAAGGACACATCTCTCTAAACCTGATTGCCCAGAGTACCATCCAAACTGGCCTTAAAACCTTCCAGTTTTCCTGGACAACCAGTTCCAGTGTCTCACCATCATCACAGCGAGGAATTCCTTCCTAACATCTAATGTAAATCTAGCCTCTTTTAGCTTGGATCCAGCTCCTCTTCTCCTATCACACAAATCCCTCTTAAAAAGTCCTTCTCCAACTTTCCTGTAGGCCCCCTGAAGATATTGGAAGGATGCTATAAGGGCACAATCTTCCTTTCCATGCTAAAGAGCCCAAATTCCTTCAGTATGTCTTCATTCCTGATAGAACCTCTACGCTGTAGCTCACAGACTATCTCCAGACTGCTAAGCCTGGGGGAAGAGGAAGCTACAGGATTGAAAAACCTTCTTTCACATTGTCATTCACAGAATCACAGACTGTTAGGGATTGGGATGGATCTCAAAAGATCATCCAGTCCAATCCCCCTGCCAGAGCAGGATCACCTAGGTCATGGTGTAGATACCAATCTACTGGATCTGAGGCAGAGATTCTCTGCAGCCAGAGTGGTTGGGCACTGGCAGGGCCTTCCCAGGGAGGTGCTGGAGTCCCCCTGCCTGGAGGTGTTGAAGAACCCTGTAGCCATGGTGCTTCCCGCCCTGCTCGAGTGGCAGCAGGGAGGGGGTCAGGCTGTGTCTGTCAGTCTCTCAGGGACTGAGGTGTTTGTTGGGGTGGGGATGGTTGAACTCGTGGATCTAGGAGCTCCTTTCCAACGAGGNTGAGGCAGGGGAGGGTCAGACTGGCTCTGAGGCAGAGATTCTCTGCAGCCAGAGTGGTTGAGCACTGGCAGGGCCTTCCCAGGGAGGTGGTGGAGTCCCCCTGCCTGGAGGTGTTGAAGAACCCTGTAGCCATGGTGCTTCCCGCCCTGCTCGAGTGGCAGCAGGGAGGGGGTCAGGTTGTTTGCCAACCTCTCAGGGACTGAGGATTTTTTGCTGGTGTTGGGATGGTTGAACTCGTGTATCTAGGAGCAAATTTCCAACGAGGATTATTCTGTGATTCTGTGAAGAATGTCAAATAATCCCGTGGACACACACCAACTGTTCGGCAAACATTCCTGCGCCAAACAACCCATGAGCTCAATTTTCATTCCCTTGACATTTTTTCCTGAAGGGATCTTCTCCATAAATCCTCCAGGTTCTTATGTTGTATAGTTATATTTCCCAAGGGAGGACAGAAAACAACCTTACTGCTGCTCTTCATTAGAATCTCTATTTATTGATTGATTTATTGATTGATTGATAGAAGTATTGATTGATTTATTGATTGATTTATTGATGGATTTACACCATCCAACCAGCTTTGTTTTCTTATGTAAATTTCACACCAAAACATCTTGCAATTATGCACTCAGTAATGGCCCAACTTATAGGAAGCTTGTTGTAAATGTTAGTCATAAAATGAAATTACTGCTTTGCTGCTTTCAAATAACCGCCTATTTTAATAGCCTGAGTCACACACTAATGTGATTAGAAGATACATTATCTTCCTCTTGCTGGAAAGATCACTCAGAAATGAGGAGGACAATAGTTGCTGCTTGTGAATAACTGTTTCAAGAGATTCATTCACCTCCAGCGGTAGCTTTTCTGGGGTTGCCTGCAAGAACACGATCGCTAACACAGCATGGCATCCACGTGTGTTCGCTAGTGCATCCACTAGTACTACATCCACTACATCTGAGCTACTCTACGTGTGACAGCTGCTTCCAAGAGTTATAAAGGTATGAACTAGTGTAAGGAACACGTTATCATCACGCTGACAGATACACGAGCTCATATATGTTAGCATGTTATACACAACAATGGTATAGAGAAACCTTTTCTAATTAAAGAGAGGTGTACGTAATGCAGAGAGGATGAAAAAGGATTGCACCACACACTTTTGAAAGAATTCTGTAGAAGTTCCTTTGATTTTTAATGAGGATTTCAAAAGAGTAGCAATTAGGTTCAAATTTAGTACCCTTGTGTCTTTATTAGATGCTTTCTGAATGTCTTCATAATAACAGGAGGAGGAGGCCTTCCAACATTGCCCATGAGAGCTATTGAAAAGCTTCAGACTGTTCTTAATTTGTTCCATTTCCAATCCTTTATTTAATTTTCTTTTTCTATTACCAGAAGAAACATAAGACCAAGGAAGACAGCCAATTTGTAAACCAGAAGGAGTAAAATCTGCTGGCTCCTTGCAGTGAGTCTAGAGGAGGGCCACAAGGATGATCAGAGGGCTACAGCATCTCTTCTATGAAGACAGACTGAGGGAGTTAGGGCTCTTCAGCCTGAAGAGAAGGCTCTAGGCAGACCTTACAGAAGCCTTCCAGTATCTGAGGGGGGCCTGCAGGAAAGCTGAAGAGGGACTTTTTGTGAGGGCATCTAGAGCCAGGACAAGGGAGAATGGTTTCAAGCTAAAAGATGGTAGATTTACACTGGATCTTAGGAAGAAATGGTGAGGCACTGGAATAGGTAGCCTAGAGAAGTTATGGATGCTCCCTCCCTGAAAGTTTTCAAGGCCAGTTTGTATGGGGCTCTGGGCAACCTGGTCTAGTGTGATGTGTTCTTGCCCAAGGCAGGGGTTTGGAACTAGATGATCTCTGAGTTCCCTTCCAACCAAAACCATTCTATGATTCCCTGACTGGTTTGGGATATAAATCAATATAACTCTGTAGTGGATGCTATTATTAGACTTCTTTCCCATTGGTTTGCAAGCAGGAAAAGAATGTGAGTAAGATTTTTATGGGAAGTTCCTTCCTTTTTCTAGACAAGCAGATAGATTTATCAACGATAGAAACCATTACTGCATTGCTCACCTTGTGCATCCCACCTTCAGGACAAAACCAATTACATCCAGGGTTTTGAGGGAAGCTTTCAGCTGGATAAACTGGGTGTCCTCTCTAGCACAATTTTCCAGGTATCTGCAGGTTTGCTAGAACTCCTTATTAGGCTCCTCCTCCCTGTTTACTTCTCCTAAGCTAGCAGAGTACATTTGCAAAGACAAGTTGCTGCTGGATGGAACACTGACGCCAGCAAGGTGTGGAGCAGCTCCTATGGTTGTGCAAGACTCAGGGCCATGTCCGTGACAACAGGTCCCACGGTTCAGCAAGGCTGAGCCTAGGGGCCAGGGAACCGGGTCAGCATCACCAGCCAGAATATGCAGCCCATGGCAGGCTCTCTTTTCTGTGCTGTGGGTTGTTTCAGTCATCACCTTCTGTCTTTTTCACAGAATAACAGAATCCCAGAGTTACTGAGGCTGGAAGAGACTTCTGAGATCATCAAGTCAAGCCCAGGACCTGATATCACCACATCAGCCAGACCAGGGCAGTAAGTGCCATGGCCAGTCTGTCCTTAAACACCTTCAGGGATGGAGACTCCACCACCTCCCTGGGCAGTCCATTCCAGGCTCTGAGCACCCTTTCCGTGAGGAAGGGCTTCCTCACATCCAACCTAACCCTCCCCTGGTAGAGCTTCAGGCCCTTCCCTCTCATCCTATCACTGGTTGCCTGGGAGAAGAGCCTGACCCCCACCGATCTATAATTTCCCTTCAGGGAGTTAGAGAGGAATAAGGTCTTCCCTGAGCCTCTTCAACCTCAGGCTAAACACCCTCAGCTCCCTCAGCCTCTCCTCATCAGACTTTCCATCCGCTCCCTTCCCCAGCCTCATTGCTCTCTGGACACTCTCCAGTCCCTCAATCTCTTTCTTGAAGCGAGTGGCCCAGAACTGCCCCCAGTACCGGAGGTGAGGCCTCCCCAGTAATACAGACGGCTCCCAGTCAATTTTAGCACTGATTTCAGCGTCTCAGAAATTCCACCCAAATGCTTCATGCCTCACTGAGGACAATAACACAAAGAACTCCCTTTTTTTTTTTGAAACAGAGAGAGGCAGCACATTGCCAGCATCTTTGTTTATTGTGTTTGGGGGCTTCACGATGTAGACTCCCACCCACTTCTTTATTAAAAATTAGTTTGGCTTGTGAAAGTTTTATAAGCTACCACATCAGAATAATTAAAAGTTGGTATGCAATTGCCAGAGCCGGATTTCATTCCTTAGGGAGTATGAATTCTGGTCTAATTTGTTTTTCATCTTCCTTGTGCAACAAAACACAGTTTGTTTTTAAAAGGAGGATCAAACTGATAGTGAAATATGTGTGCATGTGTTGGCAGGCAGTTCTCGAGGAGGGCTGCAGCCCGTGAACTTGGACTTCAAACAGCAAATCTGCAGAGCTCGCATGAACTTGAAGTTGCCTTTTTATTTGTGATATCCATAAACATTTACGATGCTTTGTTTTTAATCCCAGTAAGAGTATGTGGGTGCTTTGGGTCTTGTAGTAGCGTCTATTTATATTGTGAAATCACGACAACTGTGTTGTCTTCCCGTAAAGCCAACAGTCAAGGGTCTGCTACAGCAAATGCTAACACATGCGAGTAACTCCGCTCCTATGAATAATCAGACTGATTTTAACAGGGAGGTGTTTCTGAGGGTCAGGCTCCCAATATTTTGACATACTTCCTGAAATGTTTTGGGGAGAGGAGTCACTGACTTTCATGTGGTGATAAAATGCTCTGAACACACACAAAAAAACCCCCTCCTCTCCAAAAGACTAGAATATGGTTGGGTTATCAAGTTTTAGCAGTTGCAGTTTTACTTGTTAGCTTTCTTTTCATGGATACAAGTGATGCTGGAAGAACATGGATCAAGCAGAACGAGTGTCAGTGATATATATAACTCTGTTTATAGGACATCACGGTTCCTTGCTAAGACAGGATAGATTAATTTATATAGAAGACTCATCGAATGGTTGAGGTTGGAAGGCACCACTGGAGGTCATCTAGTCCAACCCTCCACATCCTTTGAATAGTAAGAACTATACAATTTCATTCTTCCTACAATATTGTTCTATTTTTAAGGCTACACTTGGCTGTAGTGAATGTGCTGTGAAAGTAATAGAAGAGACACCTAGAATTCCACATACACGATGGATAAAGTTGATTTATGGATTTAAAGTTGATGGATAGAGTATTTTGGAAGCATCTTCACTTAGAATGTCCCAGCTTGTATCAGGATTACGTGGTCAGCTGGAGAAGGGAAGTTCTCGTGCCCTGGGACTCGGCCCTTGGGAGGCTTCCTCTTGAGTCCTGTGTTCAGGTCTGGCCCCTCATGTTAGGAAAGACATAGAGATGTTGGAGTGGGTCCAAAGCAGAGCTACCAACCTCATGAGGGGTTTTGAGAATCAGTTGTCTGAGGAGAGGCTGAGGGAGCTGAGCAGATATAGTCTGGAGAAGAGGAGACTGCAGGGGGACTTCATTGTCCTTTACAACTCCCTGAAGGGAGGTTGTAGAGAGGTGGCTGTTGACCTCTTCTCCTTGTTGCCTGCTGACAGAAGCAGGGGCACTGGTCTGCAGTTGAGGCAGGGAAGGGTCAGACTGGCTCTGAGGCAGAGATTCTCTGCAGCCCGAGTGGTTGGGCACTGGCAGGGCCTTCCCAGGGAGGGGGTGGAGGCCCCCTGCCCGGAGGTGTTGAAGAACCCTGTAGCCATGGTGCTTCCTGCCCTGCTCGAGGGGCAGCAGGGAGGGGGTCAGGCTGTGTCTGTCAGTCTCTCAGGGACTGAGGGGTTGTGTTGGGGTGGGGATGGTTGGACTGGGGGATCTAGGAGGTCCTCTCCAACCAGGATTATTCTGTGATTCTGAATTTCCTACTTCTGTGTTGGGAAACTACACAGATTCCTGGAAAGGTTTTCCTGATTATACTAATCTAGTTTTCTTGTTGTTTGCACAGATTCCAGCTGTGTTAGAATGCAGTTCTTGCAAAAACTTGTTCCAGAAAATCCTATCAGGACCAAATTGGCTTTCAGACTGTTACTGGAATGTAGTGAAAGGTTTTGCCCTCTTACCTCCTGAACCTTACTGTCAAAATGCGTATCCTATGCCTGCAACCAAACTCCTACTGTTAAGATAAGGAAGAAGCATTACATATGTTTATTTCTCATATAAAGGTGGGACAGTTTTGGAGGAGCTGGAGTGGGGATAAAAATCTATAGACAATCAGAGATGAAATATTGTGGTTTCAAAAGGAAGGAGCCAGGCTCTGCTCAGGGGCACCCGATGCTAGGACAAGGGGCACTGGGTGTCAGCTGGAACAGAGGAGGTTCCACATCAAGAGGAGAAGAAACTTAGCTCTGGTGATGATGACACTGGAAAGGGCTGCCCAGGGAGGTTGTGGAGTCTCCTTCTCTGGAGACATTTAAAACCCACCTGGACTTTTTCTCTGTGACTGGATCTAGGGGATCCTGCTGTGGCAGGGGGATTGAACCAGGTAATATTTCCAGGTCCCTTCCAATCCCTGACATCCTGTGAGTCTGCGGTTAGGTATTTTCTACACATGATCTTGCTAAAATACCCTTCTTGAAACGTTTTCTTCAGTAATAGTGACACAAAAGTCACAAAGGACCTGCAATTTAGTTGTCATAACATTCCAGACAGTAAAAGGAACACATCTTCCATTACCATGGAGTCATGTGCGTGGTCGATCCAGTGATACGCAATGTCATTTAAGACATTCCATCATTCCCTGCTTGAGCACTCTTATTTAATCTGCTGAGGTACCCAGGGAAGGAACAATGATAGCCAAGGAATTAAAATGTAATCAAAATATGCAAATTCATATCTGAATATGATTTGCTCGGAAAGAGAAATTAATCTAGGCATGGTCAAATAAACAGTGGATAATATGGATAATTAATCACCAAATTAGCGGCTCGAGTCCCACGAGAGGATTATGCAAATGAAAAAGGCCCCCATCTACAGTTACAATTAGACTACTTAATACCAAACTCTAAACAAAACATAACCCCCGGGAGCACCATCAAATACGTGAGTCAGACTTGGCGGGTCGTCTTCCAAGTTTCCCAGACAGGTTTATTTTTCCTAATTTACAGAAGCGGAGTTGTTTTCCCACCGACATAGCAGGTTCATTGAACAACGTGCAACCGGGAAATGCTGCTGCTGTTGCTTCTCACAGGACTAAACTTATCACCTGGATGAGGGGATTGATTCTCCCCTTAGTAAATTTGGGGGTGACACCAAGTTGGGAGGGAGTGTCGATCTGCTGAAGAGGAGGAGGATGCTGCAGAGCGATCTGGACAGGCTGGGTCAATTGGCTGAAGTAAATGGGATGAGGGTGAACAGAGCCAAGGAGAGGGTCCTACACTCTGGCCACAAGAACCCCCAGCAGAGCTACAGACTGGGGGAGGAGAGGCTGAAGAGCAGCCTGGCAGAGAGGGACCTGGCAGGACTGGTCAACAACAGGATGAACAGGAGCCAGCAGGGTGCCCAAGTGGCATCAAAAGCCAGTGCCATCCTGGCTTGGATCAGCACTAGTGTGGCCAGCAGGACTAGGGACATCATTCTCCNGGGAAGTTGTGGGAAGGTTGGACTTTTCTCCCAGGCAACTAGTGATAGGACCAGAGGGCAGAGCCTGAAGCTGTGGCAGGTAAGGTTTAGATTGGATGTTAGGAAGCCCTTCCTCATGGAAAGGGTGCTCAGAGCCTGGACTGGACTGCCCAGGGAGGTGGTGGAGTCCCCGTGTCTGGAGGTATTGAAGGACAGCCTGGCTGCCCTTAGTGCCCTGGTCTGTCTGCAGTGGTGGTGCCAGGTCCTGGGCTGGGTTGGATGAGCTCAGAGTTCTTTTCCAGCCTCAATAATTCTGTGAATCTGTGAAGATATAAGACAGACAGACAAGAAAATGGGCAGTTAGCTTCACCCCTGTAGGTTCATCGTGCTTGAGCTGCACTGTCCCTGGAGGTTATAGCACAGATGGCCTGATGGCAGGTTTGACAGGTACTAACATGGGTGTTTCTTAAAAAGCCTCAAACAACTGTCAATCAGACTGGAAGCGTGTGGCAAGCTTTAGCAACCCCATTTTTGAGCAGCTCCACTAAATTTGCCAAAGCAATTTGCTCAGCAAGGTTATCACCCTTCCTGGAAAAGGTACGACAAAAATCTATTTCTCCTGAAATGGAAAATTCAGATGCTGTTGGAGCTGCAGGTTTATGAGGCAACAGAACCCAGTCACAACCAAATCCTAACCCCAAATGTTTCCTGGCCTGCACCAGCCCCTCTGAATATTCTCTTATCTGCATACCTCTTATTATCTTGCAATAAACTCCTGGGCTCCTAGCTCCATGCTATCTACAACTGACTTTTCCAACTGGTAATTTCACAGTGGGAGTGCTGAGAGTTCTGACAGGGGCACTCCTTTGGCTGTCCATCTGCTTCAGTCCCCAGTAAGTTCATCAAGCAATACCTTTTTCTCATTGAACCCTCCCAGAGTCGCTGCAGTTGTCAGACGTTAGCAGTTAACTCACAGCACTCTGCTAACTGCGCAACGGGTCACATCCTGCTCTCGGTTACACTTGGTTTAAATCTGGAAGGATTCTTGTTTGTCAGGAGCCTCCCCTGCCACCGAGAAAGAGAACTGTTCACACGCTGCTTCCACGAACACCAGCCACTGATCCAGCTGATTCATTGCCTTTTAGATAACGTTGCCATCGATCAGTGAAATGAAATTCCAAATGAAAAAGGAAACCTCCAACAAGGACACAGGGGAACAGACAAAGCAGATTCTCTGGTTAAACAATGCTATCGACAGCATTTTCCTTAAATTCAATTGTCTTTAAATTATTAGGAGGAAGAAAACACCATCCAGCACAGCTGAGCAGTGTTTTTAGGGTAAATGACTCTCTAGGCAAGTGTTTTAATGAAGATAAAATTGTTTAATTGCTCTGAATTCTTGGATTGACAGTCGTTGTCACCGTTATTTTTTCTTCTGACACTGTAAACAGGTTGCAAAAAATATAACTGAGTAATAATTACTTATACTAAGAACAAACTACCTTGCCCACAGTGTTTAGTATCTATTCCATAAATAAGGAGTGCCAGCAGGAATGGAATCCACCTTTCCAAGCAGTCCGATTCCCCAATCTAATTACTAATGCACTCTGAGCATTTTCATCCTTCCACTGCTCCCGTCCTACAGGAATCAAGCATCAACGCTGATAGGAAAAGATTGGACCTGATGTTGTATCTGGAAACTAATTTAATGAGTAATTGGATAGTGACAAAGTAATGATAATTTGTTTTTAACAGCATATAGCTCATTAGTTATAATTTAGATGACCTTCCCAGGCCAATGTTGTTTCCTTCCTCCACCCCTCTCCAAAAGAGGGAGGAAAATATTGCTGACTGGGTGTTCAGCCCTGCAAGCCTTCACTCCTGGCTTTTCCCAGCAGAAAAGGACCTGGGGGTGCTGGGAGACAGCCAGATTCATTGCAGCCAGCAAGGTGCCCAGGTGGCCAAGAAGGCCACCAGCATCCTGGCCTGGATCAGGAATAGTGTGGGCAGCAGGAGAAGGGGAGTTCTCGTGCCCTTGGGAGGCCTCATCTCGAGTCCTGTGTTCAGTTCTGGGCCCCTCATGATAGGAAAGACAGGGAGATGCTGGAATGGGTCCAGAGCAGAGCTACCAAGCTGGTCAGGGGTTGAGAGAGCCAGTCGTGTGAGGAGAGGCTGAGGGAGCTGGGCAGGGTGAGTCTGGAGAAGAGGAGGCTGAGGGGGGACCTCACTGCCCTCTCCAGCTCCCTGAAGG
>VZRI01008517.1:4355-24463 GCA_013397515.1 Upupa epops | reverse complement strand
CCCCCTATTTAAGGGTAGGACTGAAACTCCATGCCGTCTCAGAGCCTCGTAAGCATCAACAGTGCATTTTAATTTTAACAGTTCATAGGTGCTATAGGTTGTCTTAGTTTTGGAGTAAATATCAAATATCCTACTGACTGTGGTCAAGATTTCATTTCCAGATCAGCTTGCAGGCGTTTGTGAATAATAAAATCTAAATTGACAACTCGTATTTCTCAGAATGACTAATTGAACCAAGAGTGGGTAAAAGGATTGTCCGGGAAAAGTTTACACCATTCATTTGGGAAGGAAGAAATAGGAAATTGTAATAGATGAGATGGTGACTTTTCTGAGCTCTAGCTGGATAAATGTATTTCCCTCTGGATAGAGGTGTTACTTTTATTGCGTAATAATAAAGCCTTCAATCTTGGGCTTCAGGCTCTTTATCAGGATCTCAGTAAATGATCTAACTTGAGGACAATATTTCATCATGATCGCCCTTAAAACCAGTTCTATTTATATGACAGAGCATTTATAGATTTGATGGTTTGGCTCATTGGACGTGCTAGGAACGGGCAGCGGTGACTGAGACAGCTTCTTGCATCCAACTGTTGAAAGAAAAGGCTGTTTCAAATGCTGTTTGCCATGAATGCTAACACAGCTCAGCATCCTCTTCCTTGAAAGAGTATCACACGCTGCCCACTAAAATTTGAAGAGCAGGTGATGGGAAAAAATCAATAAAGAAAATTCTTGTTATAGTTTGAGGAGAAGTATACTGATTAAATAACCACAAACACCCAAATTCTGATGTTCCCTCCTCTTCTACTCTTAACACGTGTTTTGAAAACTGGGGATCAGCCTCTATACGAGGATATAAACCATTCTGAGGAGTTCATATTAAAAATATCTGTTTCTATAGAAGAGGAACACGAGGGGCAGACAAAATGCATTCTGGTTGTGTGTGAATACCTGGAGAAAGAGATTACCAACCAAGCAGCCATGCAATTGTACAGCTGGTTCCCCAGTATTATGTAAAGGGGTTCAGAATTGCAGTGAACCAATAATGTCTCTAGTTTCTGGAGGGGTTTTTTTGCCATTAACTACAGAGTTCTGGTAGTGACAAAGAACGTCAAGATTACACCTTTGAGATTACAGCATTTAAATCTATTTGATTAATAGAATTTTAATTATTTTCCTGTTTTTACCCGGTGCACTTCTCCTCTTCTTACTATTGCAGCTGAAAACCTGGCTTTGTTTTACTCTATTGTTGGTTAATATTTCTGCCAGGTGAGTGAGGAGGTTCCCTATCAATCTTAGCAGGAACTTCTTCCCAGGGAGGGCACCGGAACACTGGAACAGGCTGCCCAGGGGGGTTGAGGAGTCTCCTTCTCTGGAGAGGTTCTAGACCTGCCTGGCTGTGTTCCTGTGCGACTTGTTCTGGGTGATCCTGCTGTGGCAGGGGGATTGGACTGGGTGATCTTTCGAGGTCCCTTCTGATCCCTAAGGATTCTATGATTAGACAGGAGTGTGGACTTGATGAAGATGGATCAGAATATTTTTCAACTTCACATTCTATGGTGGAATAGGTCACAGAAAGGAAAGAAATGTGAATGCTGGAGAAATCTCAAGATCAATCTTCCTACTATGAAAATGATGAAAGAAGTGATGAGGACAGAGAAGGGGAGAAGAACCTCTCTCCATCTGCTAACCACCCCCCTTCTGATCTCCCCCAGGATGCTGTTGGCCCTCTTGGCCACCAGAGCACATTGCTGGCTCGGAGTCATCCTGCTGGCCACTAGGACCCCCAGGTCCCTTTCTTCTCCACTGCTCTCCAACAAGGTCAAGGAACAAACTGAAATATCCTGCTACTTTCATTTCACAGTGACATCCAAGAGGAAGACATTTTTTCCTAGGCTGTTTTGCTCCTTTCCTTTTCCACCTTCAATCAGTTATTTATTTTATTCCTTGTCAGCTCTTGACATCTAACATAAAACTTTCACAAGTGCCTGAGGGCCACATTAAAAAAGGAGGGAGGTATCTGACGTGGGACTCGGTCCGCAGGTAACTCCAATAAACAGCATGAAAAGCCCTGTACAACCTCTGTCGGCATCAATGTGAAGTTCTCTAGGCGCTGGAGATGTACACCCAGAAGTTCCTAAATCCTCTCACAGTTAAAGTTCAGCATCTGAGGGGTTCGCTTGGTTTACAAGGATTCCTCTGCCAAAATCCATCTGGAGTAGTCTCTGGGAGGTTATCTCAGCATATGCATAATACAAGAGACACAGAGATTATGGTTTTGAAACTGCCTCAGTGTTTGCCTCTCTCCTTTGAAGCAGCAGTGGAAGAAAAAGAGCCTTTTAGTTTTTATACCCTGCTCAGCACTTTCACCAGGCTGCTTTGTTCCCTTGTTGTCCCCGAAAGACTTTGTGTTTTCATTTGTTAGCTTAGGGAAGCAGACTTCCCCCACGGGATAACACAGCAGGAGGGGAGATCACCTTATCGTCTTTGTAGAAGTCGTGCCACAATTCAGTCTTGGATTCATTTGGCTAGAGAGAGGGAATAAAAGAATCTATAGACCAGCAGGTACTGCGGCTGTGAATCCTTGATTCTGAGCTCTGTTTGGCGTTTTAGAGTAAACTGCCCTGGCCTCCCAGCTGATTTCTTTGAAGAGGCAGACTTTGTTTTTCTCTCTCTTAAACACTGAAGTGGCACCTTCTTTTTTAGACTTTAATGATTTATAGGGGAATTAGTGTCAAAAATCAATTAGGACTTCTTGGTGCTTTTACACTGAGGAGTCTAGGACGGGGATTTCTTTCATTGCAGTAGCCCCATCAAGGAAGATGCTGGTAGATTGAATGAGCACCTCCTTTATGAGGAGAGGCTGAGGGAGCTGGGTCCCTTGAGCTTGGAGGAGGCTGAGAGGTGACCTCATTCCTGTCTCTCAATCTGTGAGGGGTGGGTGTCAGGAGGATGGAGCCAGGCTCTTCTCAAAGGCATCTGGTGACAGGACAAGGGGCAATGGGTGCCAGCTGGAACAGAGGAGGTTCCCTATCAATATCAGCAGGAACTTCTTCCCAGGGAGGGTAAAGGAGCTGCCCAGGGGAGTTGTGGAGTCTCCTTCTCTGGAGAGGTTCCAGACCCGCCTGGATGCATTCCTGTGTGACCCCAAATTGAGTGAGTTCTGTTTTCCACCTGCTATTGGTAAGAGGTTTCTTTGCAAACCCTCTCTTTATTGTTTTTATTTCTGCCCAGCAGCAACTCAGCTAAATCATTTGGTTAGCATTGTCATGATGTCCACAAGAAGGACCTCTTTTTTTCCCCTACATCTGTCTGTGTTTCTGACGATCAGAATCCGAAGGCTGATCGGAATAAACTGAGCTGTGGCATTAATTAGAGAGAATGTCCAAATGTAGGTGAAATCAGTGACCTGGCAGGATGATTCATTGTGCCCGGTCAGTGATGATAACAACAATTCTTGCTGTAAAAGCAAGGATTACTCTGAATATCTTGAAGCAGCACTATAGCTATTTTCATCATTCACAGGAACTTATGATTTAATCAGCTTTGGCGGCATTTCCTCCTGCCAATTGACTTACAGTCAGAATAGCCCAGACCTGTGTGACTTGACAAAGCCTGGAAGATGACCCTTGAATGAAAAACAGAGTTCATTCCAATAAGTGTCAATGGTGATCAAAAATTACAGGTTCTGTAATCGATTGGACACCTACTCCCGATTTCTTCAGTGAGCTTCAGAGGTTTTATCTCCCTTTAGCCAGTGTCCTCCTACACCCATTAGACTTTTTAATGATGAGAACTTACAAAACAGTTCATAGATCTTACCGATCAAAGTGGTGAAGTACACATCACTTCTGAAAATGATTCAAGCCCAGCACAGAACCAAAAAGGTACTAAAACGTAGAAGGGTGCTCTACCGGCTTCAGCCTTATTTTCTCTTACTCAGTTTTAATTAACATCTTCCTCTCACACTCGTGTGAATGAAAGCTGAAGCTGTAATGCTGCAAAACTTGCATCTAAAAATGCACCTAGACTCTCTAATGAGATTGCAGGAGACAGACAAACAGGTGTATGGATCTCTCTTTAAGTTATGTTCCAGAGCAACACCGACTCCTGCTGTCATGAACCAAGACAGAACAGGCTGCATCTTCTTTTACTTTGATCGTGTGAAAATACAGGTTTGCTCTTTCCCTTTGTGAAGGTCAACCTAGACATTTGTTTACTGAAGAATTAAAAAGGAATCCAGTGTATAAAGCGTTTAAAGTATCTCTAAGAGGGAGGTATTTGCACTTTATCACATATGCTTTGCCTCTTTCCTCTAATCCTTCTTCTCCACCTTCTCCACCCACAGGCAGGTTAACTCCTCTCCGGGTATTTTAAAGTCTGCACATTGGTGTCAGGCATCTCCCCTAAAAATTGTTAAATGTTTTTGAGTGATCTGAGATCTAGCGTTTCTTCAGTAGACCTTCATCTTTCTCTAAATTGAATTCTCTCTTGCAGACAGGTTTTCCAGAAAACCAAAAAAAGAGAGGAAAACAGAAACATGGTCACTTACCACCACAGAAAGGGAGCATCGCCTCTCCCTGTAAAATTATTCCTCTTCATAATTAGAGTACTATCATAGCCAAGGCATTACTAAACCCCTGCTAAAGCTGTAATAGTTGATAATAGATGTTTCCAGCCTATAGAGACCACAAGGTAGATCTCAGGGTAACCTCAAAATTCCAGGCTCCCCTAAACGTCTTAGATTCAGCATGAGTTTAGGTACAAGACTAACATGATTCTTCAAGTGAGACAGCTCAGCAATGACTCCACAAACAGTCCACATGCTTTCCATTTACTTTCTAACATACACTGTGAATAGTGAGGGTCATTCATGTGTCCAAAACATAAGGGAAGGTAACAGGATGAGATTTACCAGGGTCAAGGGCTGGGTCCTACACTTTGGCCACAATAACCCCAGCAGAGCTACAGTCTGGGGGATGAGTGGCTGGAGAGCAGCCTGGCAGAGAGAGACCTGGCAGTACTGCTTGAGTATCAGCCAGCAGTGTGCCCAAGGTGGCACGAAAGGCCAGTGGCATCCTGGCTTGGATCAGCAACAGTGTGGTCAGTGGGACTAGGGATGTCATTCTCCCCCTGTACTGAACACTGCAAAGACCTCCCCTTGAGTACTGGGGGCAGTTCTGCAAGAAAGAGATTGAGAGGCTGGAGCAGGTCCAGAGGAGAGCAGTGACGGTGGTGAAGAGACTAGAGGGAAAGTCTTCTGAGGAGAGGCTGTGTGAGCTGGAGTTGATAGCCTGGAGAAGAGGGGACTCAAAGGGGGACCATATCCCTCTCTATAAATACCTGAAGGGATGTTGCAGACAGGTTGAAGTCAGGTTCTTCTTTCAGGCAACTAGTGACAGAATGAGAGGGAAGGGCCTGAAGCTGCACCAGGTGAATTTTAGGTTGGATGTTAGGAAGCCCTTCCTCATGGAAAGGGTGGTTAGACACTGGGATGGACTGATACCAGGTGATGGGCTGGGTTTGATGATCTCAGAGATCTTTTCCAGCCTGAATAATTCGGTGAGTCTGTATGCATTGCTTTAAAACAAGCTGGTCTTTCTGTGTAATTACTACACTACGCTTCATTTCAGTATCTATACTTAGTCTTTCCCCACGGCTTTGCTTTTTACTGCCACACATAAAACACCACTCAAATCAATTAGTGTTGTTATAGCAACACCTTTCATAACATTATTTGTCACTCACAGGTTGGAGTGACAGAGGGGTAAAATGGATAAGAAATCATTTTGTAAATTTCACACTCAAATTCCCCAACTTCATTGGTTTCAGTTTTGGGTTGGATTTTGAGGTATTTTTTTCATGTCCTACTGCTTCCCTGCTGCAGTCTTACATTGGTCTTTACTCCTGTGAAGCGTGAGGGGCTAACGCTCAAATATGGTGTTAAAAGTACAAAGGCAGTGTATTAATTATTCCCAAATCCTTGGGGTTTATTGTTTTCTACACTTCTACACTTGTTTTTCCTCTCACACAGAGGACAAACCTCCTGTAGTTCACACTCAGTGACAGATAACCCCAACTGACATTGACAGTGATATACAGTAAACATCGTCTTTGAAGTAGCAGTACTTCCTTCATCATCTTTGTTCCTCTATGCTGGACACCCTCCATCAGCTCTGTGTCCTCCTGAAACTGAGGGGCCCAGAACTGGACACAATACTCCAGATGCGGTCTCATCAGTGCAGAGCACAGGGGGAGAAGAACCTCTCTCCATCTGCTAACCACCCCTCTTCTGATCCTCCCAGGATGCTGTTTGATATCTAGAATTTTAATTTTGCTAGAAGAAAACCCTCTGCAATTCATTAATTCACTGGCCAATACCAGTGTTTTCTGGATGCTTTAAATTCCTGCAATACATCGTTCTCCTGCAAACACTCTCAGAAACACCAACCGGTCTGGAAGGTACACCAGTTTTCAGTAGAGTTGGAATTCCAGAGCAAGATCCTTTTGATGAACATTGCTCTCAGGAAAACCTATTAGGGTAATCAATTTTCTGGACTTCACAAAAGCTTGTGACAAAAGACTCCAGTCTTCTGATCAAAACATCTGGACTTACCTTTCCAGTGCAGAGGGCGTGAAGCTGGCTCGCAGACAGGACAAGTGAATGGTCTTTGTGCTGTCACTGGTTAAGAGGCGCCTGTGCATCACAGACTTCCTTCATTTATTGCGATGATACCTGTCTCGGTATCCCTGCTTGGCCATCGACATGATTAAGGCACACGTTGAATACCAGTGCTTGAGGTGATTTCATCTTAGGAGAAGGAAAACCATATCTAAAGGGTTCCTCTTGCCTATCATTTCCACCCTCACTCAGTTTTCAATGCAATTAAATTGTAAGAGACCTCGGTATTGGGTCGACTGAGATTTCCTGAATGCTTAGAAAACCTTGCTGTCAGAGTCAAAACTGACAGTGATCTTCTGAATAAATGAGCTACTTAAACACAGGATCAGTCTGCTTGCATGCCCCAGATGCCACTGATCCTTCAGCTTCAGAATATCATGAGCTGGTGTGGTACTTGTGATGCAAACCCATCCTACTACAGCAAGACAAAGGAACTAGCGTTACGAGGCAAGTGTTTGGGTTTCTATGCTCTTGTTGTCAACACTTCCCTGCGTTTCCTTCTGAAAGCGCTGTCAACACTTCCCCGTGTTTGACCTTCTGTGCTAGCAGCGAATCCGGATAAAAACTCATGGATCCAAGCTTTGCTATTCTTCATGACAAGCGAAAATAGAACAACCTGCCCTGCGGCTTGGACCCTCGAAAGCCATGATGAAGCACTTGGTAAGGAAGTGCCCTCTATGGAGTTTCAGGAGTTGACATTGAACACCATCAGTGAAACACCTGCCACTTGGCTCGACAAGTCTTGCATTCATGAGGGGCACAGACAAAGCTAGGAGCAAATTTACAGTACAGAGGGGTTTTTTTTTCAGTCTCCGCTGTATCAGCTGCTAAGCTGCAGACTGATTTCTTTAATTCTGTTTAATTATCAACATTTTAATTTATTTCCATCACCCTGTATAAGAAATAGCTGCTTTTATTTTGTAGAAGTGCACGTTACGGCATGGATTGATGACTCTGCTACAGATGAGCAAGAAGCCCTAGGTGACCCATTTACCCTTCCCCAGTTGGGTACTGGCTGCCAATTGCCCCCACTCTGTGATGGCTTGTCCTTCTTCTCACCTTGTCATCGAGCCAAGACTGTACACTGTAGGAGCACAGGTAAGCATCTGCCTCTCTAATCACTGCCAACAGCTCTCCATTATCAGCTGCCAGGGGTGCTTCGAAGAACTGTGCACAACTTCCTCCAGATGAGCACACCAAGTGTTTTGATGGCTGCAACAAATCCTGCCTCTGCAATACAGGGAACTCTCAAATGTCAAACCTGTTCTCAAAGTGACAACACAACTCACTGCAGAACATCATACGTGCTAGTGCAGGGGGGATTTTATCACCTAAACTAGCAGGCTCTGCCAGATGGAATAAATACACTGACTTAATAATTAAATATTAGAAATATTGTATTATAGATTTTTTGATTAGATGATCTTCTGCAACACAAAACTAAAGGGATAAAGGTAGCCCTCAGCGGTCATGTTTAAGAACCTAAAAAACTTGGCTTGCATGTGGGCAACCCCAGGGAGCAGAACAGGTTGGGGACTGACCTGCTGGAGAGCAGCATAGGAGAAAGGGACCTGGGGGTCCTGGTGGCCAGCAGGGTGACTCTGAGCCAGCAATGGGCTCTTGTGGCCAAGAAGGCCAATGGCATCCTGAGGTGGATTAGAAGAGGGGTGGTTAGGAGATCCCCATCAGTCCTATAAGGCAGTGCTGGACTGTTGGGCAGAGACTATAAAAGGCAATGGACTTCTGTGTATTTCTTCTTCTGTCTCTTGGCAGGTGGAGAGCTGTGGCATGGATCTGCCAGTCTGAGCCCCCTCCTCAGTGGGATGGCCTCCACAGCCCTGCCACTGGCCCCTACTGGGCATGGTGAAACCATGGTTCCCCTTTGGGGAAGCAAAACCTGGCTGTCAAGCGGCCACTGTGGTTCCACCACAGAGCAGCCCTGGTCCCCCTTCCCCAGGGGCTGGAATGCAGAGTGAACTGAGCCCTTGAACTGCAGCCACCACTCCTGGCATCTGCTCTCCCAACCAAATCACCAAGCTGCTGCAGGCAGCCACTGGTCCTGGCAGCTGTCACTGAAACCACTCTGCCACTGGAGGAGTGGTACGCGATTCAAAAACAGTCGGACCAGCTTATCTCTGCAACTGGTTCCTGCTTCCAGTACAGTGCTGATCGCTGCTCAGTGCCCAGCTCTGCCCCACAGCAAGACACTGAAGCATGGAGCTACCACCCCCACACTGTTCTCCTTGCAACCTGATCGTCTTTGAAGATGCCAAGGTAGGTGGAGAGCTCCTAACCCTTTCCCTGCCTCAGAACAGTGAAGTAACCACTTGGTTCTTCACACCCTTTGCCATAGTTTTTGGCCTCGGACTTTACAAACTCTCTCAGTGATGCAGGAACAGTGAATTGCACTCTCTTTTACACATATTATGTACCAAATCAAGAGTACAGAGTGGAAGATTCTCTGCTACTTGCTGAAATACTCACATCTCTGAAGTGATAGCAGTGGTAAATACTTGTACAGGTTGCCAGGATGCAGCTCAAGGTATTTGGTACACACACCTTGCTTATTGTTTGGGGGACAAAGGACACCTCTCATGAAGTTTGGATGTGTTGAAAATAGGATTCATGAATTCCATGGGATGGTTACATAGTGCCTGACATTTTCTTGCTGTCTGAGCTCATCCAGCCCAGCCCATGACCTGACATCACCACATCAGCTACACCGGGGCACTAAGTGTCATCCAAGGTCATCCAGTCCAGCCAAGGACCTGACACACCACAACCTAGACCATGGCATTAAGTGTCACGTCCAGTGTTTTCTTAAACACCTCTAGGGATGGGGACTCCATCACGTCTCTGGGCAGTCCAGTCCAGGCTCTCATCACCTTTTTTTGTTCAGGCTTCCTAACATCCAACCTAACCCTCACCTAGTGCAGCTTCAGGCCCTGCCCTCTTCTCCTTTGACTAGTTCTTTGGAGAAAAGCCTGACCCCCACCTGGCTACAACTTCCCTTCAGGTAGTTATAGAGAGGGAGAACGTCCTCCCTGAGTCACCCCCAGGCTAAACAACTTCAGCTCCCTCAGCCTCTCCTTATCAGCCTTTCCCACCAGTCCTTTCCCCAGCATCATTGCTCCTCTGCACCCACTCCAGTAACTCAATCTTTCTTGAAGTGAGGAGCTCAGAACTGACCCCAGTACTCCAGTTGAGGCCTCACCAGTGCCCAGGACAGGGAGAGAATGACATCCCTAGTCCTGCTGGCAACACTACTGCTGATCCAAGCCAGGGTACCACTGGCCTTTCATGCCACCTGGGCACCCTGCTGGCTCATATTTAATCAGTAGAGGAGTGAATCAAAAGGCAGTAAACACAGTCAAGCAAGAGTTTACTCTGATCTTTATTACTCATAGTGTGTGGCTGGTATCCGGCCTCGAAAGAAAATAAAGACCATCACAGGCGGGAGAACAGCCAAGTAACATTACATCATGGAGACAAAGGTGGGGAGTTGGGTCAGTGGCAGTAGGCAGGATGGAGACTAGAGACTCTGTACAGAACTAATGTGTGTCAAAAGAGGAGAAAGGCCAAAGGGCAGTGACCAGACAAAGTCTGGAGGATGAATATGTTCCAGGAGGTATTCTGTGAATTAATAGAACAAATCTCAGTCCACGGGTTTTTAGCTTGTTTAGTCGTTTCAGAATCTACGGTGTCTTCACTCAGCTGTTTCCACAGGATAGTACAAAAAGCAGCAAACATTAAGAAAGTCAGTTATTTCAAGAGCTAGATGAAGAGTTTTCATTTTCCAGAATGTTCTCAGATCTTTCTGCTCATAATAAAATTACAGAATATCTTTGGTTGGAAGAGGACTTTAAAATCATCAACTGCAGCCTTCAACCCAGCACTGACAGGCCATCATTAAACTGTGTCCCTAAGCATCGAGGCCACACGTCACTTCAATAGCTCCAGGGATGATGATATCATCAGTGCCCTGAGCAGCCTATCCCGATGTTTGAAACCCTTTTGGTGAAGACATTCTTCCTAGCATCCAGCCTAAACCTCCCCTGGTACAGCTTCTGACAATTTTATCTAGTCCTCTTCCTGCAAGAGTGGGATTCATTGATTTCCTCTTATTTCTTTCAATGCTTTCTTCATTCTTTATTGATAGGAGAAGAGGAGGCTGAAGGGTGACCTCATGATTGTCTATAAATCTGTGACGGGGGGTGTCAGGAGGATGGAGCCAGGCTCTTCTCAAGGGCATCAGGGGACAGGACAAGGGGCACTGGGTGCCAGCTGGAACAGAGGAGGTTCCCTATCAATCTCAGCAGGACCTTCTTCCCAGGGAGGGTAGCAGAGCACTGGCACAGGCTGCCCAGGGGGGTTGTGGAGTTTCCTTCTCTGGAGACATTCCAGACCTGCCTGGCTGTGTTCCTGCGTGACTTGGTCTGGGTGATCCTGCTGTGGCAGGGGGATTGGACTGGATGTTTTTGTGAGCTCCCTTCCAATCACTAATGATTCTATGATTCTAAGAAATATCTTATTTAAAAGCTTCAGAGATTTTGAAAACTCAACCTGAGTTGTCTAGCCATTCTCCCTTCATTACACTTGCTACCATCACATTTATTTCCACAGCACTTTATTCTACATTCCAACTCTGAACATTTCCAATTCTGTCTTCTTGCAATCTGTTCAAAGACGACTGTAATCTGATTTTCATGAGGTGCTGCAGCCAGTCCCTTTGAGGTATCAGCTGCTGACGCCAAAAGAAATTGTCTCTATTCTTTAGGGGTTGGTTTTTTCAATCATTGCTCATCAGGAGTCACAAAAACAATTAAAGGAAAAGCTATACTGAATTGAGCGTTGGGCACAGTCCAATTACATCTGCCATCACGTGTCCTCGAGTCATCGTGTCAATGGATGTCTGAAAGAGTGGTGACACGAGGGATTGGGAATGACATTTACAATCAGGAGAAGAGTTCCAGCCTGCTAGAGTTTAGTAGTAGCAGAAGTTGTTAATTACTAGAAGTCCCTTCATTTCCAGAAGTCTCTTCTCTGAAGCTTGAAGGTGTAAGGTCTCATCACACAAAACGTCATTCCATCGTTTAATGTGGTGTTGGTACAGGGCTTGTGGTGGATAGATGCCCCCAGGGTTGAAGTCCAGTGTTGTCCCAGCTCCCAAGTTCAGGTGCGTGTACCACAGACGTGATGATTGAACGTCACAGGGATGGTTGGCCAACAAACACAGTCTACTGGACCATTTTTGTTGCCTTGTGATGCCAGGAGAGGGTGGGAATATTGCTGTCTTCTCCAGTCTGATTCCTTCTCTGGGTGAAGAATCATGCTGCAGCAGACTCATGAAGCTCAGCTGCTGTTGGGATCTTTACTCACCCAAAATCAAACTGTGGCAGTAAGGCTTAGCTTCATACTGCCCTGGGAAACAAGCTTGCCTAGCCAGGACTGTGGCATTCTGAAGGTTCCTCTGTCAGACAGACATGGAAAATTGTAAATAGAGTGAACAAGAACAAAAGCAGTCTGCATTTTAGACTGCTCAGTCTATCATCCCCTCCTGCATTTGGGTCAGGGCTGTATCTTCATCCCACAAAGCAACCTATTCAGCCTTCGTCACTACCAGGGCTTGGTAAGTGAACCTGAGCAATGTTTATGTGCTTATTTAAAATCTGTTTTCTATTTAAAAAGGCATTTGCCTGCTGGGCCAACCTTTCTATTAGAAAGGCTTTTCAGAGCTGTTTGCATCGCTATGTGTTTTTTAAAGATCTTGCTGAAGAGATCAGATGGTTCACAGTGCTTTCAGCAAAGCCTTAGAACTTCCAAAGGAAAAGCATTAGGAGAGGCAAAGGAGGAAAACAGTAATAAAAATTGAAAATACAGAAACACAGAGTGTTAGGGATTGGAAGGGACCTTGAGAAATCATCCTGTCCAATCCCCCTGCAACAGCAGGAGGCCCTGGATCCAGTCACACAAGAACACATCCAGATGGATTTGAAACATCTCCAGAGAAGGTGCCTCCACAACCACCTTGGGCAGCCCCTTCCAAGGCTCTGTCACCCTCACCAGGAAGAGGTTTTTACTCATATTGATATGGAACCTCCTCTGTTCCAGCTGACACCCAGTGCCCCTTGTCCTAGCATTGGGTGCCCCTGAGCAGAGCCTGGCTCCTTCCTCCTGACACCCACCCTTTCCATCTTTATCAACAGCCATGGGGTCACCCCTCAGGCTCCTTTTTTCCAGCTCAAGAGACACAGCTCCTTCATCCTTTCCTCATCAGGGAGATGCTCCCCGCCCTTCATCATCTTTATGGGTCTGTGCTGGACTCTCTCAAGCAGCTCTGTGTCCTTCTGGAACTGAGGGGCCAAGAACTGGAAACAATATTCTAGATGTGGTCTCAGCAGGGCAGAGTAGAGCAGGAGGAGAACCTTTCTTGATCTGCTAACCACAACCCTTCTAATCCACCCCAGGATGCCACTGGCCTCCTTGGCCCTAAGGGCCCATTGCTGCCTCCTGAGCATTCTGCTGTCCGCCAGGACCCCAGGTCCCTTTCTCCTACTCCACTCTCTGATGAATATTTAGCATTTGTATTTTTCCACAAAGTATTATTTGAGGCTTAGAAAGAACATAGTAAAATAGAAATAGAGAAATGACACTTTAGGTGGATTTTTTTACAAACACCCTCTCCTTTCCCCTTATATTTGGATTAGTTGTGTTGTTACCCCTTAAAATGCTGAAATAATTGATGTAGGTACTTACTTGAGCATGGAGACAGATACATAGGAGGACTACAGAACACACTCAGTGCCAAACTATAACTGGTAGTAACTCATGGATCTTCAGGATATCAGGTTTTCCAAACACTCAGTTTGAAATTGTAGCCCTATGGAAATCCAGGGGAACTTTGCTGCATGTGGAGGCTGTCATCTTCAGTATTCTGGACAGAACATTTGTTTCCAGTGGAATTTTCATCACAGGATGATTCTACATCATATAAACATAGAATCAATCATAGAATCCTTAGGGATCAGAAGGGACCTCGAAAGAGCATCCAATCCAATCCCACTGTAGCAACTCCAGCAGATTTACTGTCTTCCAGAGCTGAAAGCACTACGAAAGGCTCCACAACTTAAAATCATCTAGATGTCTCCCTAACTTAGGCAGAGAGGGAAAAGGGGGAGTTTGGATCCATGAGCTAATCATCAGATTTTATGCCCTGGAATTTTGAGTGATGTCACTTATGTAGACATGCCCAGACTCACTGACAAAGACAGGAGCCAGATGCTTGTCAGGGCTTGTTTAATTGCCTGAGTGTCAGGCCTTCATCCGGGGAGTCATACACAACCACACGCACTATTTCATATGTCTGGCAAGAGCATGGATTGAAATCTAGCCGTTTCCATTAATCACGGTTTAATTCAGAGCTGTTCAGCACAGTCATCAATCAGCTATCTGTGTGCAGTGCAATTTGCAAAGGATAAATGCACGCATCTTACTTGGTTAGTCGTGTTAAGCGTGATCAAATCAGACCCTCTTCTCTCCCCCTTCATAGGTACTTTTCATCAGTGCAGACATGGCCATGGGCTTCCTGTCGTCATCTGAGTTCTGGAGAAAAGTGTGTATTGCTTTTTCTTCTGGAGAAAGGGAAAAGAGATGTTATGGAATCCCAGTTCATGATGTGCTGTCTACTCCGTATATTTTCAAGTTGTGCTGAGTGGCATGAGCTAGATGGCAGATGTTAGGGTTACTGGATTGGTTTTAGGTTGGACTGGATGATCTTTAAGGTCTTTCCCAGTCTCATCATTACTATGACACTGTGAAACTCCTGTATCTATATAACCTTTCAATTGAGGGATCAATGCCCATATTCAGTTCCAAACGATTAACTTTGATTAAAGATTCTAAACCTTTTAGTTGTTTTCTTTTTTGGTTTATAATTCCTCATTAGTTTTTGCTGTCATGGAAAGTAGAGCTCATCCCACTACATCATCATTTTTAAAGTGATCCAGTAAGCCAGTAGTCAATCAGGTAGTTCATGGTGAACAGTTCCTTCAAACTGGAAGACACTAACCAGTAATTTGTTAATGCAAACTTTCAGTGGAGAGGGAAACGTTATCAGGATCAACTTCTTCCCAGGGAGGGAAACGGAGCACTGGCACAGGCTGCCCAGGGGGTTGTGGAGTCTCCTTCTCTGGAGACGCTCCAGACCCACCTGGCTGTGTTCCTGTGCGACTTGGTCTGGGTGATCCTGCTGTGGCTGGATGATCTTTCTAGGTCCCTTCCAATCCCTAATGATTCTACGATTCTATGATTCAGCAGGGAGATGCTCCACTCCCTTCATCATCCTTCTGGCTCTGGACTCTCTGGACTCTCTATGTCCTTGACTGAGTGGCCCAGAAGTGGACACAATATTCCAGATTCTATGATGACATTTGTCACAATGCCATGGGATTTACCTGCACTACAAATTAACTCTCTTTAAAAGACAATAAGGAAGCTAATAGTTTATTGTATTAGCTAATAATCATCAGCTCGATGTACTGAAACCTTGCTTGGAAGTAAGAACTTTTACTGTGTTCTGAGGAAGATGTCTTAAGACATGATTTGTATCTGTACTGTCTCTTACCCTGTGGTTTCTTTATTTAATTAAAATAGTGATAGTTAATTTTACTTAATCTCACTTTTCACACCATAAACATTGTCAGTGTTTCCGACGCTCCCATCTCAGAGGAAAAATCCAAATGGATTCGCTTAGATGCTGTCTGGTTTAGGATCTTTTTCATATTCACCTGCCAGGAACTCATTTGAGAGTCTGGACAAGTGGAGTTCTCAATCTTTCCATGGAAGTAGGACTTTATTAATGGCCTTGGAAGGCCAGGTATGAGGTAGAGCATATTTAATTTCATTTACAACAACATTTACCTGATACTCCTGAAAAAGAAAATCTGATAATATCTCTTGTTCCATCCAATTTACCCCATCAACAAGTTGGGAGATGCAGGTTCCCACTGAGTAGAATTGTCTGTGCGTGGAGTTTCTTGAGTCTTCAGAAAAGAAGCTCCAGACAAAATGATATTCTAGTATATTGCATCAAACTAGATTGCACTTAATCGCCCTAAGTGCTAACCACATTCTTACTTCTTAAAAGGAATTTACCTGAATCACATCAAAGTAACGATCCCAAATGAAGATGGCTCTGTGTAACTGTGATCCCTGCACCTTTCTGTTTGTCAGGCTTTAATCCCATAAGCTGAGAAGATGCAGCAAGCACAGCAGCTGCCTGGTTACATTTCACGTGGTTCTACTTACTCATACGATCTTAATGTCTACCTGACAGCAGGTAGTTTATAATGTTATCAAGGATGGGAATACATAAAGTAAAACTAGGAGATGAAGCCTACATTCTCAAAAATAGAACAACTCCTTTATTTCTCATCACGCATGGCTCTCCTGTTGAAATAGCTTACTACCCTTCAAGTCAGGAAATAAAGCGGTCGACAGCCGAATTATGCCACTTGCAGGTACTAGGAATATATACGCTGGAGACTTGAGGTTATTAAAATGTCTGTGCGCTACTTATTCTTCTGAAAAGAGAGGCAAAAACTCCGCTCGAATACGTTGGTGGTTTTAGGAAAGCCCAGATTAATTAATAAAGACTAATCAGTTACTGCATATGCCAAAGCTCGGTTTGAATATTTATATACTGGTTTTATTTCCTCAGTGAAACATCAGTTCTATCAGTGTTCACAGGTGGACTATCTTGGAGGAACTGCAGAATGATGGATATGTGCTCTAGAGACATCAGGTTATTAAAACCATGGCAAACAGATGAGCCTGAAGCCATGGCTGTTGCTATTGCCTGGTGTGGCTTCATGGGCCTCTGCTTCTCTCAACCGTAGCTCTGCTGCTCCTCCCATTTGTACATCTTTGCAGGCAGTTACCTTGGAACTTTTCATCTGCTCCACAATCTTTTCACCTTCTCTGTTCTTTTTGTTTTCTTCTTTCCCTTTCTTTCAGCTTCTTAACCTTCTCCATGCTTTAATATTGGAACAGGGAAAACTTTGCATGGTATTCTCTTCACAGTTAGGGTAACAGAGCACTGGCACAGGCTGCCCAGGGGGGTTGAGGAGTCTCCTTCTCTGCAGACGTTCCAGCCCCGCCTGGCTGTGTTCCTGTGCCACTTGGTCTGGGTGATCCTGCTGTGGCAGGGGGATTGGACTGGAGGATCTTTTGAGGTCCCTTCCGATCCCTAAGGATTCCATGATTGTATTCATCACTAACGAAACAGAAGGAAAACAGGATGCATTTCCTCTATGAATGCTGAAAACGAAGTGTAAATTAGTCCTGAGCTGGGGGCGTTGGGGTTGCTGGCTTTTCCTCTCCTGAATTTTTTTCCTTTATTCTTTAATCCTTGGCTGAGAAAATGTTAAAATTTTAGAGAATTTTGACAAAACCAAGACAGGCAATCATCTACTGAAAAGGAACAGCTGAACAAGAGTTACTTGTATATAAAAGTAGTTGCTTCTTTTTCAACCATCCATTACTGTTAGCGTTTTGCTTACGTCTTGAGACAGAAGAATGGCTAAGAAATGCAAGTTGTATATCTTAATTAAGATACTCCTAAGCTGTGAGTAGATCTCTGTCAAACAGATTAATTTCTCCTGTCACCTAGTTATTTTACAGCCTTCCTTTCCACTGTATGTTGTCCAAAAGTCAAGTGTTCTATTCATACTTAAACTGCTTAATCGCTCAGTGAAAGGCTTCCTGCGATGCCTGCACAGGGCTCTTAGATGCTACAAAGGGACCGGAACCAGGTGCAGCAGCAAAAGTATGGTGCTGAGGATAGGGTAAGATCCTGGAGCAAGAAAGACTGGAATTCTATTCTATCTACAGTACTATGATGTTAACTTTGAACAGCATGGCACTGTGACATGGTTAGCAATGGCTTAGATCAGCATAAAGCAGAGTGTTTTTGCAATGAGGTCAGATACGTACGCCAGTGAATATGATGTTAATGCAAAATCAGTGAGGACACTCACTTCAGTAACTGCTGACAATCTCCTTTTGCTGCTTTTTCACTGAGGTTAAGGTCTAGAGTTGCCCCATTTAAGAGCTACTCTCTCACAGTGTCTTTTTCTCTCCATTTGCTATAGAGGGAGTTAAATGCTTTTATGTAGAAACCTCAAGTGAACACTTAGCAGTGATAGTCTTACTGCTTGTTAGCAAATTCCCCTCNGAACACTTAGCAGTGATAGTCTTACTGCTTGTTAGCAAATTCCCCTCCCTCCCTCTCTCCCTCCCTTTTCCCTCCCTTTTTTCTTTCTTTTCATCAATTTCTTTTCTCCTTTCTCCTTTATGAGATGTTTCTCTTTTTCTTTTCTCCCTTCCTCCCATGTCCTTAGGAAGATTTTACAGCAGAATAATAAAACAGGTGATGCTACCGATTATTACACTAAAAAAAAACCCCTCAGCCTTTCATCTCAACAAAGCAATCGGCTAGAGAGAACCTGAGAACAACCAGGCACTCAGGAAAGGGACTGCAACGTCACTTGGGTTCACGGTTATTTTGTCAAAGAAACCAGTTCACATCAAACCTCAGAAACATTCTTTAAGTCATTGAAAATAGTCACATCTGAAGCTCACGCAAGCCCGTGGCCAACAGCAAGTATGGGCAACAGTCTGGGCAGGAAGGTGCTTAAGATTTGCCAGCCTGACAGGTGAGTCCTTTTGGAGCTCCTCACTGCCCGTCAAGAGCACAGCTCTGACAGAAAGCCATGATCTTATCGCTCCCTAGAATGGCTGTGGCAGTCCAAACGGAGCTTCCATGGGTCCACATGCAGCTGTCCAGGTCACAGCTGGACAGGGAGTGCCAGAGCTGCTCACTGGTAGCTGGGTGGTAGCAGTGAGAACTGCTGTGTGCGGTGCTCTGCTCAGAGTTGAAGGAAGTGGAAAGGTTAAGGAGCACCAGGGGGCTGAACGAATAAACCAGATTGGTGAAGCCAAGCTCTGCCCTCCCTAAGTCAGATGCAAACGGAAGCATCCACTGGTAAAGGCCCAAGTTCAAGGGGCCACTGTTCTCTCCCAGTCAAGCTGAAGGCAGAAGTCTAAATGAAAGGAATAACAGGAGATGAGGCTGTGTTCAGGATGAGAGGCAAATTCCTCCCTCACTGACCTTACCCTGCCAGGTGCCTCCAAATAACAGGTGTAAGGCTCTGGTTGAGGAAAGCCAGTCAATGGAAGATGTGAACAATGAGCTGTCTACACCTGATGTCTACAACAGGCTGCAAGCTTCCTTCTTACTCCAGCTACAGAGGGCTGTTTCATGCTCACAGGTCCCCTAGTACTTCAACCACCATGACCTCTGTTGGAAAAGTAGTACAGCAAGATGTAAGCAATTCAGGAGCCTCTGTGAGGACATAGATGATAACTTCCTGAGTCAGATAGTGGACGGTGCTGTCCACAGGGGTACAATACTGGATGCGATGATCACCAATACATGCAAACTTATTAAGAGTGTCAAGATTTAAAGCAGCCTGGGCTGCAGTGATCATACACTGGTCACGTTCACAGTCCTAAGGGACTAGAGTCAGACAAGGAGTATAATCAAGACCCTGAATCTTAGAAAAGCAAAGTTCTAGTTCTTCAAGGACTTACTCAATAAGACCACCTGCAAAACAGCCTTCAGGGACAGGGGAGTAGAATAGAGCTGGCAAATCTTTAATGATACTCTCCACAGAACGTAAGAGCTCTCTGAACCCCACACATAAGAAATAAAGAAAGGGAGGAAAGACAACAGCATGGCTGAGTCAAGACCTGCTGGTCAAATTAAAGGACGAGAAGGAACTGCACAGACAGTAGAAACTGAGAAGAGCAGAATGGGAAGAGTATAGGAAGACTGCTCAGTTTTGTAGACATAAGGTCAGGAAGACTAAGGCACAGTTGGAGTTGAACTTGGCCAGAACAACAGAAAGGGCTTCTTCAATCAACAAAGGAAGGTGAGAGGGACTGTACCTCTCTGATGAGTAAGACTGGTAAATCAGTAATGACAGATGGGCAGAAGGCTGAGGTGCTCAACCACATTATTGCCTCAGTCTTCCCTAGCAGCATCTTTCCTCACACCTCCCAAGTAGACAGATGGCAAGATGGGGATCAGGGGGGCAACCTCCCTTATTTTTACAGCGAGGGTGGTGAATCACTTCAAGAGATACCCAGAGAGGTGGTGGAGGCCCCATCCCTTGGGAGGTTGAAGGTCAGGCTGGATGAGGCTCTGAGCAACCTGATCTAGTTGAAGATGTCTCTGCTCACTGCCAGTAGGTTGGACTAGATGACCTTTAAAGGTCCCTTCCATTAATGCCTGAGAAGCAGTGTAATTGTACCTTGGAGCTATTCATCTGCCAGGGATGCCTCATGCGCAGCTGCTGCAATGTGAATC
>VZRI01008515.1:0-60228 GCA_013397515.1 Upupa epops | reverse complement strand
AAAAAAAAAAAAAAAAAAAAGCCCCTAACACTTTTATTTAACTTTTAGAAGGCAGGCCTTCTATGCTACATTCACAGAGATCACTCCATCAATTGTGCATGCTGACTACAACAATTGTGCAACTGCTATTCATAGAAGACTTATATATTCTTTACATTTCTCAGAAAATCTGTGCATATGTATTCCATTTTTTAGGCTAATTGTAATATTTTCATATTCATTGTGCAAAGTCCAAGGGGCACAATGTTTTTGAAATGTCTCTGGTGATCTCTAGCAGTGTTTGAAGGGTGAACTTCCTATGAAGTTTTATGTGTCTTCTCTCAATATGGTCAGTAATTGGATCATTATTCCAATGTGTAACAGTTTTGAATTGCATGTTCATTAGCAGCTACATTGGCCTTCATGCCTTACCTTTGTCTTAAGGCTGTAAATGTATTTGTGATAAATAATTTAGTCCCAAACATGATTCCAAATGTCTCTCTCAAAATCATAGAGGAAGTGCCATCAATATAGGTAATATTCTCCAAATTCCAATTGCCTGATACAAGTTTTGGGGGTAGAAAATTCCTCTCTGATTTCATCTAGATATGACTAGCCTGTGGACACCTTTAGAAATAGGAACTACTTATTTTAAAATCTGGAGACATGCATAGCTATGCAATCAGCTGCTTGCACTTACATTAATGTTAAATTGCTTATTATGGCAGTTCCTTGTGATCAAACAGAATTTGTCATAATATTAGATTTTATAACTTCTTCCTCTACAAACACGTATCTTGTACAGTTGTGATTCTCCTGCAGACTTGGTATACTCCTTCTCCAGTCTGTGTTCTTTTCCAGGAAAATGGGAAGAGAATATTGCAGAAGTACAAGGAATGGTATTGCAGTGTGGAAGGAGAGAACCTCAGTAGTTTGTGTTTGTTTCTTCAGGCTCTTGAAAGCCACGCGTTTTCTATATATACCTCTCTGCCTTATGTAAAATGAAGTTGATATTCTGGTGCTGTTTATGTATAGCTGCCTTGTATCTAGTAAGTGATCACAGAGACAGAGTAGAGTCTATGGGGAACTAATTTGTAGTGATTTACATGGCTTGAAGTATAAATTAGAATATTCTGCAGAAAATGATGAAACAACTGTTTCAGTTTGGATGTATTGAAACCTTTGGGAAATAGACACTAAAAGAACCATTCTTGTGTGATACCTCACTATTCCTTGTAGATCTCAAGTTGAAGGCCTCCTAGTTACTGAGGGCTTTCTGATGGAAGATAAAATTATTCTAATTTCATTTTTTCAGTGCCTATTCTATAAAAGAAATACATTTTCTTCTTAATGTGTAAGCAAAGACACCAATAACTAAAAAGGTGTGAAAGCTGAATTGAGTTTTAGTTGATAGTGTACCAATTTAGATTATGATTTTTTAAAGCCATCATCGTTAAATTGTTCAGTATGCATTCATGGAAATGTGAATAGTTTAAAACAGATTCTAATTTTTTTTTCTACCATTGCAAAATAGATCCCTCATAGTAGCCAATTGTCTTACATTTTCTCCATATAAGAATGAAAGCATATGGACAGGACAGGATAAAGCCTTACTTTGATGTTTATTACTGGTAAATAAAATAGTCTTCTTAAGTGATAGACACCTTTATTTTTAGTTGTTGACAAGCTCAAAGAAATGATGGAAAAAGCTGAAAATTAAGTCAATGCTTTTAAAGAGGAACAGAGGCAAATATGTGCATCAGATGTAAGAAAAAGTGCTTTTGTAAGACATGATGAAAGCTTTGCATTAGTCAAGTAAATTGTTTTGCTAGTGGTGCCAGTGGTTTGTCAATTGAAACTCAATACATGACATTTAGAATAATGATTTGCTTATGAAAAGGCTTTTTAGAGAAAAGCTTCAGAAGAGGTTGTATTGCAAAGTTTTTGTTGTTACTGTTGTTTTGTTTTTAAGTGGGGGGGAGTTTTTAGTTTTTCTCCACAGGTGTCAGGAAGGGATTTATTTTAAGTAGCATAAATTGTGCTTTTGCTCCTAGGAGGCTCAGGCAGAGAGGATGCAGCTGCTGGGCATACTCTAGTTGTAAATATCATGACCTGCCTCAGACTTCTTTAAAAATTACACTACAAGCTGACCACAGGGCCTGTTGACAGAGCCAGACCCTAGGTGCCATCTATCTTCTCCCTGGTGTCTAACGACAGAACCAGGGGCAATGGTCTGAAGTTGAGGCAAGGGAGGTTTAGATTACATATTAGGAATAAATTCTTCACAGAAAGAGTGGTGAAGTTCTGGAATGGCCTTCTCAGGGAGGTGGTTGAGTCACCATCCTTGATGTTATTTAGAAGCATGTAACATGGTGCTTCATGACATGCTGTAGCGGGAGACAGGTAGGGGGTTTTCAGTGCTTTTCAATATCTGATGCATTTAGGTTTTTTGTTGGTGTAGGTATAGTTGGACTCAGTGATCTGGGAGGTCCTTTCCATCCATGATTATTCTCTGATTGTTTTCTGTGATTCTGTGAAATGCAAACAAGAATGACAGCACAGTTGTAATGATCCCATAATAAAGCACTACACAATGAGAATTAAGTTACCCATTTAGTGAATGAAGGAGGAGCTAGAGTCCAGCAGAGTGTCAGCAGGGGAGCAAGCAACAGTGTTTTACTGGTGTGAGCAGCCACTATTTAAGCAAGTTCCTTAACTAGAGAGTATACACAGTGTTATCTTACAACTGGCTGGTACAGCAAAAACAATCAGTAGAATCATAGAATCACCAGGGATCGGAAAGGACCTCAAAAGGTCACCTAGTCCAATCCCCCTGCCACAGCAGGACACCCCAATCAGGGCCAGGCGGGTTTAAAATGTCTTCAGAAAAGGAGACTCCACAAACTCCCCAGGCAACCCATCTCTCTCCCTCACTGGGAAGAAGTTATAAAATTGGTCAGGGTTGGAAGGGAGCACAGGATCATCCAGTTCCGACCCCCCTGCCATGGGCAGGAAACCCCATCCTAGATCAGTCTGGCCAGAGCCTCATCCAGCCCGGCCTTAAACAGGGCCCCAACCAATTCCCTGGGCAACCCATTCCAGATTCTCACCACTTTCACTGTGAAAAACTTCCTCCTCACATCAAGTCTAAATCTACCCATCTCCACCTTTGCTCCATTCCCCATAGTCCTGTTGCTACCTGAGATTCTAAAAAGCCCCTCCTCAGCTTTTTTGTAGGCCCCCTTCAGATACTGGATGGCCACAATAAGGTCACCTCAGAGCTTCCTCTTCTCCAGACTGAACAGCCCAAACTCTCTCAGTTTGGCCTTATAGGAATGGTGCTCCAGCCCTGTGATCATCCTCGTGGCCCTTCTCTGGACTCGCTCCAGCATGTCCACATCCAAGGGCTCCAGAACTGGATGCAGTATTCCAGGTGGGGTCTCACCAGAGCGAAGTAGAAGGGGAGAATCACTTCTCTCAACCTACTGGGCACACTTTTCCTGATGCAGCCCAGGATCCAGTTTGCCTTCTGGCCCGCAAGTGCACACCTTGTCAGTGTATGTAACTCAGTCTGTGATCTGTTTTTTCATGTGTTTCACTCTTGAGGTACAGAGTTGCATAATCAGAGATTGGTTTATGTTGTACATACATACCAAGGGGTGGGAGTAACACAATAAAGAGGTGGCATCAACATCTTCAGACCTGCTTTCAGATGTTCCTCACAGGTGAGGAGGAGATTGGCAGGCATATGCTTGATAATTTCTTTATTAACAATTTGGATAGAATTTTAACTGCAATCTGTAAGTTTGCAGCCAATAATATCAAGATGGCACCAAGACAGGTGGGTATGTTGGTTTGTTGAAGGGCAGAGAGGTTCTACAGACAGATCTGGTCAGGCTGGGTCAATGGGTTGATGCCAATTGTATAAGGTTCAACAAGGCAAAGTGACAGGTCTTATATTTGAGCCATAATAACTCCATGCAACTCTACAAGGTTTGCACATGTGTGGTGGCAAAACTGCACATCAGGAATGGACCTAAAGATATTGATTGATAATCATCTGAAATTGAGCCAGCAGTGTGCCCAGGTAGCCAAGGCAAATTAGTAGAAGTAATGGTGGACTCCACACGATTCAGTATGAATCAAAGCAAAGACACTTTATTGTGCTAAAGCTGCCCTTTATATACAGTTTTACTATCTCTACATGTGTTATGCATTTGCTGATTGGAAGCCTTGCCAAAACATGCAACAAGTGTTCACCTGAGTAATGCACACAAGGTCGTCTGTTTGCTAACATGCAGCTTAGTATCTTCTTCTTTCGGTGGGAACAGAGTTAGTTTCAGTTACAGCCATCCCAGAGTAAGTCATGCTAACATCCCATATGGCTGGCTCACAGGATGCTAATTTTCCTGCAAATACATTCCAACAGGCCAACACCTTCCTGGATTATTTTAGTAGTGTAGTCAGCAGAAGTAGAGAAGTAGTTGTCCATACGTACCCAGCACTGGTGATGCCACACCTCAAATACTGTGTTCTGTTCTGGGCCACTAACTACCAGAAGAAAGCAAGTGCTGAAGTGCATCCAGGAAGGGCAACAAGGCCAGTGAATTGTCAGGAGCACAAATCATATAAGGAGGCATTGGGGGAACTGGGGTGGTCTAGCCTAGAGAAAAGGAGGCTGAGGGGAGACTTTATTGCTCTCTACAAATACCTGAAAGGAGACTGGAGTAAGAAAGAGGACAGCTGCTTCTCTGTTGGCAAGTGATAAAACCAGAGGAAATCTCCATAAGTTGCATCAGGGAAAGTTTAGACCAGATGTTAGAAAGAATTTGTTCACTGAGAAGGCTCTCAAACATTGGGACAGTCTGCTCATGGCAGTGGTGGGGCCATGACTCCTGGAGGTATTTAAAGGACATACAGGTGTGGTATTGAGGGACACAATTTAGTGACAGTGCTAGGTCAATGGATGGTCTTGACAACCATGAAGATATCCTTCAACCAGAGAGGTTATGTTTGTGGGATTCTGTGCCACAGAAGCAGTTACTCAAGATGCTTTTCATGCTTTTTGATCTGTTTTCAGAGTTGTGTTAACCTGGAGGCAGCAACTGTAGCAAAACCTAGGCACAGCCCTGCCCACACCAGTTGTGACACATGTCACAACACTGGCCTGGTCTAGTGACATAATAGAATATCTTCAGTTGGAAGTAAGCTTTAAGATCATAAAGCCCATCATCTCGTGACTGCCCTCAGTCTTGTTTTTAGTATGTTGCTGCCTACCTTTGAAGTCTATAATGGATGATAATCTGAGGCACGAACCAAGGTAAGGAAGCTTTCTTACCACACCTTTAACCCAGGCCCTGGAGTGGCAGCAGACTTCTCTAGGTCTAAGGTCTGCGTATCAGGCTGTCCATTCTCTTTAGAAGGGAATCACCTATAACAATAACTGGTTTAGTTTGTGGAAAAAAGATCCAGCAGTGAGTTTGTGGTTCCATAATTTTAGAACATTTCTAAGCCAGCTGCATCATCTTTCTCATTGTCTGGCTTTATTTGCAGGACAAAATACCTGTTATGCAAGGGCACTTGGGAAGGTGGGTGCATAACTAGAGCAACACACTTACCATGCTGGGCAGGAATTTTTTTGGCATCACCTTGTTTTGCTCATCACTCTGGTATGTAAGTCTATGTCCTCACAATCCTTGATGTTCCTTAGCCTAGTCACCTTCTCCCAGAACTTCCATCCCTAAGCAGAGCAGTCCTATCTAAACACAGGTGAGCTCACTGCTACCCTCCAGTGCCGATGCTACAGCTGGGCACACCCTACAATCCAATGACTGGGTGGCTGTGTGCATGTCCTGAAGCTCCGACTGGGCAGGTACGACTGGGCTGCCTTGGTTGGAGAGGCACAAGAAGAGGCCTTAGCCTTCTATCGGGTGGAATCACCACTACTAGGCGAAGCAGTCTGAGCTTCCTCTGCGTCCTTCCCTACCGCAACTGACAGACCCGCCCTATTTACTCACTGCGCTCGGTGCCCAGCGAATAGTTACTGCTTTCCTATGAAGCTTCTTTTAAAAAGAAGGATATAATCTCCCTAACCCAGACACCACCTAGAGCCAAATCAGAAGCAGCTGTGGCTTCCAGTTAGGACTGTTTAAATTTCCCGCGGGAGCAGTTAGAACTGCCTCTGCACGGATGGGGCTGGCAGCAGGCATGCCGTGCCAAGCTGGGCTGGGCCAAGCTAAGCCTACCCTGGCCAGGCCGGGCGCGCCGGGCAGGACGCAATTAGTGTGCGCCTGACGCGGATGACGGCAAGATGGCGGAGGTAATAGAAGCGGGTCAGTGTTCGGCGGAGCCTGAGCGGCTGGAGTTTCTGCGGGAGCGCCACATCCGTTTCTTCCAGCGCTGCCTGCAGATCCTGCCTGAGCGGTACTCTTCTCTGGAGACTAGCAGGTGCCGACATGGGCTTACCGCGCTGCGGGCCGCTCTGGAAACGCGCGGTGGGAAGGGCGGTGCAGGCCCTCCTGTCCTCTGCCTGGCATTTCCCTCTCCAGTGTGGAGTCCTGCCCGTCCGGTCCGGCCCTCGCGGGCGGGAAAAGGTGCTCGGTGCGGAGCGTGCCCGGCAGTAGGCAACAGCCTCCCGAAATAGGAGTTTGTGTGGGGTTGAATTCACTGATCCTTCCCGTCTTGTTTTCAGTCCGGTGCTTCCGTTCTGTGTTTAATCCATCCTGGAAGCCGATTTTAGAATAAATTACTTAAGCATTTCGCCTCTTGAAGACTGTATGCTGAGGAGTCTAGTTAATGTAAAAGGAATAATTTAAATCTTGATTAGTTAGTAAAAAAATCTTCATTAGAGTTAATTAAATCTTCATTAGTGTTAGTGATATATGTTTCCCTCTTTTGAATTAGTGGGGCACTTGTCACTGTAACGGCTGTGGAATGTGCTTGTTTAATCTCTAATGTTGTTAAGGTCGTGATGTAGGTTAGTTATACCTGAAGCACAAGATAATTGATAATTTGATTGTCCAGCTGCACATCATAAAAATGTGGAACCATGGAGAGGGAGGGTAGAGATCTTACTGGAGCAATAAAATCATCCAGTGCTTTTCACTTCATAATCATCCATATTATGCAGGGAAGACTGCTTAATGACTTTGAACAAATGTTTCTGCTGAATCAAGCTTTATTTTAATTGAGAGTAAGGTCATTTGGGGAAAAATCTGTAAGGGGCTAATATGGATAGTGCCGAACTGTATGTGGAATAATGCATAATTTTATTTTCAAAAGGAGAGTTAGAAGTTTCCATAGATACAAACCATTTATTCATTAAGAATTAGTGCTTCAATGTACTTTGTCAGTTAGTTTAAATGGCAGCAGGAGTAGGTGTGGAAATGTTATACTGCAGACTCTTAAAATATTAAGGTCACAATAACATGCAGGTATGTTAGAATAGTTACATGAAAGGCTAGTATTAACCATGCTAACATATGGTGTAAGGCTGAAGTAATGGGGCTTGTTCAGCTTGGAGAAGGGAGTCTGTCATTGCTGCAATGCTAGTTGCAGAGAAAGATGACAGGTTCATACGGGACCGTGGTGATGGGACAGGGACTCTGTGAATGAATTGCTGTGCAGAAAATTGTCTAGTTGTAGGAAGAATGTTCTTTATCGTTAGAGCAGTTAACCACAAATAGGTTGACCAGAGAAGAGGTGGAGTCTCTCAAATAGATCCGGTATCTGTACCATACTCTTTGTCCCAGTTAGCCACTGAATTATTTTTTAAATCAGTCTTATTGTCAATTCAATTCCTTCTTGTGGCCACGCGGGACCCAAGACTTGTCTTTCAAGGCTCAGAATGGTATTAGAGGCCATGGCATTAAGCACAGAGTATGTCTCCAGCCATCTGGTGCTTCCTTCTGCCATTGTTAATATGTACTTCTTACCTTGGTGAGTTGCAGGGATGGGGATGTAATGTATTTGCTAGACATCTCCATACATGTATTTTGTGCTATGTTTCGGCATACTTGAAAACAGCACATATTACAGTCATTAATGACTTTTTTGCCTCCTGTACTTCTGGAGGCTGTCCCGATATCAAAACCCAGACTGCTGAGCCTTCAGAGGAAGTTGAGGTAAGAGAGGATCTTGCTTTAGTTGATGAAGACTGGGTTAGGGATAAGTTGAGCAAACTGGATGCACATAAATCCATAGGCCCTGATGGGATGCACCTGCATGTGCTAAGGGAGACAGCGGAAGTCATTGCTTAGCCACTCTCCATCATCTTTTCTAAGTCATGGGGATCAGGAGAGGAGCCTGGGGACTAGAGGTTGGCAAATGTCAGTCCAATCTTCAAAAAGGGTAAGAAGGAGGACCCAGGTAACTGTAGACTGGTCAGCCTCACGTCCATCCTACAAAAAGTAAAGGAATAACTTGTCTTGGATGCTGTCTCTAAGCACATCATGGTCAAGAGGGTCATTAGGGGCAGTCAGCATGGCTTCACCTAGCAGAAGTCATGCTTGACCAACCTGATAACCTTTTATTAGGCATAACCAGCTGGATAGATGGCAGAGAGGTGGATGTGGTCTGTCTTGACTTCAGTAAGGCATTTGACACAGTCTCACACAGCATCCATGCAGCCAAACTGGCAGTTTGGACTGGCTTCAGGATAGAAGCCAGACAGTGGTGGTCAGTGGGACAGAGTCTAGGTGCAGGCCTGTGTCTAGTGGGGTCCCCGGAGGATTGGTACTGAGACCAATCCTATTCCATCTATTCATTAATGACTTGGATGAGGCCTTAGGTTGCACTGTCAGCAAGTTTGCTGATGACACAAAGCTGGATGGTGTTGCTGACACCCCAGCACACTGTGCTGCCATTCAGCGAGACCTGAACAGGCTGGAGAGCTGGGCAGGGAGAAATGTAATGAAGTACTACAAGGGTAAGTGTAGAGTCTTGCATCTGGGCAAGAACAACCCCAGGTCCCAACATAGGTTGGGGTCTGAACTGTTAGAGCACAGTGCAGGAGAAAGGGACCTGGCGTTCCTAGTGGGAAACAGAATGACTATGAGCCAGAATGCCCTCTTGTGGCCAAGAGGGGGGGTGGTTAGCAGATGAAGGGAGGTTCTTCTTTCCCTCTACTCTGCACTGGTGAGACTGCATCTGGAGTATTGTGTCCAGTTCTGGGCCCTTCAGTTTAAGAAGGACACATAGCTGCTGGAACGTGTCTAGTGTAGAGCAACGAAGATGTTGAAGGAAGTAGAACACTCTCTTTGTGAGGAAAGGTTGAGGGAGCTGGGTCTCTTTAGCTTGGAGAAGAAGAGGCTGAGCGGTGACCTCGTTAATGTCTATAAATATGTGAGGGGTGGGTGTCAGGAGGATGGAGCCAGTCTCTTCTCAAGGTCATCTGGTGATAGGACAAGGGACGGTGGGTGCAAGCTGGAACATACAATGTTCCATGTAAATAGCAGAAGAAACTTCTTCACAGTGAGGGTAACAGAGCATTGGAACACCTTTCCAGGTGGGTTGTGCAGTCTCCTTCTCTGGAGACATACAAAACTCACCTGGACGTGTTCCTGTGCAACTTAGTCTAGGGAGTCTTGCTATGGCAGGGGGATTGGACTAGATGATCTTTTCAAAGTTCCTTCTAATCCCTAATGATTCTGTGATTCTCTGATTATATCCTTAGTTAAATCCACTGCTCAGTCTCTGATGTGTTTATTAGGTGGCACCTCTCCGCAGGTGATCAGAAGCTTGATAGGACCACTGAGCAAAAAGCAGCTTGCCCTAATCTAGGTCTTCCTGGACCATGCTAACCTTCTGATAAGGGTGGAACTCCTTGGTGGCATGCTTTTTTCGTACATGGTCATCTACGTGCTGCACCTTCACCACTAGTTTTTGCAGCTGAGCAGCAATGTCTTTCCATAGCAGCTTCCCAGACCAGTTTTCCCCTGCATTGTCAGTTCTTCTCTTGTGTCCATATTTTTAACCACCCCCTTAAAGCATTTGCTGCCATCCAAGAATCTGAATTGCAAGTACAGCACTGGCCTCTTCTCTTGCTCAGTGATGTCATGCTCCATTTCTTGTTTAATTTGATTGAGTGCTCAAATTTGCTCAGTACCATTCTTCTTTCTGGTCATGGTATAAAGAGACTCATTATACAATTGTATATGCATCCTGCAGAACCCAACTAATACTAGGAAACTCTGTCTCCTCCTTGTTAGTAGGTGGAGACGTTGCTGAGTTTCTGTTCACTGCATTGATAGGAATGTATTGATGTCATTGGTTACATGTCTTCCCATGTAACCCCCAGGAAATGGGTTTCACAGACAGATCTCTTGATCTTGCTTCTTTTTGTAGCAAACTCAGCTTCCAATAGAATGTTAATGTTTGTGGTAACTTTCCCAAATTCTCCTTAGTATTTTACTCCTGTGATGATGTTGTCAATATACTGCAGATATTCTGGAGTTCCACTCTTTTGTAGTGTATGGTGAGTCAGTCCATGACAGATGGACTGTGCTTCCCACCCTAAGGCAATTTATTTCAGGTATACTTTGTGCCCCTCCAGGTGAAAGTAAACTGCTGCCTGCATTCTGCAGGGGGAATGAACAAAGAAGTATTAGCTGTGTCATTTGTGGCACATCATTTAAGTGCCTTGGAATCCAGCTCCTATTAAAGTTCCCAACATGTCAGGAACTGCAGTGGTGTGACTTCATTCAGGGCACAAAAGTCCATAGTCAGCCTTCACTTCATATCAGGGTTCTGCAGTAGCTGTAATTAACTGTTGAAGGATGAGCTACCCTTCAAATGTCTTTGCTCTCACATTGATAATCAGGTTTTTGGTGGAGTCCAACAAGTCTGTGTTTATTCTGTACATCTGTCAGTGAGGTGTGCTGTGATGAATGCTATTTTGATCCTCCACCTTCAGCAGACCTACAACCCAAGAGTCATTGAAAATTCAAGATGGGCAGACCACTGTTTAACATTATCAGTGTCTTCTGTTGCTATACCTAAGGCCATACCTTAGAACCTTTTGGATCCTCAAAATACCCTTTTTGAAGGAGGTTGATTCAAACGAGGGCACATCTGGACCAGTTACTAGTGGGTGTTTCTCCTAGCCGTGTAGCTGGGGGGTGCAAGCCAGACCTCTTTAAAGGAGGCGAAGCCGGAAGTCGTGCTCAGACCTCACACGGCATCGAGACAGAGCCGATCCCCAAATGCTGAGCGCCAGCCCAAATAAACCCAAAATAAACAAAAAACTCAACACAAATCGGAGACGAGAGGACACAGGGCGGTTACCGTAAGACATGGTGATTACTCAGACAAAGGCCATTAGAAAAACAGCGGGCATCCAAACAGAGGCCACACACAAGCATGCAGATGGTCAGGCAGGTGATTGCAGTGAGTGGTGGAGCCTGGCACTCGATGTGGAGAATGGTAGGGACAACACCTCTGTTAGGTGTAAGCAAATCAGAGACCTGATGAACATGGTGGCTAGGCTAAAAGAAGATGTGGAAAGACAGAGCTACAAGAGACTGCAAAAACGAAATTGACTATTTCCATAATGTAATTGCTACAAAACCTGAACAAGGGGTTAACTCTTAGTGGATCAAGGGGTCCAGTATCCTCCCATCAGCAATTTTCTCAGCCTCCCCAGTAGTAACCCACAGCAGCAGGAACAATGGGAACAGGTTTGCACACAACAGAACAAACACAAACGGAGAAAATGTGCTACCTTAAGAAGTTCATCATCTACAGTGCACTTGCAGAATAGGTCTGCAGGAGGAACAGGTCATCAGCAAGGATGAGGACTCAAAAAGCCCAGTAACTGCAACAAAGACAGGTTGCCTCAGGCCAGACAGCAAAACCAATCCTGAAAAGAAACCTCAAAGGGTCATTGTTATAGGTGACTCCTTACTGAAGGGAACAGAGGGACCAAGATGCAGACTGAACCCATTTCATAGAGTGGTCTGCTGCTTCCCTGGTGCCCAGGTAGGGAACATTTTAGCTAAAATCCCCAACCTCATGAGACCTTCAGACTACTATGCACTTCTGATCTTTCAAGTGGGTAGTGATGATGAAAGAATGAGAGGCTCATGATCAGTTAAGAGAGATTTCATGACCTTAGGGCAACTGCTAAAGGAATCAGGAGCTCTAACATCAGCAATGGACAAGGGAACATGTAAGAAGAGCCAACAGCTCAATTCATGGCTCTGTGACTGGTGTCATCAACAATGGTTGGATTCCATAATCATGGTTCAGTTTACAAGGCACCAGTGCAGCAAACAACTAATTGGATGCACTTGTCCCAGAGGGGGGGAAAGGATTCTGGGGCAGGAATTTGCAGGGCTGATTAACAGGGCTTTAAACTAGGTTTGAAGTGGGATGGGGTTAATAGTCTCCTGCTATCTGGTCACAGACAGTGGGACAGCTCACCAAAGGCAGAAGGATTAAGAGCCAGTGAGGGCCCTCTGCTTGCCCGGACAGGGAGGATGCACAAAGACAGTCTGAAGAAATCAAGGGGAATTGGCACAGGAGGAGGACAGGGCCTGCCCAGCTGAAGTGCTTCTATGCAAATGCACAGAGCTTGGGCAACAAACAGGATGAATTAAGGGTCACTGTGCTGCTGGGAGGCCATGTCATAGTGGTTATTACTGAAACTTGGTGGGATGATTCCCATGACTGGAAGGTAGGGATAGATGAGTACAAGCACTTAAGGAAGGATAGGCAGGGAAGGAGAGGAGGAGGTGTTGCCCACTATATCAGTGACCATCTGGAATCAGTGGAGCTTCACCTGGGGAAGGATGATGAACTGGTTGAGAGTGTGTGGGTCAAAATTAAAGGGAAGACAGGGGAGGCTGATGTTACTGTAGGAGTCTGCTACAGTCCACCTGACCAGCAGAACAAGGCAGATGAGTCCCTTCACAGGCAAAGAGTAGTGGCTTCCAGATCACGGGTCCTAGTCCTCATAGGGGATTTCATCCACCATGACATCTGCTGGAGGGGCAATACAGCAAGGCACCAGCAATCCAGGTTGTTCTTGGATTGCATAGACGACAACTTCCTCTTCAAATGGTGGAGGAACCAACAAGAAGAGGTGCTATGCTGAACTTTGTTCTCACCAACAGGGAAGGGCTGGTGACCAATGTGAGGCTCAGAGACAACCTTGGCTGCAGTAAGCATGAAGCTGTTGAATTTAAGATCCTCAGGGCAACCAGAATGAAGTGTTCTAAGCTTATGACTCTGGACTTTAGGCATATAGACTTTGATCATTTCAGAGATCTGCTGGCCAAAGTATCATGGGATGAAACCCTTGAGGAAAGAGGGCCCAGGACAGCTGGTTTGCATTCAAGGATCACCTCCTCTGTGTCCAGGAGCAATGTATACCATCAAAGAGGAAAGCAGGGAAGAATGCTAGGAGGCCTGTCTGGCTGACCATGGAGCTCCTGAACATGCTGTCACACAAAAAGAAACTCTACAAGGAGTGGAAGGGAGGACAGCTAGAATGGGGGGTATATAAGGAAGCTACCCGAACAGCTAGAGGTCTGGTTAGGAAAGCCAAGGCACAGTTTGAGTTGAACCTAGCCAGGGAGGTCAAAGGGAACACCAAGGATTTCTACAGGTATATTACTGGTAAAAAGAAGACTAGTGAAGGTGTGGGCCCACTCAGAAAAGAAACAGGTGATGTGGTCACAGGTGACATGGAAAAGGCTGAGTTCCCCAATGAATTCTTTACCTCAGTCTTCACTGCAGAGGCCTCTAGCCACGCTCCCTGGAGTCATGGAAGATGATGGCAGGGAGGAAGAACCACCCATCATAACTGAGGATCAGGTTTGTGATCACCTGAAGAACTGAAAGTGTTCAAGTCTATGGGACGTGACGGGAAGCATCCACGAGTATTGAGAGAACTGGCAGATGAGGTTACTAACAACCTATTATATTCCAGAAGTTGTGGTGACTGGTGGTAGTATGTTCTGTTCTGTGACTTGGTCTGGGTGTCCTGCTGTGGCAGGGCTATTGGACTAGATGATCTTTCGAGATCCATGATGATTCTATGATTTTATATTTCTGTGTCCCATCAGGCTCACCTCAGCCTACACCAGTGTCAGTTCTTGGGATCCTCCAGTAACGCCACTGATGGCTACACATTCTTTTCTTTGATGATTTGGCAGTATAATTGTACATTTTCCCTCTTTCACTGGGCTGAAGGCAGTGCCTCTCTAACACTGAGTGCATTGAGCAGCTGGAAACAAGTGATTTGCTGTGGCTGCAACAGAAGGGTTAGTTGAATGGCTTTGAGCAGTTATTGGTGACCACAACAAGCAGCAACTCCACTGCTCCACCTTGTTCAGGTTGTTGGTTCCACCTTCTCATGTTTTCTCTGTGGTCACATTGAAACTGCCACGTCTCAGCATGAAGTGTGCTCCATTTGTTCTAGACCTCTCTTGTTGGATGGCATCTCCTGTTAACTGTTGAGGCATGAGTCCAGGAAGGAGAAAAGTTAGATGGGGAATTTCTGTGTTCCAGCTTCTCCATAATTGTATTTCCCATCTTCTCCAAAATAAAAGGAGTTTGTTAACACAGTCCTCATAATTCTGTACTGATTACTCCTGGATGTGTAGCCACAGATTCTAATCAGTAGACCATATCACGGCCAACAGAATATGGGCGTACTCTGGTGGGGCATTCTGAACAAGTTTGTGCATTTGGGGCTGAATACCCTCTACCTGATAAAGGTTTACATTTTGAAACCAATCTCCATATATCTAGAGACTGCTTGCTCAGTTACTGGCTACCCTTTTCTGTCATGATTCACTTGCAGGTCTGAAGCACGGTATCATCCTTATAAGGATAACATTTCATTGCGGTAGCCAGGATCTCCTGCAGCAGGTGATTATCAGATTCACTCACAAGAGCTCTATCAATCCCAGCCTTCTGTGAATGGCTTCTTGTTTGTCATACCTCTTTATTTGATAGGTCAACCATCTCAGCAGCAAATAATCCAACACATAAGCAACAAGATTGGTGACTTTCTGAGTCCCACAGGGATAATATGGAGATAGCGGTACTTGGACTAAATCAGTCCTTGCGTGTGCTATTTATAGTGACAGGTATCTGTCACTATAGAAAGACATATATTTGGTTCTCATGATGGTCATGTCATGGAATCTGGCTAGTTCCCTAAGTATTCATGTCAATTCAAGGAGTGAGGAGTTAATTAATCCATGGCAAAAAGATTTCAAGATGCTTTAATTTTTGTCAAATGAATACTGTCTAAACCTTCAATTAGAATTAAAGTAATTAATTTTTTTTAAGTTTTGAGGTCTTTTCAGTTCTCTCCTACTGTAGATGTACTTAACGTTTTTGCTAAGAAGAAGTAAGTAAATTTTAATCTGTAAATATGTCGTCTTTGGTTTCTCCTTGAGGGTACAGATACTGCCTTGCTGACAAGTTCAGAGTCACCTGTAAAGCCTCTACTGCAGATAGAAATAGTGTTACTCTTTTATACTTACTTACCTTGTTACTGCAGATGTGATTCTGTGGTGAATTAGATTGGGAAACTCAAGTAAATGAAGGAGAGCCTTGTGGGGGAAAACAAAGCCATCAAAATTTGTCAGTGAGTTGGTTTTGGCTCACTGCAGCAGAAACAACTGCATTTGTTGTCTCCAGGGAGTGATGGAAGATGAAATGTTCCACATGGTGCCAGTCTATTCTAATTTATGTTGTAGTTTGCAAAACAGTAAGGTCTTAGGTAACAATGATAAATAAATTTTATTTTATACTCTTTACTCAACTTGCTGGCTCAAGGCCTATGAAATTATTTTTGTCTGTAGTTAATGCACACAGCAACAGCCAAGAGTAGCTTTTAAGTAATGTGAATGATAGTATCATACATACCATTCTTAGTGCTGTGAGGTTTTGCAGGAGAATGCAGATCTCCTGATCTGTGTAGTCTTCTGAATTAAAGTATGTCATGGTGCTCTCTGAAGCACACTTACTCAGTTTCTCAAGTAAGCCACTTCAAATGCTTTTTGAACTCTGCTGAGAAATTGTGTCCCTGAAGTTGAAGATCTCTGAATGTGTCACCAGAAATACCTTTACTTGCTTGCCTTGGAGGGGTCTTTAATACAAATCATACCTGTTTTGTAAGCTTTCTGTAGATCAGTTAACAAATACATTTCAGCTGTCAAGGTTTGATATTTGACCTCTGAAATTAACACACATGCAGTAACTGAAGTGATAAAAAGTATAAAAAACAGTTGCAGTAAAAGCAATGTCAAAGTCCTTGCAAAGGACTGCTGTGTGAGCTGACACAGGCATGATACAGGAACAACCACAAATGAAATTTAAATACAAATGTATCCTTGTTACCTTATAAACAGAGGATCTCTGAAGCAGCACCCAGGTAGAGGCACACAATCTGAGACACAGGCACCCCAGAGCTCAGTCAGTGCTAGAGTGGGAAATTTTGAACCTGATGCTGCCATCTGCATATCACCGCTATCAAGCATATTTGATTGGGTGCCTCTGAACCTATTAAAAGTCTGTGTTATCCGAATATAGGTATTCTACTTGTCAAGCACACAAGGATAAATAACAATTAGGATAATACATGTATTTTTCAACACTGCTACAAGTCAGTTGAACTGTTGCAGCAGTTGGAATAACTTGAACAGTTACAGTGCTCCTCACTGATTTTATATTATTTTCACACAGTTGCCTTCTGTGGAAATTTCCATATACGAAGTTCTTACACTTCATGATATGTGTCAAGTAAGGTGCTGCTAAGAGTTGTATTTGTTAGTCTTAGAGTATGTGTTGATTTTCTGTGAGGCAGGACAGCATATGCAATGTAGGTACCTATTTGAGGGCCTCTCTATGTTCTGTGGTGTTAAATGTTCTTGCCTATCATATGTGAATTGCAGTACACTGTACAGGCTGTTTATTAGTTATCCTGGTACTAATAAATCAGAGAATCAATTCTAAACGAAGTGAACTAAACCCTAACTCTGTGTAATAAAACAATGTTTTACATTCATTTACCTGATATATGTGTTTTAAATTACAAGTGAGACTTGTTTGCCTTGTATGTGGTGTCGTATGGTTTTGGACCTAGTTTGCAATGGTTTCTTGTGCTGAATTTGGGATGTTCTTTGTGCTTCTTTGGAAGTAGCTTAGCTGTGTAACATAGTGCAAAGGTGTTTTAAATGTCAGTAAAACGGTGGCAATCTAAACTGTTTGTGAAAAATGGAAAATATGTGCAAGATTTCAAAGAGGTACTGTAGTGCAGTGGTACATTTGATGGATCTGAAATAAAAACAGTGGTTTTGATTGAAATAGGGGATTATTAATCAGAAGAAAATTTTGGCTAACACATTATCATATTGGTGGAAAAAGGTGATATAAGCCATAAAGTGTTTGATTTTACATGCTGAAAGACAATTTTTTAGTTATCAGATGGCTTTAAAGATATTCTTGTTACATGTAAATATCACTCTTTGTGAAGTGTGTTTTTTTCCTGCTTTCTGTACTCAGAAATTGCATTTGTAATGTTATTGATAAAGAGACATATGCTAGAATCCAGTTATTACAGAATAAATTCTCACACCTGCTGTGAATACTTAAAGTAATGGAGCTGTATGTTATTCTGTGTTTGGAAGCTTTTACTTCTGCAAAGATCTTAAGAGTTGCGTGGAAGGATTTTTTTGAAGAGGGAATATTAGTGTTCAATGTCAAAGTCGACAGTAGATTAAAATCTTATGGTTTTGAATGGTATAAAAAGCAATGCAAAAGCTGAGGTTCAAAATAAAAGTATAAACTCAAGAGATACCAGCATAACAAGTCACTGTTGTTCAGCTGAGTTGTGGCCACTGCTTGTGCTATGTAGTCCTAGTTCAGAACTAGTAACAGTTCTGGAACAGTTGTTAACTTAAATTCTGCTTGTAAATAGCCACATGGTGGCTATTAGCAGCTAGTCAGACCTCTGCTGGGGATATTGTTTCTTGAGATTTTGCCATTGTATTGAAAGTTCTGTCTGCTGCGGTGATGCTAGGTCATAGGCTGGACTTTAGGATCTCAGAGATCTTTTCCAGCCTCAGTAATTCTGTGATCATTTGGGTGCTGTGTTTTAATTCAAAGAATTCTTATGGAGGGTGTGTTTTGGACTGACTCACATTTACTGTTTTTAATTTGATCTTAATGTTTGTGGTACTGAAGCAGAACCACATGTAGAAATTAAGTGGCTATCCACATTTGTGTTCTGATTTTCAGTGATGTGTTCTAAGCGTAGATGTCTCACTAGCTTGTGAGGTAACTGCAAATTATAACTTAATCTCCAAAGGAAAGATAACATCATGTTTTTTGCTTAGCATGTTAAAGTGTACTTTCTGCCTATGTAGCCAATGTTTCATAATCCATCATCTAGTGAAAAAAACAAGAATTTCAAGAATAAGCAAATGCAAGTGTGTGTGGCAAAATATGTGTCCAGGTAATTTTAATCTGAGTCAGAACATCCAAGGAATCATTACATGAACATCTGTCTCCAGTTCCTAACCCAGCACTGTTGTTTTGGTGTTCTGTCAGAGCAAGTAATTTGACTGTTTAAAGGTATCATGCTGTAATCTGTATGACTGCAATAGTTTGAGGAGAAAGCAAAACTCTCAAAGGTGTTAGTTACAGGTGTGGTAGCATGTGTTTATGGAATGAAACCTGGGCAAGAACGACACAATGCTAGTTTCTCTACTTCCATATTGGGTACTTGGTTCTAGCATGCTTAGTTTTAGATATTTAAGTAAATTACTAGGTTTCTTTATAGCAAAGGACAAGAAATAATTACCTCCCAATGGTAATTCATCCTGTGTGCCTATTTACACACCTGTTGGTTACAAAGGAAACCTAGCTGTTTGACAGCTACCCTAAGTTTCTGAAACTGGCTTTGGACTATGATGAGAGACAGATAACTACCTGAGAGTTACCCTGCACTTACTGCACACTTAGGGGATTGTTTATGTAGGAATTATTCAAAGAAAATGCTGCATGTATTAGTAACCTACTGTAGTGGGTTTTTTTCAGGTAAGCTGTCCTTTAAGTTAATGTCTGAATTGGCATACCATTACTCAATAAAAGGAAGGTTAGCTTATGTGAAAAGCCTTGTTGTGACTGAGAAATGTTTGCAGTTCAACAAACTTGATTTTGTCTATTAGATAAATGTCATGCTTTCTGAGCTAGGCTCTGTAGTATGCAACTGTCAAAAGCTGAGAAATCATAGGTATTTCTGTTTCTGCAACCATTTATTAAATTTCCCCATTATATTTATGGTGGGAAGTGTAAGTCTTATCTTTTTCTTTTAGGTTGACAATTGCATTTTTCGCGCTCTCTGGTCTGGATATGTTGGATTCCTTAGATGTGGTGAACAAAGATGATATAATAGAATGGATTTATTCCCTGCAGGTCCTTCCCACAGAAGACAGTGAGTGAGTTTTTAGTTTTTTTTTTTTTTAATTTATATTAATGTCTTTACTTTTGCTTTTCACCTGGGGACTGGTGGATGGATCTTGGTTTTTATAAAATACAAGGTTGACTTTCCTGAAGAGCAGTCAAATAGTGATTATAATGACTTCTGCTAATTGTAGCTATGTGGGGACCTCTAAGCACAGGTGTGTCTTTTGTGGAACAGCTTTTTGAAAATGGGAGGCATAAGGCTAAGAAGCAAAAAGAATAAACACAGTTCCTACTTTAAAATGCAAACTCTATTCCTTAGATTTGTGAAGTTAAATTAACCATAGGTTTTTAGAAGCAGTGATGCTGTTGTTGCATCCTAGCTGTCCTCAGGTTGTAAGGTCCATTACAGATCCAAGTCAGAGAGGTAGCACATGGGCAGTGCCCTAGTTCAGTAGCAATTGCTTATGCTTGCTTTTATCTGGAGGTACTGACTGTCAGCCTATGTTAAAACTGTTGGATTTTTTTTTCATATTTAAGATTTTAATGTATGTAAGCTTGCTTCAGTACTTCGGCAAAATGAGGAACCAGAGGGATGCATAGGTAACCTGACTGGGAAAAGGTAGTGGTAAAATTTTTCAGACTTCCCTTGCAGGAGGAATCAGAAAAAAAGAACAAAAATTTCATATCTGTAACAGAAGCTTTCCCAGGATAAGCTATCTGTGGTCATCACTTGGAGCTCTGTTACTTGGCCTTTATGGCTTGTGTATCACACATAAGTAAGATGATTTTCTTTATGGGGAAGTCTCAGGTCTTGCTTTAAGTGTGGAGACCTTTGGTTTGAGTACAGGGTCAGTCAGGTTTGTTTAGTTTTTTGTTCAAATGTGAAATATATTCGAGGTTTATTTTGTTCAGCTTCCAATAGTCATGCAGCAGCTGATGAAATTGTTTCCTTTTTGTTGTCTTAAGCCCTTTCAGGAAGTGCTTAACTCTGAAAGTGAACACTAGGTGGTACCATTTAGTAGCTGTAGCTAAACTTCATGCTTTAGTGTTTTGTGCTGGGGCTGAACTGGTCATTCAAACAGTTTTTTACAAGGGAAATAAGCTGTGATCATACAGTTTTAATTAGAGTATGCTTAATTTCTGATCTGTTTCTGATTTTGACAGGCCGTTAGTGATTTAGGAAAGTAGGCAATGGTTTGATTAGTGCTGCTAAGATTTTATGTAAAGTAAAATGCACAGGTAATTTGCAATTAAATAGTAAAGCCAACTTGGCTGGTGAGGTAGTGTGCTTAAAGTGAAAGATAGTGCTGTTTCCCTGGTTCCCTTCTAGTTTCCGTTTGGTTTTCAACTTGTATGTTTACAGAAAGCTAAACAAAATTTTTAAAAAAGCTTGTTAAGCCTAGTATGGGAGATCCAAAGTCACTAGTGCAAAAATTCAAAACTGAGTGCTCGTTTTCAGTTGGTGGAAGTTTTGCAGTGCTGTAAGAAAGGTTTTAAAAACCTATATAAAAGTGGAACACTTGAAGGAATTAATAGATATTGATCTAATTAGGCACTGTCTTTTTAATCTTTTATTACAGTACCCATCAAATCTGAAATGGATCAAAGTGACCCACTAGCAGCATTTGGGTTTCATGCTGATACTTCTGCCTAAAAGCAGATAATGAAAATCAGCCTTTTCTGGGATGAGTTTTTCCTATCTAGCAACTAGCAACTCAGTTCTGTTTGACTGCAGAGCTGTTCTAACTGTAGCACACTTTCATCTGCAGAAAGCCAGAACAGCTGTGTGCTAGGAGGCTAGCAACCATTTTCTATATAGATTGTTTCCACAATAATACCATGTCTATATGAACTTGGTAGCTTACTTAAGCACTTTAAGGCACAGATTAATTTTTACTGAAAATGGGCCAAGTGAGTGCTGATTTTTTTTCTCAGTGTCAAGAAGGAAATCTGGTACTTAATCACAGAACTGTAACATTGTTTAAGTTGAAAAAGATCTTGAAAACCATTGAGACTAACCATACTTTCTGCTCTTACTGATTCATTCACATTTTGTCATTTTTAAATTCTTTCAAGTTTGGCAGTGAATTCCAGGACCTTACATTAGTCCTGAAGAATAATATTTATTTTGCTTTCCAGAACAGAAAATGCAAGTCTTTGACTCCAGGAGCTAACTGACAAGTGTGTACTGCTGAGAAGATTTGGATTATAACAAAAGATAACAATCAAGTGTGGTTTTCCCCCCTACAGATTACAGATAATTTCTGGTTTGCCTTTTCATCAAACTATGTCTGTAGCATATCGGTGTTTAATGCAGGCTGAAATGACCTTCATTACACTTGCAGAATCATTTAAGATAACTTTTGATTGGAAGATGAAGGAAGTGGAAAATTGCAGGTGGTTCACTCCATGTAAAATAGATCCAAAGACTGACTTGGCAAAGAAATTTGCATACTGTAACCATATTGTAAAACTTAAGACTAACATAAGCTTCTAGTTTAAATGTTTTATACATACAAAATGTATTTAAAATTAGAAAGCTAATGTGTTCATAAATAACATCAAACTGGTAGATTACTCTGCATAATGATATTTAAGACTTTCAGATTTGTAACTTTCTGTTTGCTTAGTTTGGTGCAATTTTCCCCAATTTCTATGAGGATTTTTAGATTGAAGGCTGAAGAGATGGGAGTGGAGAGTGGGGGAGGGAAGTGGGGCACAGAGTGGGGAGTCAGAGAGAATATAATACCCAAGTGCTGTTGAAGCATGGAACTTACTAGTCTTTTACCTTCTGAGGCTGAGTAGTAAATTAATTGATCTTTTTGTTATGCAGAAGTAGATCTGAGCCTCACAAACCTGTACTTAGCTCTAGACTGTGTGTGCTGCACACTTGTGTGTATGTCATGCTTTGGTACTATGAGACATCTCAAGCAAATGATACTGTATCACTAACAGAAACATTTGATAGCTTCCATGTTAGATGCTGCATAGATCTGGACAGGCCTGGTAAATGGGAAGAGGTTTAACAAGATGAAGTGCAGGGTCCTACACTTTGGCCACAATAACCCCAGCAGAGCTACAGACTGGGGGATGAGTGGCTGGAGAGTGGCCTGGCAAAGAGGGACCTGGGAGTACTGGTCAACGACTAGCTGCATATGAGCCAGCAGTGTGCCTAAGTGACATGAAAGGCCTATGGCATCCTGGGTTGTATCAGGAAGAGTGTGGCCAGCAGGATTAGGGACGTAATTCTCCCACTATAGTGGATTGTGGTGAGGCCTCAGCTTGAGTACTGTGTGTGGTTCTGGGTCCCTCACTTCAGTAAAGATCTTGAGGTACTGCAGTTAGTCCAGAGGAGAGCAATGAGGCTCATGAAGAAACTAGAAAGTCTTATGAAAAGAGGCTGAGGGAGCTATGGTTGTTTAACCTGGAGAAGAGGGGACTCAAGGGGGACCTTATCATGCTCTATAACTACCTGAAGGGAAGTTACAGACAGGTGGGGATTGGGCTCTTCTCCAAGGCAATTAGTGATTGGACAAGAGGGCAGGGCCTGAAGCTGCATCAGGGGAGATTTAGGTTAGATGAGGAAGCATTTCCACCTTCATGGAAAGGGTGGTTAGACACTGGAATGGACTGTTTGGGGAGGTGGTGGAATCACCATTTCTGGAGGTGTTTAAGAAAAGACTGGACATGGCACTTGGTGCCATGGTCTAGCTTATCATGGTGACATTCAGTCATAGGCTGGACTTGATGATCTCAGAGGTGTTTTCTAGCCTCAATAATTCTGTATGATTTTGTGGCATTCTTGTGCCTGTTTTTTGGGTGAGAGAAAAATGGCTCAAATTAAAAATTTGTCTTTCATTTGTTTTAACTATTTCACTCTGACAGTATTCAGTTAGATCAATGCTGTCTAAAAAGTGTGTTTTCTCTGTCCTTGTACATGTTGCAAAGTATCTTAAGTCTTATCAAGCAGGAATCCAAAGAGGAAAATAGTCTCTTAACAAGGCACTTCTCCAGGGAAGCACTGCATTATTAATTTTTTTTTTTGTGACCACAGAAGACAATTCTGTGTTGATATGAACACGGTATTTCTACCAAATCGAAGAAATTTTGTTACTTTGCTGTTGCTGCAGGATCAAATTTACTTGCGGTTTTCATTGTTTTTCTTAGTTTCTGTTGGACACATGCAAACTCTAGTAATACTGTGTATAGTGGTGAACTAACAGGTCTGGATCATATGTCTTATAATAAGCATTTCAGAAAAAGAAGTTAATTGAGTCTTTACTTTTTTTACATTTTCCAGGATCAAACTTGAATCGCTGTGGATTCAGAGGCTCTTCATATTTAGGGATGCCATTCAGTCCCTCCAAGGTCAGTTGTGTGTGTGTGAAATAAGTCATGTGTGTCTTTTTTTATCACTTTAGCTGTGTAATAACAGTATCTGGAAGACAGGGATTTTTGCACTGTTTAATAAATTGAAATATTTGCAGAGCTTTTGAAAAATACGCATAAAAAAACATAAAATGAGTGAAGTGTGTGCTAGCGTTTTTAGGGCAGTGAAGAAATTAACATAAAAATTATGACTTGTCTCAGTGCACTGCCCCCCATCTCTGATCTGTTACTGAAATAGGGAAACTTCAAGAGTTATCAGCTGGTAGAGAAGGGCAAAATACCTCTGTACAAAGTGGTGCATGCTGTTCTTCAGTATTCCTCTGATGACACATGCTCATTTGATTGCATCTCTTACCCACTTAAAACATAGGCAGCAAAGTGCCCTTTTGCTGTGATTGAGTGAGAAGATATTTTGAAGGCCCAGGAACTGAGTTTCAAGGGACTTAAACTTGTACAAAAAAAGAAAATGCCCTTAATATAAGAGTGAAAGGAGGTTGGGGCTGCTAAAGATAGTACAGAAGGTTATGATACAGAAGTCGGAGTTGGAGTAGGGAAGTAGAGGCCAGTGTGCAGTAAGGAATGTGAAAGAGGTTCTGTACTGTGTGTGAGAGTAGAGTCAAATCTCCCTATAGAGCAGATGAAAGGTCTGATACAAAAATGTATTATCATCAAGTTGTTTATTTTTAGTGAACAGATAGCAAGCTTTTAAATAGAAGTGAAAGAATGAGTCTTAGGATCTGAAATTGAAAGCAGGGACAGACACTGGATACACTAATGACTATGCTGGAGTGGAAAAGCACTTGAACTAGCAGCACAGCAACCTGTTTTAACCATGTTATTTATTGTTAGCAAATTAACTTTTCTTCTTAATGACTTCTAGTTACATTACTCTGCATTAGAGTTGTAGCTGCATATGCTTCTTGTGTAGCTAGCTGGCTAAGTACTCAAACAATAATATTCAGAAGTTGCACTAATGTGGAAAATAATTGTAAAGAGCCTTTTCCATGTCTGTGCAGTGAGCACTACTGCAGCATGTGACAGGCAAGGTATTTGTCTCTTGATTTGCTTTGGGTTTTTATCCTGTTTTACAGTGCAGGATGGTGTCTGCATCATATCAAGATGAATTAATTAATCATGCCTTTTGATTGCAATCCTGTCACCCACTGAGCTTGAAGGGAAAAAAGGAAACATTTTGCTGAAGTAGTTTGGGATCTGTAGTGGTGAACTTACTGAGTTTGTTAAAAATAAAGTTCAAAGCCAGAGTAGTAGACAATAATTTCAGTATAGCTGAATAATAAAGAAACTGGTTTTACTCAGATAACAGAAGATGTTTTTTGCAAGTCACCTAAGGAAGCTAAGGAGGTCACATCACATTTGTAGCATAGCAGCATTATAAAATTAATAAAGACAAAATTTTAACAAACTGAGATAACACAAATGTATCTGTCATATTTCCTCAAAGGTTTGGGTCAGTGTCATGTGCAGTGAATGAAATAGGTGTATGATTTTGGGAACCTTTTTCAGATCTTCACTATTGTATATAGCTTGAAGAACAAGTTTTGTGTATAGTTCTAAGATCTTGTAGAGGCCTCCGAAGACAAAAAGTCCTTCAGACTGGCAAAGCATTGCTATCCCTTTCTGGCACCTAAAAGTGGTTTACTTCAACTCTCTACTTCTAATAGTATATCCTTCATACTTAAGTGTTCTCTTTTCACCAAATGTATTGCTGACAAAATTAACCAATTAATTTAGCTAAGGTGCTAGTGAGCAGAAATAAAAACAATATTGGGATGATTTGAAATGAAACCTCTTACAAAGTGTACACAAAACCCAAAACTAACTCATTTTGGGGAAAAAAGGCAACAAGACATTTAATTCACTCCACACAAAAAAACCCATGTAAAAAGACGTACATGCAAAGAGATTTATCAAAATGTTCTTATATAACTGAGCCAACACATCAATGTCCAAATCCTGAAAAGGAAAAAGAGACTAACAGCAATTCCTGCTTCTGTGTAACTGTGATATCCACACAGTTCAAACTCACCTCAGTGTCAGTGGGCAATTTAAAGTACAATTGTCTGTTCCATGTGCTTTCCTCTGTGTACAAAATGCCAATTCCTATGGCCATGAACAAGGGGAGAACTCAGTTTTAACAAGTCATGGAATCCAGATGAAATCCTTTTTCTGCTGGTCTCTGAGGTTCCACGCTGTCTAGAGTTACTCCACATTTCCAGGGCAAGAAGGCTGTTGTGTCCAGCTCAGTATCTGCATCAGAGATGGGAAGTGAAGAAGATGGAGTCCAAAGGAATGTGGGAGTGGGTGGGCAGAAACCCAAAACTGAGACCCCCAACCCCCTCTGTTTGCAGAAAACACATAAATGAAGCTTGCAGCTTTGGCTTGCAGTTTTTAAAACAACCACCAACACTTCAGAACATAACAATGTGCATTTTATTGAAGTGATGTAGTACTTTTTTCATTGTAGCTGCATTAGGAGGGGGATCTGATCTGCTTGAATAATTGACTACAGATGTTTAAGATATTTCTAGCACAATTGAACTACAATGTTCTCAAATAACTTCAAAAAGGAAAAACCTAGAAATCTATTAGAATGACTTTGGGCTATCCTCTCAGATAAATGAAGACCTCACACGGCACCCACGGAGTGCAGCCCAACAGGTTTTTACCAAGGTTTTGGGGTGACCTAGGGGTTTTTCTGCACAGGGAAACTTCAGGGAGCCAGCTAAGTTTCGGTACTCTTGCGGCTTTTGCCGGGCCAACAACGCAGGGGGTGCAATGCCGGACCTCTTTAAAGGAGGCGAAACCGGAAGTTGTGCCCAGACCTCACACAGCAGCCACGGAGCGCCTCCTGACAGGCTGACCGCTGCCTGCCAGGGAAAAAAAAAAAGACGACGACCAAAAACCAAAAAAACCCGACCCCCCAAAAAAACCCAAACAACCCCAACAAACAAACAAACAAAACCCCATGTAACAACACGGCAGCAGAGGAAGAACAGGTTACAGTCACCACTGCATATGGATGTGGAAACTCAAACAGGCCCCCCAACAAGATGAGGCTGTGCAGGTGACAGGCTGCAAGGAATGTAACACTCTCGAGTTTTCCTGGCTGTGTACAAGTGCGAGGAGGTAGATTATCTGCTTAACTGTGAGGCACAGCTGCAAGATGAGCTTGCAGATGTAGAAAGGCTCAGGAGAATTGGAGAGGATAAAATAGAGGAAGACTGATGGAGCCAGTCTGCACAACAACCAAATAAGACCCAGAAGCAAGTGACCTGCACCTCTCAAGGAGGACAGAACCCAAGTAGAAAGGGATGAGTGGAGCCTAGTGAAGAGTCGTGGCAGAAGGTGAGCACCACTGCTGTCTACCTTGCTTTCTCAGTTGCTGCTGAGTAACAGATATGATCCCCTACTGGAAGGCAGCCAGTCTAATAAGGATGTAGAGGAAAGAGAACCCATAGTGGAGGCCCTAGCAATGTTGCATAAATCCAGGAAATTTCCCAGTAATATGACAGCCTCCTCCACGAAGAAGAGAAGTGTACTAGTTATTGGAGACTCCCTCCTGAAAGGGACTGAGGGCTCAATATGCAGAGCTGACCCTCATCACAGGGAAGTCTGCAGTCTGCCTGGACCCCGAATCAGGGATATTACTAGGATGCTCCATAACCTGTTGAGATGAGATGACTATTGCCCACTGCTAATCTTCCAGACGGGTGGAGAGGAAGCTATGTTCCATGGCCTTGGGACATTTGGTGAATGAGTCTGGGACACAAATAGTGTTTTCTTCACTACTTCCACTTTGGGGTGAGGGCGTGGGTCGGAATAGAAGGACTCCGTTCATTAATACCTGGCTTTGAGACTGTTGTTACAAGCAGGGCTTTTGGTTCTTTAATAATGACTGGTTCTGTAAGATACCAGATCTTATTGGTTCACATGGGATAGGGTTATCCCAGAGGGGAAAAAAGGTTCTGGAGCAGGAATTGAGAGGGCTCATTCAGAGGGCTTTAAACTGGATTTGAAGGGGTATGGGTTTGAAGTTGGTGGGTGCATACCCATGGGACAGAGCTCTGGTCTTAATGAAAATCAGGTGGCCTCTTGCTGTCCTAGGGTGAAATCAGAGCTCCCACCTCACTCCCTACAGTATCAGTGCACCAATGCATGCAGCATGGGGAATAAGCATGAGGAGTTAGAAATCTGTGTCCAATCAGGTAATTAAGATCTGGTGGTAATTACAGAGACCTGATGGGACAACTTGCATGAATGGAATGTGGTCATGGATGGCTATGACCTTTTCAGGAGAGACAGATGAGAAAGTCGAGGTGGTGGAGTTGCTCTTTACATGAGAGAGCAACTGGAATGTCTTGAGTTCTTCCCAGGGGCAGATGAAGAGAGAATTGAGAGTTTGTGGGTGCTGATCAATGGGCAGGCTGGCATGGGTGACACTGATGTGGGTGTCTATTACAGGCCACTAGATCATAATGAGGAAGTTGATGAGGTCTTCAGGCAGCTGACAGCAAACTCACAGCTTCAGGCCCTGGTTCACATGGGGGATTTTAACTACACTGATATTTGCTGGAGGACCTACTCAGCCAGTCATCCACAGTCCAGGAGGCTCCTCTAGTGCATTGGTGACAATTTCCTGATGCAAATGGTGGAGGAGCCCACTAGGTGAGGGGCACTGCTGGATCTTATACTCACCAAAAAGGAGGGTTTGGTTGAAGCAGTGAAAGTTGAGGGCAGCCTTGGTTGCAGTGACCATGAGATGGTGGAGTTCAGGGTCTCGTGTCGTAAGAACAGAATATCTAGCAGAATAACGACTATGGACTTTAGGAGGGCCATTTCAAGCAATTGCTAGGGGAAATCCCATGGGACAGAGAACAGGCAGGTAAAGGGGCCCAAGGTAGCTGGTTAACATTCAAAGACCACTTCTTTGAAGCACAACACAAGTGCATCCTGACAGGAAAGAAGTAGAGGCAGGTAGCTAGAAGACCTGTGTGGTTAAATGGGGAGCTACTGCGCAAACTGAAGAGGAAGAAGAAAGTCTGTAGGTCATGGAAGGGGGAGGTGGCTACTTGGGATGATTGTACAGGTCTGGTGAGAGAATGTAGGGATGCAACTAAGAAAGCCAAGGCCTCACTGAAATTTAACCTTGGAAGAGAGGTCAAGGGTAACAGAAAGGGCTTCTTGAAATACACTGTAGGTAGAACTAAACCTAGAGGCAGTGTGGGACCCTTGCTGAATGAGCTGGATGCTTTGAAGACAGAGGATACAGAGAAAGCAGTCATCCTGAACACCTTCTTTGCCTCTGGGAGCTGTCCTGATGTCAAATCCCAGACTGCTGAGGCTCCAGAGGAAGTCAAGGCAAAAGAGGAGCCTGCCTTGGTTGATGAGGACTGCGTTAGGGATGTGTTGAGCAAACTGAATGTGTATAAATCCATGGGTCCTGATGAGATGCATCCATGCGTGCTTAGGGAGACAGTGGAAGTCACTGCTAAGCCACTCTCCATCATCTTTTCTATGTCATGGCGTTAGGAGAGGTGTCTAGAGACTGAAGGTTAGCAAATGTCAGTCCAATCTTAAAGAAGGGTAAGAAGGAGGATCCAGGTAACTGTAGACAGGTCAGCCTCACCTCCATCCCAGGAGAGGTGATGGAACTCTTTGTCCTGGATGCTGTCTCTAGGCATATCATGGTCAAGAGGGTCATTAGGGACAGTCAGTATGGCTTCATCAAGGGGAAGTCATCCTTGACCAACCTGATAGCCTGTTATGAGGGCTTAACTGGGTGGATAGATGATGACAGGGCAGTGGATGTGGCCTGTCTTGACTTCAGTAAGACGTTTGACACAGCCTCACATAGCATCCTCATGGCCAAACTGAGGCAGTGTGGACTGGATGATTGGGTAGTAAGGTGGATCGTGAACTGGCTGCAGGATAGAAGTCAGAGAGTAGTGGTCAGTGGGACAGAGTGTAGTTGGAGACATGTATCTTGTGGAGGAATAGGACCCAGTCCTATTCCTTCTATTCATTAATGACTTGGATGAAGGATTGGGGTGCACTGTCAGCAAGTTTGCTGATGACACAAAGCTGGGTGATGTCGCAAACACCCCAGCAGACTGTGCTGCCATTCAGCGAGAGCTGTGCAGAGAGAAACAGAATGAAGTACAAGGGTGTCTAGCATAGAGCAATGAAGATGATGAAGGAACTAGGACACCCCTGCTTGTGTGGAAATGCTGAGGGAACTGAGTCTCTTCAGCTTCAAGAAGAGGAGGCTGAGGGGCGACCTCATTAATGCCTGTAAATGTGTGAGAGGTGACTGTCAGGAGGATGGAGCCAGGTTCTTCTTAATGTCATCTCATTACTGGACAAGGGGCAATGCGTGCAAGCTGGAACATAGGAGGTTCCATATAAATATCAGAAGGAACTTCACAGTGAGGATATCAGAGCTTTGGAACAGGCAGCCCAGGGGTATTTTGGAGTCTCCTTCTTTGGAGGTGTTCAAGACCCACCTGGACATGTTCCTGTGTGTCTTGTTCTAGGTGATCCTTCTGTGGCAGGGAGATTGGACTTGACGATCTTTCGAGGTTCTTTCTAATCCGTATTTATTATATGATTTTATAACATGATAAAGTCCCTGGATAGCTGGCAGTAGGTGGCTCAGCTTGAGCAGGATATTTGACCAGGTGACATCCATAGGTTTCTGCTAGCCTCCAGCGTTCTGTAATTTTGTGTTGCTGAGGAGTGTTTGGATCAGGGGAAAGCGATGGGAGGGAGCACTGGCAGCTGAGAGGTAGAAGTGGAAGCTGTTTACATTTGTGTCCCCTTCTAAATAGAGAGTCCAGGGCTAGAAATAAGAGAGAGGAACTGCAGATCCTTCATTCCCATTCTTTGTTTTGTAGATGCAGGTTTTTTAGTTTTTGTGCATCCACTTTCACCTTGTTTTCTGCTTGCCTTTCCCAACTCTTAATTCCGTTGTGTGAAACCAGTCACTTGCTGTCTAGTCCCCCTAGTCTATCATTTTTCTTATCAGTCTTCCACACGTTATTGTGATTTGCATCATGTGACTAGTCACACTTTAACACTCAGTTTTCTAGTTGATATTATTTCCTATGTAAATACTTTGTTTAATGTCTGATTTTTTTTTTTTTTTAGTTTAGAGATAAAAGGAGAGGAGAAGCAATTGTAGTCTTACTTCAATTGATTGAGATTGCTAATAATCACTCTCATTACTTTCTACTTATATATCACTGCATTGTAAAATCTTTTTGGAAGTGACCTCCAGAGGTTTGTCTGACTCACCTCATGGTGTGTCAGGACGAACTTAGACACAATTGAGCTCATTGTTTCTCTTGGTATACTCTTGCATACATATCACTCTTGCAAAATTCTTTTCCAAAGCTTCTTACTGGCCAGCTGTTTACAAAGGGCAGCAGAGCTGTGCAGTAGTGTGGCTTAATTAGAAATGTTGAGTGAGTTGCCTTCAGTTTAACCATAAGAGTGAGAAGAGCTTGATATTTTAACAATTTAAAAGAACTACTTGGCTGTAGTATAAGTTCTGACAGAGTTTCAATATTTACTTTTTTTCCCCCATTTTTTTCTAGGGTCCAGGTATATCTCATCCCTATGATAGTGGACACATAGCAATGACTTACACAGGTCTTTCATGTCTGGTTATTCTTGGAGATGACTTAAGTCGAGTAAAGAAAGATGCCATAATGGCAGGACTAAGAGCTCTTCAGCTGGAGGATGGAAGGTAAAAGTTATTTTGTATTCTGTTGCTTTGTGGAATGTTACCAGAAAGACCAGGTGCACATGACTTGTCTGTGTTAACCTTTATACTGAATGTAATTTTTGAAAGTCCTTTAAGAGCTGCAGAATTACAGAAATGTTGTTCCTGAAGGAATTACGTTTATACTTCACAGTAAAATTTCTGTCACTCTTTATGAGTTAAGAAAGCTCTTGTTTTGTTTTTGTTTTGTAATGTAACTATAAAAATGTAGTCTTGCATGCATTTTTAGTAAGAAAAAATAAATGCAGACTCCAGGATATTCAGAAAGTAAGTGTTGAATATGAACTATATGATGTACTATTCTCTGTTAATTGTAACAGCAGACTGGCCTTATTCTGAATATACATATACAGATACACACAGTTGTTCATCTGCAATGTTCTGCAGTTTCTTTAAGTATGTGGATTTGCCTGCTCTATTGCTCCAAGCATTCCTATGATTTATTGCTTGGAGCGATTGTCCTATTAGACCATTTTTGTATTTAAAGCGCATACAGAATGAAGGAGTTGCTCCCAAACCAAATGTTTTCTTGTCATCTTGCTTGATTACAATAATAAGCTACACTTGGTTAACCTCTTCTACATGTGTGTTTTGTGTGTAGTTTTAAAGCACAGACTGGTAACTTGTATATGATCCTGATTTTTACGTTTCCTGCTGAAGAGTGCCAGCTAGCCTCTGTAGGGAGAGTACTTTGCATTGGTATAGAATTGTTACTTTACCAGGAGTAAGCTCTTAGTGTGACAGATGTTTTCATATCTATGAAAACTGTTTTTACTGCCCCAAAGGCGAGAATGTATGAAGGCTAGAACTTGAGAGACCTGGACAAGCTAAAGAAGTGGGCCCAAGTAAACCTCATGATGTTCAACAAGGCTAAATGCAGAGTTCTGCACGTGGGCATGGGCAGCTAGTAGTGTCAATAGAAGCTGGGGAAAAACATGCTACAGAGCAGCCCTGTGGAAAACGATCTGGGAGTATGAATGGATGAGCCACCAGTGTGCAGTTACAGCCCAGAAGGACTGTTGTATCGTGGGTACATTGAAAGGAGTGTGGACAGCAACACATGTGTCAAGAGAGGAGTGATCCCCCCCCTCTACTCTGCCCTCTTGAGATCTCACCTGGAGTATTGCTACCAGTTCTGGAGTCCCCAACACAAGAAGTATGTGGACCTGTTAGAGCGTGTCCTGAGGAAGGCTATGAACACTATTAGAGGGCACTTCTCTTATGAAGGCTGTCTTAAAAGGCTTAGAGATTTGGGGTTGTTCACCCTAAAGAAAAGACGTTATAGTGACTTTCCCATACCTAAAAGGATCCTATAAGAAGGCTGGGGCTGGACATAAGGAAAAAGTAATACAAGGATAGTGGATCACTGTAACAGGTTGCCTAGTGAGGTGGTGGAGGCCCCGTCCCTGAAGACACTTAAGGTCAGGCCTGGTGGAGCTCTGAGTAATCTGTTCTAGTTCGAGGTGTCCCTGCTGTTTTAGCGGGGTTAGCATAGATGACCTGTAGAATCTTCCAACCCAGTCCATTATATGATCCTATGGTCTTGTCCAGAGGGAAACAGCAAATGAGCTCAGGTGAGGGAAAATGACAGTCTTCTGGTGTTACTATAGTATAAGTATGCTAGTGTTAGTTAGAAATGTATGAAGAAACAAAACTGATTTTTAAGAAATAATATTTCTACTTACACAGTAATTGAATGTGATTTGAAGTGTTAGAAACACCATTGATACTATGGAGGCAAAAAGTTGGTGAAGCAGTGGAATAATTTATTTACAAGGCAGCACTAGGTCTGACAAGCCATGGAAAAAACTTGCAAGCCCTGGCTACAGCACTGTTCACTGTTTATAGAGTCCTTAATTTGCATATCTACATACTGGTCAAGAAAGTTCATGCATATGCTATTAGGTTTGGAAAAAAATTGTTCTGTGGGACATCTCTCTCACATGTGTTTTGAGTTCATTTAATCCTCCACTTTGAAACTCCTTCTGTTGTAACATTTTTGTAAAGTAGGAGAGATGGTTTCAGATAGTCACTGGTTGCAGCCAGAGCTTGTGACTAGAGCCCATGATTATGGTTTGCATGTTGAAGACGTTGATCTTCAGGAACTTGATGGATGCCAGTTGCTGAAGACATTTCAAGTTCCATCACCACTGCCCCTCAGTTTCCTTAGAAAACCTCCTTCCTTGATTTGAATCATTCTTATCATAATATTGTTGATTAGACACTACAACTGTGGTAGTGGTGACCTACAGTGGCATACAGCTTCCAACACAGCCCAGACTCCTTCAAAAGCAAATGCGATCTTTTTCAGTTAGAGTGTGGTGGGCCTCAGATCCTGACTCCAAAACACCAGTGATCAGCCTCAGGTCTCCCCAGGTACTTTCTGACAGAGGGTCCAGGTAGAGCCATTCTTCCCAGATGTCGTGTACAACTCTTAACGTCTTGTCCTGCCTAGACTGGCCCAAGAGTGAGTACTTTAACAGTCTCCCGTTTCATTTGTTGAAAGAGTTGAAGGTTGTTGAAGACCCCGTTTGAAATCATTCTTCTGGGTCACTTGACAGAGAGGGCTTTCAGAGTGTAGTCTGGGATATGTATCCTCCAGAAACGCACAATGCTCAGGAATGCCAGTGTTTCCTTTTTACTAGCTGGTGGAGGTATAGCAGCTGTCCTGTTGATCACATCATTTGGATCTGGTAATGCTCATCTTGCTACCTGTTCCCTTAAAACTGTATCTCCTGTGCAGATCCCTTGATCTTATTTAGTTTTATGAGAGACATGGCCATTATGAGGACTTGAACTGTTACCTTTTTCAAAAATATTTTCTGTGTTGCTGCACATGATGATGTCATCAATGTATTGCAGATGTTTAGAGCTTCACTCTGTTCCAGTGTAGTGTAAGTCCATAGCAAATGGTGGTTCTGTGTTTTCACTCCTTGGGCAATCAATTTCAAGTGTACTGGAGACAGCCTTCCAAGAGAAAGCAAACTCTGACCTGCACTCTGCTGAATGTGTTAGTGTTATCTGTTGTGGAGTATGTACCACTTAGCTGCCTTCAATACCACTTCCTACTGGAACTCTTGTATGCCCAGCACAGCACCACTCAGCAGTGACATGACCTTATTCAGGACATGAGAGTCTATGGTCAGTCTCCATCCTCCATTAGACTTTCATAGTGGCCATATGGGCCTGTTAAAGGGTGAGTAAGTTTACCAATAATCCCTTGGACTGTCAATTAACATATGAGCTTATCAGTAGGAATCAGTGAATCTCAGTTAGTTAAATACTGGTATCAATCCACCATTGGCACCTGCTGTTCTTTAGTCCTCTTCAGCTTCACCACAAAAGGTTCCTTCAAGAGACTGAGCAAGGTGGACAATTGTTCACTTTCCTCTGTCTCCAAAGCAGCTATACCTAAGGCCTACCAGTACCCTTTGAAGTCCTTGAAATACCCTTTTCTGATGTGGTCTATGCCAAAGAAGCATGGAATCCCTGAGGCAGTAACTGCGGGTTGTTTATACCACTCATTGTTAGATAGACTCGCTTCAGCTTCCAATACAGTGAGCTGTTGGGATCACTGCTATCCTAAAAAAATGCACGTGGGTTCTACCTGTTCATAGTTCAATGGCTTTAGGGTACACTGTGTGCTGGTATCTACTAAAGCCTTATATTCTTGTGGGTCTGATCCACACAGTCCAGTAAACTGGCCTGTACATTTCTTACACCTGACTGGAGGCAGGGTCCCTCTAATTGTTGTTGGAGTCACTCTTCTTGTGGAGAGGACTTAGTGCATCAAGAGGATTAAAAGTAAGAACAGCTCTTCTGCTCTGAATGGGGAATTTCCCACTGGAAACTGGTGCAGCGTTTTTCTTGGCAGAATCCCCTTTTGTTAGTTTTTCCTCATAACTCATGTATACATGCTTGTAGAATCCCAGTGGTGTTTTCTTCCCACTTTCTCATATCCTCTGTGTGAACATGTAGGTAAAGCCACAGGGTACTGTGTACCATGTACATTCCATACCCTCTCTTGAACAGAGGAATTCTTACTGTGAATAGCTGAGATACAGGCCCATACAGGTAGCAAGTAGGACATGTCCTTTAGGGAATTTCTAAAACTCTCTGGACAGTTCTTTCACAGCCAAGAGGCAGAAGAAGAAGAAGAGAGACAGACTTTTTACATATTGTCAGAGCTGGCCAGCCAGTTCATCCAGAACAGGTCTCTGGCCTTCTTTCCAGGACACTGCTGCCATTGAGTTGGCATACGAGTGTGGTGCCCTACGTAGGAACTGCTGGGTAATATACATTAGATCACTAACTCTCAGTAGTGTACATAGTGTTCATGGGCATTAGACCACATATGGGTCTCTAGTAATTATTTTTTATTCAGATCAATATAAATAATTTTCTGTACAGCTAATTCCCACAGGTATTGGATAACTCTTCCCATTGTGGTCCACTTGGGTGATATTCAGTATTATCCTTACAGGTGTACGTTATCTTACACCTAAGAGAAATAGCTTCTACAGGTTGAGAGTGTCAGTCATTTTCTATTTGGCTTTTCAATGCTCCTTTCTCTAGACAAAGATCCCAAACCACTGTACCTGCTACCCCAGCATCAGAGCAGCCAAGCAACAGTCTTCTTGCCTGGATAATTGCTGAAATAATTTTTCATATCTTGCAGCTCACTCAGGGATAGGGATTAGGTGACCACCTCTGGTTCTGCTTCTTCCTCCTGTTCTCATCATGTACTTTCATTCACTTTCATCCTTCACTGAGCTGATTGTGTGCCTCTTTTTCTGTATAGAGGTGACTATTACCAGCACAGAACTGAACACTGAACTGCTTCTGCAGTTCAGCTGCAGAAACTGTCAGTCTGGTTTTAGGCTCAGAAACCACCTTATACTATTGAGAGTACTGAATAGTGTTGGAACAGGATTCAGAAGTCATGGTTCAGGCCCCAGCAAATGGCAGTGGCGCTTTTGTCTCTTTGGAATTGTCAGGTTGACAATATGCTTCTTCCAAATGGTTTGCTAGTTTTGTTAAGATTCTGCACTTGTTTTGGAGGTGACTACTGTTGTAGACGCTTGCTGATACTGTCCTATGCAGTTGTAGACAGAGGATGTAAGATCTCCTCTCAGACTTCTTTTTTTAGCCTAAACAACCCCAGTTCTCTCAGCAGCTCCTCAGAAGACGTGTGCTCTAGGACCTTCACCAACTTCATTGCCCTTCTTTGAACATTCTTCATCACCTCAATGTCCCTCTTGTAGTATGGGGCCCAAATCTGAACAGAGTACTCAAAAGTGTGGCGTCACCAGTGCCAAGTGTATAGGGAGACAGTCACTTTCCTACTTCTGATACAAGCCCATATAAAAACCAAAATACCTGTCTTCATATCCAGGGTCTTTGAGAAGAATTAAGATATAAAAACTGGATTGAATGTTGTCTTCACTGTTTGTAATAAAAGCTACAATTTCATTTATACTTACATGGGAAACTGATCCTGAAGTTGCAGTCGGCAAAGAAAACCTTACAGAAGGAAAGTGTTCTAGGAAGGTAAAGAATTCCCCTCAAAACTTTAAATGTTAAAATGGTAATTCAGGCATCATTATATGTACTGGTAGGTGGTTAAGTGTTAATGTCTTCAAATAAATAAGAAATGGTATCACTACATTGCTGGAAATAAAGGCACCTAGGCTTCTAAATGTTAATTGATTAATTGATTTGTCTAGATTTGGCTATTAATTTGTTTGAATATAGCATAGTTTTGTTTTATATTAATATGAATATCCTAAATAGAATTAATTTTAAAGGGGAGATTGTGCAGTTCCTTGAACTGCTTTACATATTTTTGTAACAGTTCATACAGTGTATGTAATGACAGAAATGTTTCTTTCAGTTTCTGTGCAGTATTGGAAGGAAGTGAGAATGATATGAGGTTTGTGTACTGTGCGTCCTGCATCTGCTACATGCTTGATAACTGGTCAGGCATGGATATCAAAAAAACAATAGACTACATTAGAAGGAGTATGGTGAGTACCTGTAGTGTGGTTTGTTACTACATTTTGAAGTTGCTAGCTTTAGTTCTTACTATGACTAAAAATCTCTTTGCCCAAATAGAAATATTACGGTAATTTCTTTCTTTTCTGTTTCTACCTTAGGGAGTTAAAAATGAAAATGTACTTGGTATTTTTGAGCTTGTATTTTCATTCTAATGTATGTACAAACAAGAAAATTTGATGTGGTATGTTTATTCACTGCAAATTAAGGCTGATCTTGTTTCTTTAAAACTTAATTTAAAATTCAAAGCAAGTTTTTGAAAACTGGTGCCTGATGGTCCTATAACTTACAAGTAAGTGCATAAGTAAAACTCTGCTTCAATAAAAGTCTCCAATTTCAATTATCTGTAGTCCTGCTTTTTAAATGAGCAGAGATTTAAAAATAATTACTGACATCAGCTCAAGCTTAATTAGTGTTTTCAGTTGCATACCTCATTATTATTTATTAGATACTGGCTTGGAATGAAGGAAAATGTTATTATATATGCATTTCTTGTGTGTCTGTGCAAGCTGTCTTCCGATTTGGTTGGAGCAAGAGTTTCCATGTTTTTTTTCTGTGATATTTCATTAGTTTATGTTTCATTTTCCAAGTTAAAAATACATGTTTTTCAAAGAACCTGTGTAAGCCTGAAAACTGCAATGATGAATAAACATAAAAAGTAAACTCTTCTGGTCCACAAAAAGAGACAAATTTACGGCGACATATAATTGCTGTTGTAAACCCCTGTGTTTCAGTAGTTTGTGTCAGCAGTGAGGTTCTGAAATTTACGTTCAAAAATTGAAAATTTATTTTCTAAAAAAGACTTGATCTTCTGCTTCAGACCAAATTGGGTGCTATTTTTTGTTTATGTTTTATGGAGGTAAGTAGATACATAAGCAGTTCTTCTTGCACTGGACAATTTCTGGCACACTGCCATGACCTTGAACTGGTTAAGGTCAGGACTTGGTCATACATGGAGTTGGAAGTGCTGGGTTTACAGCTGGGACTTGATGACCTTAAAGACTTTTTCCAGCCTAAATGATTTCATGGTTCTGTGATTCTAAGATAGTACAAACCAGTATATGCTGGTTCACCAAACCTTTTATCCCCTTTTTCCCTGTTCCCTTAGGAAGGGGAGAGGGTACCAACAGAAACAAAAGTTCTTTTGTGAGCTATGACACAGTCCACCCCTGTACCCCCTCTCCCTTCCATCCTTCCTCCTGGCTTACCCAAACAGTATTTAATATAAAGACTGTCTATTTATATATAGATTTATTTATATATATATATGTATATATGCATGTACATTCACTAATGAAGCAGATATGTATAGATATGGATACATGAATACAACACTACAAATATGTCTAAAGACGTATCAAGTCCCCTTGCAGTGTTCATTGCACTTTTCCATCCCTGTGCATGACTCACCAGGTATAGCCTGGTCCCTGTGCAGACACAATCCCATGGTTGGGTTTGCCTTTGTTTGAGGCAGGGCTAACGCAAACTGTTTTCAACCCAAACTGTCCTTCAGGTGCACTGCTGGGACTCTATTCCCACCTGTAGGAATCCCAACAGTGTTAAGGGGTTCTGAGTGGGTACCGCTGGCTTCATTGACAGAGCCTGTAGTGTTAACAAGCCATGTGGCTTGGGCTAGGTTTTGATCCCAGTTTTGGAAAGTTCCTTCACCCAGTGCCTTTAGGGTGGTTTTTAATAGTCCATTGCACCTCTCAATGTTCCTGGCAGCTGGTACATGGTAGGGAATGTGATACACCCAGTCAATGCCATGCTCCTTAGCTTAGGCTGTTTTTGAAATGAGTCCCGTTGTTGGACTCGATCCTTTCTGGAGTACCATGCCACCACAGGATCTGTTTTTCAAGGCCCAGGATGGTGATTTGGGTCGTGGCATGAGGTGTTTCAGGCGTGTGTTTCCAGCCATCCAATGATTGCTTCCACCATGGTGAGCACATAGCCTTTGCCTTGATGGGTCTGTGGCAGAGTAATGTAGTCAATCTGACATGCCTCTCTGTGTCTAAATTTAGTCCACCTCCTGCTGCACAGAGTTTTAACCCTCTTGGCTTGTTTGATGTCAGTGCATGTTTCACAATCGTGGATGACCTGGGAAATGGTGTCCATGGTTAAATCCACCCCTTGGTCTCATTCCCACTGGTAGGTGGCATCTCTGTCCTGAGGCATTATGGGCCCACTGAGGCAGGAACAACTTCTCCTTTTGCTGCCAGTCTGGGTCTACCTGAAATAACTCAACCTGCACAGCTTGCTTGTTGTTCTGATGTTCTTCATTGGCTTGGTTGTTGGACATGTGTGCATCTACATTGTTGACTCTCACATTCAGCTTTTCTAATTGGGTAGCAATGTTCTGACACATTTTGGAAGCCCAAATGTGTTTTCTCTGGTGCTGCCGGTTGCCCTTCTATCTGTCCAGCCCTCCCCACAGACCATCGGCCAGCATCCACAAGTCAGTGTAGACATAAAGCTGTGGTCACTTCTCTTGCTTGGCAATGTCCAAGGTGAACTGAACAGCCCTAAGCTCTGCGACCTGACTCAATCCAGCTTCTCTTTCAGTGGTCTCTGCTGCTCATCATGTGGGGCTCCATGCAGCTCCTTTCCACCTCTGGCCCATCTCTACAAGGAGGCAGGAACCATCAGTGAAAAGAGCATATGACTTTTCATGTTCTGGTTGTGTGGTAGAGCCTCCTTCACACGTGCCACCTGCTCTTCTCGTCAGCCAGACCAAAGTTCTGACCTTTAAGCCAGTTGTTAATTACTGGATCCCAGGGTGATTAGGGTTCCCAATGTAAGCACACTAGGTAATCAGAGCAGTCCACTTACTCCAGGTGGCATCAGTGGCATGGTGCATGGAGGGGCTTTCCCCCTGAACATCCCCCCAGCACAGGCAGTCAAGGGGCCAGGTGGAGTTGTGTTTCTGTGCCAGTTACTTCAAAGGTCGCTTGGACTCCTTCATAAGGCTGCCTTCTCTGTCATAGTGTAGTTGACTTCTGACCTCCTGTATCCTCAGCTCCAGAATCCAAGCAGTTGGCCTCGAATCTGTCCAGGCACTTTCTCTTCAGGAAGGACCTTTATCTCCAGCCTCAGTGTATAGCATATTCCTCACCTCTGGCCCTGTTTTAACTGGGCTAAGGGCCACTGCATGGGCAATCTCCCACTTGATCTGCTCAAAGAGATGCTGCTCTTTAGGGCCCCAGTGGAAAACATTTCTTTTGTGGGTCACCTGGTACAGAGGACTGACAATCTGACAATCTTAGATGTGCATCCTCCAAAAGCCTATGGTACCTAGGATAGCTTGAGTTTCCTTCTTGTTGGTGGATAGATACATTACTGGGATTTTGTTAATTACCTCTGTTGTGATCTGACGGCACCCTCCCAGGAATTAGATTTCCTGGTTGGGTCCTTTGACCTTGCTTTGTTTGATAGCAAGACCAGTTTTTAGGGTAATATGGATAATTCTCTCCCCTTTCTCAAAGACTTCCCAAGCTGTGTTGTCCCATACAATAATAACATCAAGTGTTCTGGGGCCTCACCCTTCTCTTATGCATCTTGAATGAGTCCACAGCAAACGGTAGAGTTGTGTTTCCACCCCTAAGGCAGCTGGTTCCATGTGTATTGCACACCTCTCCAAGTAGAAGCAAATTGCAGTTTGCACTCTGCTGCCAAGGGAATGAAGAAAAAAGCATTTGCGATGTCAGTGGTGGCATACCACCTCACTGCCTTATGCTCCAGCTCATACTGCTGTTCCAGTATGTCTGGGACAGGGGCACTCAGCTGTGGGGTGACTTAATTCAAGCCATGATGCTCAATTGTTCAGTCCTTCTGCCTCCACAGCTGCAGTACCAAGGCCCATCGATGGCCCTTTGCGTCTTTGAACTGCCCGTTCTTTAAATATTCAATGCCCAAAATACAAGGGGCATCTGGACCAGACGAAATAGGGTGTTTCTGCCAGTCTCTCTCTCCCAGTCAAGCTCACTTCAGCCTCCACCACTGTGAGCTCCTGAGAGCCCCTGGTCACCCTCAAAATAGAAATAGGTTTGGGCCCTCTGTGTTCTGGTGGCAACAGGGTACATTGGGCATTGGTATCCACCAAAGCCATGTATTCTTGTGGGTCCAAGGTGCCAAGCCATTGGATCCAAACAGTCCAAAAGACCTTGTTGTCCCTCTCCTCCCTCTGACTGAAGGCAAGGCCTCCCTAATCTCAATTGCTGTAAGTGCAAGAGGTGCCTTCCAGTAGATCAGACATACCATTGTCCAATCTGGCCTGCCTCAGCCCTTATTCACCAGATTGGCACTGTGCTCACTCGTGCTGGTTTGCCTTTGGCTCTTGCCTTGTCCTTCAATTTTTGTATGCAGGCTTCTGGAGCATGGGTAGATTTTCTATCCCACCAGTCCGTATCCTCTCCATAGTCCAACAGAAAATACCGAAGCTCAGTACGTGGGGAATATTCACTTTGTTTTACCGAGGGTCATCTGCATCTCATCTTGGTGGCCCTGGTTCATACCAGTGCCACATGTAGTATACTTCCATTCAATTTTTCTTTGAGGGTTTAGTGGCTGTCTCAGATTTTATTGATGACTTTCTCAGTCACTGGAGGTCCTAAGTCAACTGGGCAAATAACTTTCCTTCATCTGTTCCCTGTGTAGGCTGAGAGACATTCATAAACCCATATAGATACCTCAGCAGATAGCCAGCAGGCCAGACGTATTCTGAAAACACTCCAGTATTTTAGATCTAAGTATGTCTAAGCATACCAGAAGTATAATGCAGTTTTCACACCCTGCCTTATTGTGCAACAACTCAGTACCAAAGCCACACCTGGTAGTAGTGTGAAAAGGAATGCTAACAGATCCATCAACATTTTCACTACACATCAGAAAATACTACCAACAAAAAATTATCATTTCACTTCCTCTCACACCCCATGTTTGGCACCAATACATGTCTCCGATTGAAACTATGGGGGGGAAATCAAGTCTCCCTCCCCTGTTGTTTTTTTTTCACCACATGAGGGACAAAAATGACACACACTTGATTGCAAGTGAAAAGAAGATAAAACAACTTTAGTAAAACTGAACTGGAATAAAACCAAATGTAACTGTGTACCCAGTAATTGCCCCTTACACCCCCTTCTTCCCCCCACCCCCACCTGCTAAGAAAAGGAAGAAAAAATTTGGGAGAAAGGACACAGGGAGTCCTTGGCAGCTACTGGGTTGTGTGCTGGGGAGGGAGGGAGTTGTTGGAGAAGAATTGAGAAGAGTTGAAAAAAACAGAAGACTGAAGTGCTGAGAAGAGTCAGAAAAACTCTGGGAGAATGGAATGTTGAGAAGAGGCACTGAAGATCTGAGAAACTGGAGTGTTGGGGGAACATGAAAAAAGCTGAGGGACTGGAGACAAACTGGAGCTGCCAAAACATTCTGGAACAACCGTGCTGGGTGTACCATGCTGTCGTCTTTTATCCCCAGCACCCCACCCCTTCTTCTGCTTCCCATGCACAGGAAACAGGGAGGGTGTCCTGGGTTAGAAACATTCCAAAAATGGAAAGGAAGCCAGGTCTCAGATAGAATCTATCAGGCAAGAGAAAACAGCTTGGGGAAGCAAAAAAGGTTTATTAAATCTATCTTGAAGCAGAGAAAGTGGAAGAAGCACAAGGAGGTGACACAAACAAAACCAGAAATTCCATCACAATGCTATTAACACATTCTGAGAAAAGGAAATGGGTAAAGCATTCTGTATGGTTTTTGGCTTCAGGTGAGGCCCCCTGGGGTGAGGAACACACACAGCACAGCAGCAGCAACAGGGGACACCCACCCCTAGAACACTTCAAATCCCAATTTCCTAACATTCTGCCAAAGGTTTAAGAGTTACAAGTCTTCAGCTTTCTTGTGCAGATAGTTCTGCCAAGCTGAAACAGCGAATGTGGGTCCAGACGCCATACTCATAACTTGAACATTGTCAGTCTCTTTCTCAGTGGCAAACCGTGACAAAAGCTGCTCTTCCTGCTGTTCTGTTTCTCTCTTTGCTGTGTGGTGGAGGAAGGGCTTTCTGTCAGCACATCTTGGAGCTGCTCAATCTGGTATGACACGGAGCTGGAGCTGGCCAGTAGCAGACAGGGCACACTGCCACTCTACCCTGGCACTTCTGGAGTGCAGCTCCGGGCATGTTTGTGGCATTCCAACCCTGGCGAGGGAGGCAGGCCAGGGCCCTGGGCTGGAGCCACCTGGCCACCCCACAAGGCTTCAGGAGAGGAAAAGGGGGAGAGAATAAGTCAGCACACCCCGGAGCAGTGTCTTCTATTGTGGTGAAGGGCAAATAGGAACAATGCTCTGCAACTCTCTTCTACACCAGCGGCAAACCACCTACCAAAACCTTGCTTTCAGCTCTGGGCATCCCCATGGCTCCTGCCTGGAGCCTTGTCCTTTGTCCACTCAAATGGGCCTTAGTTGTCAGTGGCCCCAGTTTCTCTGAGCAGCATACATTATTTTGGGAAAAGGAAAGGGGATACTAAAACCTGTTTTGCCTAACCTGGAACAGAGTGGAAAAGGAAGAAAGTTCATGCCAGTGCACAGGAAAACAGAGGGGAAGGAAAACAGAGGGGAAGGGGAAGAATTTGCACCAACGTGCAGCCCCCCCTCCTAATCTGCCAAGCCAAGAAGAAAGGTAAATGGGTGTGAGTGGCCCACACTCGAGGGCAAAAAGGGGAAGAAGAGGGAGTACCTGCAGAAGCAAAAAGAAACATGAGCTGTGACATAGACTGGCTATGTACTGTATTCAGTAGAAATTCTTTTTGGAAGCATCGATATTGATTGCATTCACTGCAGAGTTGGTACGCACATGCACATTAGTCTTGTCTTGGTTTTTTGGGTCTGCACTGCTTGGTCAGATCAGTATTTTGGTGCTCTTACTTATTTGCAATGTGTCTGGCAATTCTAAGCAAATTCACAAAATCTTTGCATCTTGTTTGCTCAAATCTCAGAATTTAAGATGTCTCCGAAGAGGCATGAAATGTTCAAAGAGTATCCCATTGTAAAAATCATTTCACAGTGGTGGTTGTTCCTTCTCATTCACTGCTTTCCATGAGCCTTCTTGAGATGTTTGCCAGTTCAGTTACCTGTCACATGAACCAAGTGTATTTCTTAAATAAATATAATGAATGTGAAATGTAGCATGCAAGAATGCTATCTTGATTCCTCCTGTTAAGATTCTGTAGATGGTGCTAAAAAAAATATATATATTACAATTCAAAGTAATTTCTATTTAATATTACTTATGTAAATACAGTGAATATTACTGTAAGCTTCCTTGAAAATGCTTATTCCTGTTTTACTACAATGTGACCTCAATTTGATAGTTTCATTAGTAAAGAAAATGGATTTCAGTGCTCAGTAGTAAACTTCTGTAACAGAATGGTGCCATTTTGTTTTGTTGTTACATGATGTCATCTGCACATAGATGAAGCAAGTGAAAGCAAATTTTTTTCAGTTATTCAAATTGACATACTTGTGAAGTGCAGCTAATCTGCATATGTGGGTTAAACACAGTAAATTTTAAAATAAGTTTATAGATTCTTTAGTTTATTCTGTGGATTATATTCTCTTTTGTGATGAAGTATAAGAACTGAGGTAGACATAAATGATACAAGTGAGGGAGGGAGGCAGTTGTAAATATGTAGGCATTAGTGAGCCAAAGGTCAACTACTGTCTAGTTAAATTTCAAGCTGTTTGAACAGCTGTTGGTCTTGGATACATACTTAACGTTTTTGTCTAATTAAATACACATTGCAAACCACCTCCTCTTACAATTGCAGTTTGTAGAATTAAATAGCTTTGCCAGCATAACATTTGGCTCAGTTTGCCTTTTCTTTGCAATTAAAGTATTGTGTGGGTTGTAGTAGCACACTGCTGTAGCCATTGTTTGGCTAGGACTCTGGGAGTCAGTAGTCTGTTAAGGGATCTTGTCTCTGCTATGCACTGTTGAGCGTTTTGGACAAAACACGAGAAATTCATAGCAGCTGGAGAGTTAGGAAAGTTTGAAATTGCTTTCTAAGTGTTCACATATTGAATGAATAATTCATGGAACAGTTAATATAGAAGATTTAGGACCTGTGTAATTTAACTTTAGAAGTTAAGTTTAAATTTTGTAGCTAGAAAAGAGTTTGGTATTTGTGCAGTGATAAGTGTTCTGTGAGCCCCTGTAAATCATGCATTTTTCCATTTTATTAATAGCTTATTTTGATCTCTTGTTTCTTATGCAAAACAATTCAGTAAATTTTCACAAAAGATTGCTATTCCTACATATACATATCTGGTCCTAGATTCCTCATAACAAACCTACACTACATTATTCTTGGTCCTTTTTTTGTCAAACATATTTACCTATTTTCAGACTTCTAAAATATTATCACATACAGTAAAAAAAGTGGCCCACATTGAAAGAAGGTTGATTTCTTAACTAATCTGTGCCAAGGGCTTTTCAGGGTGTAGGTTCAGAATTTGATCAGGATAAATGGTTATGACCTCATGATAATTTTGCTAGTAAATTAAAAAACTTGCCTATCTGTGAAAGTTATCTGGTTCGAAAATAACTGGTTTGTGGTGATTTTTTTTTTCTTCAGTCTTACGATAACGGCCTGGCACAGGGAGCTGGACTGGAATCTCATGGTAAGAATGTTAAAACGTTTTACACAGGGTATGTCATGCTTTTCCTTCTTTCCTGATTTTAAAGAAGTGGAATAAGAGGGAGCAAATACAAAACATGCCTCAGAATACCCTGTGTCTTCTTCCTTTATTACCAGTTTAACAGCAGACCAGATGGTCTCTTAGTATTATCTTATTTATTTCAGTGAAAGGTTGTGGCTGTAGTTCTTGTATCTTGCTGACAGAGTGAACTTTTCCCACTTGTATCATTACAAGTCTGGATTTATCTGCAAGAAATTTTGTGCAGTGCATCTAATAATCCCTAATTTCAGCAGCTATTAGAAAAACCTAGAAGCATCTCCTCTAATAGATTACTGCATCTACTGGGGACTCGAAGTGTCGGTTAATTTTTGTAAACAGTTGATAGTTGTGAAGGCAAGAATTCCAAGCACATTGATATTTTTAAATAATAAAGTAGTGGTCTGCTTAAGACAAAAAAACCTATTTACCTTTATATGACTGACACTAAATCTATCAAATGTTTGCTGGCTCTATGCTTAGGGTAGGATTCCATCTGTTTTCTTCTTGCAGAAAGGTTAAAGTTGAAAAACTTAAATTATACACCTACATAAAAAATAAAAAATAGTCAACTAAGTTACTCTAGAATACTACTAGTAATTATGGCATTACTAGAGCATCCTTCTCCCACATTTCAGCATTGGATTGAAAGTAATCTGGGAGCGTTTCTAGCACCAAGATGGTATAAGGAACAGTGAGTCCCAGGTGTAGTTCTTCAACTTGCTTCTCATCTCTCTGATGTTTCAATTTTATCATTTCAAGTAATAGAATGAGTTTTTATGGGCTTTAAAAAGTGATGTCCTAATACAGAAACAGGGATCATGAGTTTCTGCTGATTTACCATGCAGTTTCCTTGACAATAAAGTAATCCTTACAACCATGAGAGTCCCATCAGTCTTTTCATAATATTAACCATGCTTTTTATTTTCCCCTGGCTTTTTTTTTTTTTTGTTATTGTTTTATTATTTTAGGGTTTGGGTTTTTTTGCTCATCAGACACTCCTCTTGTAGATTGTGTCTGAGATTGCATTTGGCATCTCTGTCTCAAGTCTGATTGCTGGCACCCCAGTATCTTTCTTTTTTAAGAAATAAATTTTTTCAGTTGCATTGTAATTTACTTACTTTTGGAATGCTGTGTAATGTAAATTCTGCAGCACTGAGAGGCAATCCAGGTATAAAAAATTGATTTATTTATGTAAGAGCTGGGTTGAGTTTATTTTTCCCTTTGACATAAGTGCTGAGCTAAAGTATTTTTATTTGGAGCTTAGGTTCAAAATTAAAAATTTCATAGTTTTTAAAATCTTTTGATTTCACTACTATAGTTCTGAGTTTTTAGAGGGTTAAATGAAAATCTGAGTGTCAAAACATTACTATCTGTTCACAGGTGGTTCTACTTTTTGTGGTATTGCATCATTGTGTTTGATGGGTAAACTGGAGGAAGTCTTTTCAGAAAAAGAACTGAAAAGAATAAGAAGGTGGTGTATAATGAGACAACAGAATGGCTATCATGGACGACCCAACAAACCTGTAGACACTTGCTACTCCTTTTGGGTGGGAGCAACACTGAAGGTAGTATACATAATAGTTACAGGATAGTTATTTACTTGTATTGATTTATCTCAGCATCTTTGCTTTGCTTTGCTTGAAAGAGTTAAGTGTTTGGCACAAGTGCATGAATATGCACAAATACAGGTGGTACCTTGCAGAACATGTTGGTTTACCAGGTTAGTGGTATCTCTGCTGTCTCTTCTTATCTCACAATGAAGCACTAGATTTTAGTATTAAAAATATCCTAAGGTTTAGTATATTACTGTAATGAACTATTTTTTTTCAGCTGTTGAACATATTCCAATACACAAATTTTGAGAAAAACCGAAATTACATCCTGTCAACTCAAGATCGCCTTGTTGGTGGATTTGCCAAGTGGCCAGATAGCCATCCAGGTAAGTTTATTTGTCAAAATTATGGTGAGTGCTACACTCCAGCAGTCAAGCATGTGAAAGATGTAAAGAAATGTGTCTCCCCATTTTCCTTCCAGCTGTAAGTGTAAAGAGGAAGGTATTGCTTTTCCATGTTTAAGACACAGAGCAAGTAAGGTTCTATTGTTGAGGCTATTGCTAAAAGAATATCACTGTATATATTTAGAGGTATCAAGCATTTCCATATGTGTTTATCTGTACTAGTAAAAGGAAGGTTATGCAGTAGCTATCTTCATAAATTGCTGGAGTAAAATATTTTTCATCGATTTCCTTAATCAAGGAATGCTTTCAGATTATTCAGAAGTTGTTACGTATGTAAAACCAGTCAAAGTTTACATGGCTGCATATTCAATTTACATAGTGTAGTTTCCCACAGTAGTTAAACATAGTATCTCTGAAAATTATTATCCTTTTAGAAGTGGGTAATTTGAAGTAGTGAAAAGACTTGAAACGGTGATAAAATATTTTATTTTAGAATAATTTTTAAAGATGGTAGAAACCAACGAAGATATTGCAAGTTTGTGAAAATGAACCTTCTTCCAGGAGTGTTACCTGATGGCGTTTTGTACAGGGAAGACAAACAGTCTGTAAACTGACCAAATAAGATAAAAAACATACTCTTAGTAAAGGAAGAGTCTACTTAGAATTGGTCTCATTTCATTTTGAAAACAGCAGAGAATTTTATAAGGTGGACCCACATTGAAACGCAGTGCCTACGACAGAGATGCTACCCCCATTGCCCTGAGAACCAGCTTGGTATTTCTGAGGACTTCTGCTGCATTTACTTTGCATAATACAGATTAGTCAGTATCGCTTGAAGGAAATATTTCTGTTTATCTTGATGATTCATTTAGTTAGTGAGCTACAAAGTTTAAAGTATCTTTAAACCCCAAGTTGCATACAAAGTTCCTTTACCAGTCTTTAGCATAGCTCTGCTTGTTTGAGATAGGATTTGAGAGAGGCAACACTGATAACAAAGCTGATATTCTTTATGTGGTACTTGAACCTGAACACTGATGCTTCCTACAAAGCAAATTTTTGCTCTTTCTTTTGTTTTGCTGTGATAGGTGGGTTTATTGCAGCATTCTTTCATTGGGCAGATGGTGACATATGTCTGTGTTTGTTTTAAAGGAAAGAGTAAAAATATAATGTAGTTTTAAACTGAAGAATGACTATTAGTGCAGAGTTGCAATGTTTTTTCTGTGGTTCTGTGATTTTGTTGTCATACACAGCAGAGTGTAGGGGTACCCCATACCACACAGCATTCTAGTCATCAGGTAAAGGTGTGAGAAGAATTAAGGTGGGGGTGTTTGGAGTTGTTGCAGTTTTTATCTTCCCAACTAACCATTGTACATGATAAAGCTCTGCTTTCTGTGAAGTGGCCTAACACCTACCTGCTAATGGGACATGGTGTACAAATGCCTTATTTTGCTGTACTTGCACTTAAGACTTCTGCTTTCTCTGTAAACTACATTATCTCAACCTACAAGTTTTTTCACTTCTACCTTTTATGCTTCCTTTCCTGTTGTCCCACTGGGGCTGGATTAGAGGAAAGTGAGTGAGCACCTGTGCAGGTACTTCAGTGCCTACCAGGGTTAATCTACAGCATTTAGCTACAACAGATACTTAAACTTTGTGGTTAATATTCGGACATGTGCAAGTCTTCATTGAGGATCTCTCCATCCAGATAGCTTCTTAGAATATCAGTTATTTGATACGAATTTAGTAACAGCTCCAAAAGGTTACTAAAATGTTAAGAATTTGTAAGGGACACATTAAGTTCACATCCTCTTTCCATATTTAGGGTTTGATTTCATGGACAGGTAATCCTGTGTGATGTCTTGCTGCTTCCCAGATAAGGCAGACTCACTTCCTCATAGGTTCCTCAAATACAGCTGCATGTCCTTCCTCCTTTTGGCACCAACTTTGGTGTATATCAAAACCTTCTGCAAACAAGTCTGAAATGTTAGAAAACTGTCCATTTTGTCTTTATTGGGTTAGTTTTCTTCCATGTCTTTTCAGTTGCTTTGCATCATCAATGATTGGTCAGCAAGACAGGGAGATGGTATAAGGTAGGCAGCAGGAGCAGTGTGGAACTGGGGAATAATAACATCTGTTTTTAGTGGTAGTTGTCTGTTAAGGCTGATCAAGCTATCTCATGAATTCCTGTCCTTAGGGTGTTCTCTCAGAAACATGGAAGCTAGGTAATTATTTAATTCATGCTGATTTTGTTGTTTCAGTAGTCAGCAGTTCATCAGGTAATGTACACAAATTTCCTGGTTGGGGGAAAAAGACATCTTTGTGGACATAAGAGAGTACCAGACAATCCAAGTTTTGGTGTTTCACCTGAGCACTCAGAATATATAAAGTAATGGGCAAGAATTGTTGTAAAACAGAACTTATACTCTAGTTTTTAGAGATTGCAGACTGCTGACTTCTATTTATTTGTTTTCCTTGGACTTTAATTATTCAGGGGTGTTAACAATCCCAAATACTTGGGTGTTGCAGCCTGACAGTCTGGCATATTTTTTTAACTTTTCTTTCCTTCTTTCAGATGCTTTACACACCTACTTTGGGATCTGTGGTTTGTCATTAATTGGAGAATCTGGTATTTGTGAAGTTCATCCTGCCCTGAACATAAGCAAAAGGACCTCAGACCACCTCCATCACCTTCATCAGATCTGGAAAACAAGAACTGTAAATGGTGTTCAGACAACACACTCCTCTCTACATGACTGATTTAGTCTTGAATTTAGTTCCAGTAGCATAATTGTAGCCCAAGGTTAAAAGCCATGTATAACCAATGTGCTCTTTTAAGTGCTGGAGTCATACAATCAGATCTGTGTTGTTGGCATCACTTTGATAGGGAGTTGCCTTCAGCAGGTTATTCTGCTTTGTGAAAAAGGGGATATTTTGAATATATAGAAGTTTGACACTGCAGACTGTAAATGGCTCTTCAAATGGCTTTACTTCTGAGAAATCTCTTGAGGCATTTGTGCATACTGTTACAAAAATATATAATGGGGAGAGTATTTTCAAAATCTGTTTACATATCATACAGTATAGCACAGAACCTTGGGTTTCTTTATGATCTTACAGTTTGACTTATTTTGGGGTTGAGAATCTCCTATACTAAATCTCAATTATTAAGTTACATTTTCTTGTCTACTTTCAAATTCCATAAACTTTGTTAAAAAAAGACCCACAAAAAAACCCCCAAATAAAATTAGTTTATTCAATATACTGGACTTTGAAAGTTGTGTGGCCTTGCTAAACGGATTCTGTAATACATCTGAGTAGTGTCTACACAAATGCAGTGTATAATTAGCCAAAGAGTTTTCATCTGAAATAGTATCTAAATATTCATTTGAAATATGTCAGTAAGAGATACTCAGCAATGTACTTTGGAGGACTAGCTGTATGCAAAAGTAGTGTTAGAACCTGTTTCCTGAGGTCAAGCCTTGGCAACACATTAAAATTGTACCACTGCACTCTGTTTATTTTTTATATATACACTTCCCTTTTGGTGTGAAATAATTCTGAGTTTTTTAACTAACTGTGTTAAAGAATGAAACACTGGGCTTTGTGTGGCAGTGATTTTTTTTAATAGTGGTGCCTTACTTTATATATTTGAAATGTTGCTCAAAATACAAAAAGTTACTTAAGAGCCGCCGTATTTATGGCAAGTCATTTTGCACATTCCAGGCATATGGCAGACCAGAATGTCTTTCTGCTTGGCAGTGAGAAAAACATACTCTTTTTTCGAAAGGACATCTCAAGAGATTTAGCATGCACCATTTGCTGATGCTGAGACAAAAAGTAGCAGGATATAGATCCTTTCAGCAAACAGAGTTTCAAGAGATACCATGGTTCTGATTTGCAGTGCACTGCATGCAAAAAGTATGGAGTAATTGTACCCTTACCACAGATAAGCGGTGCCAGATGAGATCCAGTGTGCATCTTCAGGCTGTCAGAACAACCCTAGTGTCTAAAAATATAGCAGCTTTGCTCCTTAAAGAACTTGATCTTATTTCTATATGCAGGTTAAGTTTCAAGTATTAAGAACATTACCAGTGGTGCTAGTCAGCTAGGAAGGTAAGAGAAGGAGCATGGGGCAGGACTTGGACGAGAAGTCTGGAGCAGTGGAAGCAAAAGAACTGTAGAACTAATGTTGAGAACAGGAAATGAGGTGCTTGAGTACAACTGGTACAGAGTAAGAGAATTATTAAAATTGGAGTTTCTGTGGGTTGGAGGCAAGAGAAAGAAGGGAAGGAAATGTGGAGTGAAGTGAAATTACATGTCATCTGTGTTGATATACTTGAAGGTAGGAAGGCTTTGTAGAGAGATCTAGACAGGCTGGATCACTGAGCCAAAGAAATTAATTTCAGTAAGGCCAAATGCCAGGTCCTGCACTTTGGCCACAACAATTCCCAGCAGCACTACAGGCTTCAGGCTTGGGGAACAGTAGGTGGATTGCTGCCAGCCAGAGAGGTATTTGCAAGTCTTAATAGAGGGCCAGCTGAACATGAATCAGCAACATGCCCAGGCAGCCAAGAGGACTAATGGCATCCTGGCCTCCATCAAGAATGGTGTGGCCAGCAGGGAGAGGGAGGTTATCCTCCCCCTGTATTCGGCACTGGTTAGANAAAGGTGGTTGTCATCAGGCAGGGGTTGGTCTTTTCTCCCTGGACACTGGAGACAGGACAAGGGGTCACGTCCTAAGCTCCATCACAAGAAGTTTATACTTGACATTAGGAAAAGGTTTTTCACTGAAAGAGTGATCCAGTTTTAAACGGGCTGCCCACGGAGGTGATCGAGTCACCATCCCTGGAGGTGTTCAGGGTTAGTTTGGATGAAGTGCTGAGTGGCATGATCTAGATGTTAGATGTTAGGTTTACTTGGTTGGATTTAGGTTGGACTGGATGATCTTTATGGTGTTTTCCAGCCTCATCATTACTGTGATACTTAGATGACCTGGCAGTGTACCCAGGTGTCCAAGAAGGCCAATGGCATTCTGGCCTGTATCAAGAATAGTGTTACCAGTAGGAGCCAGGAGGTGATCATTCCGCTCTACTCTGCTTTAGTGAGACCACACCTCAAGTACTCTGTCCAATTTTGGGCCCCTCACTACAAGAGGGAAGTGAAGAGCTGGAAAGGGTACAGAAATCCTTTACTAAGGATTTACTAGCTACTAAGCTAGTAAAGGATTTGGAATTTATGCCATATAAGGAATGGCTGAGGGATCTGGATCTGTTTAGACTGGAGGAGATTGAGGGGAGATCTTACTGCTTTGTACAACTACTTGAAAGGAGGTTGTAGAGAGGCAACACTTGGTTTGTGTCCCTCCCTAGTGGTGAGAGGAAATGGCCTTAAGCTGCACCAGCAGAGGTTCAGGTTGGATGTTAGGGAGAATTTCTTTACTTGAAAGGATTGTCAGGCCTTGGAACAACCTGTCCAGCAAAGTGGTTTAGTTGCCGTCCTTGGAGGTGTTTAGGAGAAGGGTAGATGTTGCATTGGGGGACATAGTTTAGTGGTGATGATAGGACTAAGAAAAGGTTGGACTCAGCAATCTTGAAGGGCTCTTCCAGCCAAAAATGTTCTATGATTCTATCAAAATGATGGAAAGGATTTAAACTGTGTATAGATTAGGGAGGATGAACAGAAGGGAGCCACAAACTCAAGCAATGTGGGGCTGTGAAATGGAGCATAGGACTTGCTTTTATTCTCTGCATGCCAAGGATCTGAAATTCATCTGCAAATACAAGAAATAGTAAAAGCAGCTAAAATAGAGGATCAACGAGGCTGGGGGCGCAGTACACCATTTCCTGTAAGAGTCCATTTTCCGGGGGAGCTTGATAAGATACTGGTCAGTAAAGGCTGAAGTAGCTTCCCTTAACAGAAGACTCTCAGGTCATGGCTTCTACTTAGTTGGGAATCCATTACAAACCAAAACAAAAAAAACCCACATTGGAATAAAAGTAATTGAGACTAGCTCATTATTTGCTTAACTTTGACATCAAGTGGCGGCCACAAGTTTAGTGGTAGAGTGAGGTAATTTTTTTGGAACATGGTGAAGTTACAATGTTCTGTGAATAACAAGTTAATTTCTCATGACAAATTTTTATTTAAGAATTAGTTAATATTGATTGCTTGTTTTCTGTGCTGTAAGCAACCTTGGGCTATTTATACAGATCTTACTTCTCACATGTCCTTAACCCCCAGTTATTCTGTAGGTTGTTTTACCCCAGTTAAGCAACCATGTTTTCAGGCTGAATGTTGACAGCTGAAAATTGTTGACAGATGAATGTTGACCTTTTCTAAGAGTTGCCTGAGGCTTATTTCGTATTAACTCCCAAAGGTTGTTTTCAAGGTAACAAAATGTATGTGCCCTCACTCCACATAGAGAATCTAATTAACTGATTCGAAATCTATAACATTTGTCAAGTTGGCAAAAATTTACTGCGTGCATGATTTGCTGTTCTTAGTGGCCCAATTGATGTCAGGCAAACAAATGCTGAATATTGAATGTTCCTGTGTAGGAAACATTTTGATTCTGTGTCCTTAATGTGTTACTGCATTGTCTCTCCCTTTTCTGTGGTTAACCCCTCCTTTGGCTAGAAAAATGTTAGTGGTAGATCAAACACCAATTTCACCAACAAAAGAAATATGTAACTTGGATTCACATTTAAAGTGGAGATGTCTAAATGCATCTGAAAGTTAAATGTGAAATGTGAAGCTTAAGTGTATCTAGAAAAAAAGAAAACTTTGTAATCATTATTCACTTTTAATAATACCATGTTCACCACAGGTTTATGTGGCTGAGGCTGAACCTAAGTAATTTATTAGAAGTGTTTTTACCATGTGCTTGAGAATGTAAAAAAAAATATGGCTGTCATTCTGCATAATGTGTAATGGCTCCATTGCTACAACTTTTTGATTTTTCTGCAGTGGTGGTGTACAACAGACCTGCTCCCTAATTATTCTTGTTTTTTAGAATATATTTACAAAATTTATTTCTTATGTATCTTCAACAGTACTCAAAGCTTGCTGATGTCAGCTTGCACTGACAGAAAGTACCCCACCTGCGTGGCATCTTACCTGAAAGATTCAAAAGTTATGTCAGTGGTTCTGTCTCCTCTTATATAAAAACACAGCAATGTCATTTGTATGTAACTGTTGAAGATAGGGTAATGAAAGATTTTTGCTGAATATGTTTGTATTTCTGAACTTTTTGTCTTGATCAATTGTTTTTGAAAAGGAAAAAAACTTACGTGAAAAAATGCCTAACAAGTAAATTTGACATTGTAGAAATATCTGAAATGTGTATGTTGAAGCACATATAGATCTGCCTTGTTCCATGCTTGAATATCCTATATTGAAGTAAATGACAACCTGAAGTGAGCTGAAGAAGCTACATTAACTATATAGTTCTTCATGGAAGCCAGTATTAAACCTGAGATGAATTGCAGAAAAAATTGCAGGAATACATTTAACTCTGTAGCAGGCGTCATCCTCAGTTTGGAGTACCTTGTGTAGCAAGGAAGGAAGTCAGAGCCTTTTTGGACAGCCTGTCACTTTGCCTTTTGGAAGAACCCTGCTCTTGGTGCCCCTGTGGAGGTACAAGACATTTTTTCAATTTGAGAAGGGAAGAACCAACCAGGTAAGCAGATAGTATTGCTGCAACAAAAGTGTGAAATGTCTCCAAAATTCATGAGTTTAATTGGCACAGTTGGCCTGTGTTAGTTAAGATACTGTGGTTGTTCTGAAAAGCTCTAGTTGTTGAGTTGTTAGTATACAACACTTAGCAAGTTTTCCTCATTTTAGATAAAAACTGGCTGAAAGCGAAGACATATCATCTCTGTACTAAATGATTACTAAATTACCCCACAGAGTGGTTACAACAATGTCATAATTTACGCTTTCAGAACATCTATTGAAAGCTTTTGTCTTCCTAGTCTTTATATGCTTGATTAGTCTCTTAATAAAAATTAATTAATTGTTTGTGAAACAGTGAAAATTTATTCTTTGTGAGTCACAACTCATGTGAGGTAGGTTTTTCTGAAAGCCATTCTGAAGGTCAGGATGAGAACTGCCCACAAAGCATCTTCTCAAGGACAGTTTTTCAAGTGGAGCTCAGCAAAGGCAGCAGTCCCACACACTACTGGCTTGTTTTTGAGGCACGAACAAAGTGCCTTTTTATTAACTGCATAGTGAGGACATCCTTTAAGATGTTCATCTGTAGGAACAGACTCTATACTTGGAAATGAAACTGGACAGAAATGGCCATTACCAGTGGAGAACAATTAGGACGACACAGAAGGAAACTGTCCTGCCTCTTTATAAAGAAGTTCATAAAGGAAGACAAAATCTGTGAGAGGACAATCTTCAGTCATTCACTTGTGTGTGAAGGTGGGTTCTGAATTGTTCTAATGATGATAACCAGACTCTGGTACAAAGACCAGTGCTTGGTGGTTGGTTAAAACAACTGCTTAGTATTCTCACACAGGTTGGAAGAGCGTGGAGGTCTGCACAAAGCTGCCTCTGTAGGTGCTGTCCCTGGATTTCCATCCAGATTTTTTCCTGCACTCACTTTGCTACAACACGTGTGACAAGTTCTGCCTCATCCTGGGAGGGAGAATTCCACCTCATCCTTTTGTAAGAAATCTGCAAAAGGACAATTTGACATGAAAATGATAGAAGTCAAGGCACAGGTTTCTGTTGTTCATCATCCTTCCTGTTTGTAGGAAAGGAGTACTGCTAACGCTTCCTAGAAGCTAAATATGCATGACTGCTGTTGGAATTTCATGACATCTTTGGATAATGTAAAGGTTTCTGTGAGCACAGAAATGTGTTTATTTGCTGTTAATGCTGTCCAGGAGCCTCACTTAGCAACATATTTAAACTGTGAACATATCTTACTAAAATAGGTTCACTTTACAAACCTGTATTGTGTACAAGCATCATGCCAAAAGGCACCTGTGTAAAATTTCTGCCTAGGAAGCTTTCATCAGGAATGCTCATTTCACAACTGTCAAGAATGATGTAAGGACAGCTAATCCAGCATTGGGTACTTTGACAGACTCTTAGGATCTTAAAGGCCCTCTTGGGCTATTTTTACAGTTCAACTTTAAAATTATAGTTTTTTAATCCCTTCCACCAGACTGTTACTTCTGAAATTAAGTTTTGCTCGTAGGACTGCTTAATGTAGTGCTAATCTGAAAGGCATATAGATGGTGTTGATGGGAGGAGATGTTTTTTAAACAGACATGTATCTATATATACATAGATCTATTAGAAGTTACTTTAAAAGAAATCTTAGAAGAATTGCACAGTATGTTCATAGTTTATAGATCAGCTATTTGTGGGTGGTGCTGGCTGCCCAGCATCCTTCCAAAATAGCATTTAAAACACACAGCTCTCTGGTTGGGATTCTGATATAGATGTGTCTGGACATGGCCACAAGGCTCCTCTGCGTTTTGTATATGGTTCTATATATAACTCCTTGTATATGGACAGACAGAATGTGTCCTGTGAAATGATAACGTGCCACTTCTCAGTTGCTACAAATAGCTTCCTTCACAGACCAGGTGAAGTACTACTGCCAACAAACTTTTCTGATGGCTCTGTGCCTTTACATTTTAGCAGAAATAAACTGCATCCTTATTCAGCTTTCTTCCACAGAATGAGTAGCCATTGGTAAGGACTCTGATGGTGGGTGTTGTAAAGATGTTAACATATAACCTTACCTGGACATAGGCAAAGTTATGTCCCCTTCCCATCTCTCACCCTAGTTCAAACACAGATAGGATGGAGCAGCAGAGGCACGTGATCCACTCTAGTCTAAAGTACGAAAGTTGTTCGCAAGCCCTATAACTGCTTGTGGCATGATCCTGTGTTCAGTGGCCCACAACATAGGACCAGGTGAGGCCCCATGCATAGCAGCTGGTAGGCTTCTAGCACTTTTCTCCTCCAGTAACTCCCTTACCAACTCTCCTGTACTGTTCCAGACTTTCTCACCTCCCTTGTCTTTCTAATAATGGTCTAGGAGCCACCGAAGATGTGAGCTCCACAAGTCTGTCATGCTAAGGTAAGCACACTAACTTTGACTGTGGGAGAAACTTGAGCAAACACAAAAGAGCATTTGTTACATAGCATCTGTCCCCAGGTAGGGCAGTTGTTAAAGCTGAAGACTCTAGAGGCTATGACGTGCGACTGTTCACACAATCTCTCTCCTATGAAAAGCAATTAAAATCTGCAGCATCTATTGATTTGATAGCCAGGCTGGATCGGAACCCTCTCCTGTTCACTTGCTGGCTGCTACCCATGAATGACTTGTCATCAGAAGAAGCTGAGTTTTCTAGTGCTTTTTTGATTTTAGCCAGATTTGGAGTGAACAGGAATATGAAATGAGTCTGATTTTTGGTCTTTCAAAAATAAACACTCTGAAGTGAGTCACACACAGACCTGTACACTGCAATCAGTATCAAAGGAAGATTCAGAGATAGTTTGTCTTTAACAGCTCTACGCTCATGTACTGGTGTCAGTCAGAAACATATTATTCTTGATTGCTTTAAACTAATGGTAAAAATATAATCAATCCCCAAGCTAAAATGTTCTTTTGCCAACAGAGTTTATTTCACCCACTCCAGCAATATATGAAAACCATAAAAAAGTAACAGATAATGCAGCATTCCTAGCTAGTGGAGAAGGGTTTTTCTTGGTTTTAACCAGTTAAATGTCCTTGTCTTGCGTGTTATTTGGGGAGGAATTGCGTGTTATTTGTCTTGCGTGTTATTTGGGAGCCTTCCTTGGCAGACCAACATGCATTTGACTTCACAGCACAGAAAAGCAAGCATGACTCTGTGAATTTAATGCATTTCAGGAAAATCGAGGAAAAGCTATTGCACTCATGCTGCTGCATCAGGGAGGCCTTTTTAACTATGCTGAGGAGAAGTGCTGAAGTTGTTTAAAGGCCTGTAGAGTCCCAGAAATAAATTTTAAAACAGCTTGCATGGAAAACCAGGGAGATTTCTAGAGACTTTAGATACTGCAGAAGCGTTTGTCTGCTTGTGGCAGGGTCTGGACTCCCATCAGGGACCGTGCTTCTATATATCACTATATGATCACAGAATCATGTAATAGTTTCAATTGGAAGGGACCGTAAAGATCATCTAGTCCCCTTACAAGGCCAGGACACTTCTAACGCAACTAGATTGCTCAAAACCCCATTAAATCTGCTCTTGAATACTTTTGGTGCTGGAGTGTCCACAACTTCCCTGGGCAATTTGTTTGAGTGTCTCATCACTTCTCAGTAACCTCCTCCTTAGACCTAACCTAAATCTATGCTCCTTTAATTTAGAACCATTACCCCTCATTCTACATAACTTTTAACATCGTTCATCTCTAGCTTTCCTGTAGGCTTGCTTTAGGAAATTATGTCTCCCCAAAGCCTTTCCTTCTCCAGGCTAAAAAAATCCAAATACTCTTGACCTATCTTTATGTGGCAGATACGTGAGTCCTAAGTGGTCCTCCTCTGGACTTAATCAAATAGGTCTTGTGCTCATAACCCCAGAGCTCAGTGCAGAAGTCCAAGTGAGGTCTCACAAGAGCAGAAGGATAGAATCACCTCCCTCAATCTGCTGACCACCCTTTTGATGCTGCCAGGACATGGCTGACCTTCTAGGCTGAGTGTACAATGCTGGGTCATGTTGAGCTTCTCATCAATCAGTACTCCCAAGTCTTTCTTATTGGGGCTGCTGTCAATCTGTATTCTGCTCTCTGCATGAGGTTAGCATGGATCTACCTCCTAAGCCTGTGAAGGTTCAGTGTGTTGACTGCATCACACAGCTAGGTGTTGCCACTGTTCGTGTCACTGACA
>VZRI01008514.1:0-23772 GCA_013397515.1 Upupa epops | reverse complement strand
ATCAGTGGGAACCCTGTCTTCTTTCTTGTGCGACAAAGCCTCAGCCTCTTCCAGCTCCTGAGTGCCTTCTTCCCTGTGATAGGGAATACCAGGCTCCTCTGGCTCCTGAGCAGCTCTAACAGATGAGAGAGTACCACTCCTCCTATCTATCTTCTTTCCATACTTATGGATACTCCTCAGCCTTTCCACCTCTTCCCTTAGCTCAGCCACCATGCAGAGCAGGTCATTCACCTGCTCACAACGTATGCAGGTGTTCTCAGTACTACCCTCACGCAGTGGCAAAAGACTCAGACATTCCATACAACCAGGAGTCTGAACAGCCACATCATTTGTCAAGGGGATCGTTTGGGCAAACAAATCCCTCACAGTGGCTGTTTTAGCCCTCAATCACAACATGATCACAAATGTGAGGATGCTGCATTACAGAGATCATCAGTGACTTTATAAAGCTTCAGTGTCTAAGAGCTTCGATATAAGTCTAAATTTCACACTGTTTTTGGCCATTCAACACTGTCAAAGGAGCAGCAGTATGAAACTGATACACTCTGCAAGAATGAATTCTAGCACAACAAAACATACAAGACTCCTAAATAATCTCTTCTTGGAATCCAGGTTGTTCCAGAAGGGCAATGGCAGCTGAAGGCTGTTCAGTTCTGCAAAGCAGCAAAGGCTCTTCAGCTGACTGAACAGAAAGTTGAGTGTATAACCATAAAAAAGACAGCTTTCAGCTGAAGAACTGATTTTGCATACAAAAGGAAGAAATGTAAAAGTGCAATATTCAACTAATTTAAATAGGAGTCTCATGACTTCAGTGAATGTCACAAGATCTTCATTAGGACATATTACTTGGCATAAATTGGTATTTTTTTATCCTTCCACTCTGAACTTGCCCTATATGTAAGGAAGAACTGAAAACACAATACTTACACAGAATGCCCCAAAAGGAAACAGGGAAAATAAAGATATTTGAATTGGAGACTGACTTCTACTACCTTAGAAACCTGTAATACATACTTAAATTTCTCACATATAACCCATAAACAAATATGAAGGTAATCATGACTCTTACTGTCTAGGTTGTGAGAAATGTGTGCAAACAGTTTTGATGGATCAAATGGAATCCTATCATCAATACACATATGGACTAAGCAGCTGCCCAAGTATTCAACTAGGTGCGTGCATATATAAATACATGTATGTCTATAAATCTTATAAATCTAAATGGTCAACTGGTGATAAAAAATTCTTTCCATTCAGGATTTCAGGGTTCTCCTGTTTCTAACACTAACAAAGGACTCAGTCTTACAGGATGCTCTGTATTGTCAGAGCACTCTGACAATAATCTAATCACTCATCCGGGATTAATAAATGGATAAGGAGAAGGGGTGAAGATGAAAAGTTATGTATATGCAGCCTCTGCAAAAGAAACAAGGTAAGTTTTCTGAATGTTATTTTTACTGTGACTCCCATGGCAGGCAGCTGAATGGCTGAACAGCATATTTTTCTTGAAAATCTTGAAATCCTCAGGTGAAGAGCTGGCTTCAATGAAAAAAATTGCAACCACAGCTTTAGTATAAATGGTGCCTTGCTAAAAGCATATGGTCTTCTGTCTAAAAGTACCTATATGAAACACAAAGCAGATTAATTATTATTTTAATTCAATATTTTTTATAATTTTTAAAACTAATGTTGAACACAGTCAATTTTGATCCACAGAGAGCAGCTTTCATGAAAAGAGATCCTCATTTAGTGCTTCCCAACCTTCAGTCTGCTGTCCCAAACATAGGGTTAGTGCTTCCCAACCTTCAGTCTGCTGTCCCAAACATAGGGACAACTGTGCCACTGCAAATGAATGAGATAGAGAGGAAAATCTAATTATGAGAAACTCCTTTATTTGCAAATGTTCGTAATAAATGTAATGAGAAAGGTGAAGCAGACATGTATCAGTGGAATTTTTTGGAAGATATTTCCCCTGGGAAAATAGGGACACTATACCCCTCATTTTTCTGAGGGGTATAGTGTCCCCTCATGGCTGCTGTCTTCAGACAGAAACAAGACTGCTGCCATATTTTTAAAATTACTTCTTGGGATGGTTTATTCAAACACATTGTGTTAGGCTAATTGACACATTTATTAGCTCCGTAGATTTTAAAAGGTATGGAAGTGATGGACCTTGCTAATCTACTGAAAGGAATGCTGCCAATAACAGAAATATGAATATATATATGTATGTATAGGAATATGTACGTTACATATACACCAGATATAGCCTTGAATTCAACCCCTTAATTTAAACATCCTTATGAAAAGATAAGAAGATTTGGTTCACCTCCAAAATTTTTAGCTCCAGAACACCTACACTGCATGTAGCCATTTACTAGCTTTTCATTAGTTGATCACATGTGATTGGAATAGTTGAATAGAAAAAACCTGCTGAACATGTGCCTTTAAGTCCAAAGTATCAATACTCAGCATTTTGACTTTGATCTCATCCAGTCCTAAAGGTGCATAAAGCTTGTGGGAACCTTAAGCCCTTTAATGTTACATTTCTTAAGGATCTTTCCAGTTCTGATTTGAGGCAGCCTCTGAGTCTTGTGGAGCTAAGCAGTAGAAAAACATCATGTTTTCATACAGAAAATATAAAATTGGTATGGTTTTACCCCACTCACCTGAAAGGTGAGGATTTTCATTCACAGAGCATGTTTGTCAAAATGATCTTTATGGAACATGCAGTGGGAACTACCTCTTTATTTGCAATTTTCTTATTTTACTTCTAATTGCAATTAACTCCTTGTTAATTGTGGGAAAACAAAGAAGCAAATAGGAGACCAAAGTTCATCTTCCTTCTGCCTGAAAATATTCAGACTGATCTCTCGGCTCCTGAGAGTGACCAAAACTCCAGAATATTTTTCTGGTAATGTGTTCCCTGTCCTTTCTGGTGAATTTCTTATTACAGAAACTAACCCTGGATGCCAGAATTGGTGTCAAAAAGGCTGCCAAAACAATGCTGTCATCATCTAACTGTCCAGAGTGGACTTAGGACATGATAAGTCATGCATTTCAAAAGTCCTGTCAGCACTGTAACAGAGCTAGGTCAAAGTACCTGAATTACAGCACCACTAACATTTTCAGTGTTGTTTCAATATAAATGTTCCCCTAAAACTGCAATAAAACCTTATTGTGCAGAAGTGACATTTACTTTGGCCCATTTAAGATGTCTACAGGACAGTTTTTATAGCAAAGCTAGTCACTGGGGGAACCCGGTTACCAACATGGGAAAATGGGTGCTCCTAGGGAAGAGCTTACCTAACCAGTTAAAGAAAGCTACACCAGTGCAATAACCATTTTACTATTGTTCAGCAGTTTTTATATTCACAAGCAAACAGGATTTGAGTCCTACAGCAGTAGACTATAGAAGTAGTTGCATATGGAAATACTAATACATGATCATAAACCCATTACTTGCATGAAATTGACACCTTAGTAGGTGATCAAGTAATTGATATTTTATTGCTGCATCAATGTGGAATCTTAATTAGCTAATGAAAAACTAGTAATTAATCTGAAATAAAGATGTTTAGTTCTGTCCTGCATGTAAGTTACTTTTTCTCTTTAAATTTGAGACAACTGGATCATACCACACTCTTCTTTATACTTCTACAAGACTAAGTGGGATTTTATGCTGTTGTCTGTGGATGACCACTGTTGTACACATTACAGTACATTTCCTCAGTTGGAGACTTGCCTCAAGAGCAGAGGCAACAAAAACTGTCATTCTCATCCCTTAGCTATTTTAGTGTTCAGCACTATAAATTGATGAACAAGATTATGTTGTCTTTTTCAACCATGCTATCCTATTGGCTGCATCATTCTGTCTACAAAGTGTCTGCTCACTGTACGGTCCGATGGAGAGTAGTCTCTTCTAGAGAGTAGCCATGAGGATGTAAGCTGTGCTTTTGTGTGGACTTAACTCTGCTCAGGATCGATTATCAGCAATTACAGGAAGTCTTCATTTCCTGTCATTCCCTAATGCAGAATACTTCATATGACAGGGATCACCATGGGAAGGACACTTGCACATTATTAATATTGCAAGATTTATTTAATTATCTTTTTTAGGATGGCTGAAAACTATTTTTATTTTCAAATTGGTTGAGACATTACCAAGAAGGTAATAAAAAACATAACTGAACTTCATTATCATTATAATGCCAGGCAGCAAAACTGCTAAACAGATCGAGTTGGCTGAACTATGGGAACATTTTTGTCCAAAACAGAACCTTTTGTTTAACATTATCACAAATAACAATTTGAGGATTTAAAAGAGATTCGTTACTGATTTCTACAGCTTGATGAAAAACAACTTATGCTCTAAAAATGCTGTGATGTGTCCCTAACTGACAGTTACAGTGCTTTCCAAGTAGGCATTTAATATGCTCAGAAAATTCCATCATTTGCTAAAACACTGGTGGTTTTGTAATTTACTATATCTAAAATGGGTAGTTATATGCTGTGCTATGTCTGAAAAGAGTTCTTACACAATATTTAGCAGCCAAAACCATCTTGTTAGTTCCAGTAACAATTACCACAACTTGAGAGTGACAGCATGGAAATAATCAAGAATTTAATTTCATGGTAGAACGATTTCCATGGCATTTAACATATTACAAATAATTTTGAAAAAACAAGGAAATGAGGTGGCTCCACTGGGAAATTCTCGACTACAGAAAGGCTGATTGAATGTCACTCCCAGTGCATGCTATGGGGCAATCTTTTTACTGTCTTTTTGCTGAACCCTGATCTAACAAGAATGGGCATCCCATTGTATTTGTAAAACAACACTGTGTTATCAGGAGAGAGTTGTTAATGGCAATGGCATATAAATCCTAGAACACAACCAGAAAGTTGCAAGCTAGACCCTAGTAATTTCTTCCATTTTGCCTATCACTGTGGTCTACACATATCCCAGGTCTGGGTTCATACACTTTGTCAGTCCTTCATACTCAGGCAGGCAGAGCTTCCTCTTTACTTTTAATCCTAGTATTTTCATCTTTCATGTCTGAAGCTCTCTCCTATTTATTTTGTGCTAAATGATCCTCCAAGTTGTTCCTTGAAAAAGGGCCCTTCTGTTACCTACTGCTAACTTTTTCCACATACCTCTCCTACATTATGTTTGACCTTACTAAATAAGTATACATGAAAGACAGGACATATAAACATTTCACAAAGAAGGTAAACAACTCACATATTGTTTCCCATTATAAACAAATCATGTGATCTAACTTTTTAATAAAAAAATGCCATGGATGGTAAGAGCTCTAAATCAAGGCTTTAATTCAACAAGGTCTTCACTACTAGATTTGGATCTTCTTAAAACCAGTCTTACACATATAAATTATTTTGGGAAGACAATTATGGTCACTATGATCCATCACAAAGACTTGTGGACTTTTCTGCAAGGAAAATCTTATAGAACCCATTCTTGTCTGTGCTGGATACATCACCTTCACAATTACTTCACCAGACTCCTGTCACACATGATCACATTCACCAGTTCTCAAAACTATGTGCTGGCTAAGATCGCAGTAGCTGCTGCCACAGGCAATTAGTATTTATGGCAAATGGTTCTCATGCATTACCATAACCCTCAGATAAATATCTCACTTCATAAGCAGTCAACACCCAAAATGTGATATTTTTGAGGATTGCCGTTGTGGGCTTTGGAGGAATGTTTAGTTGAAAATACAAATTCAGCATTCTTAGAATGAAACTTGAATTTCAGAATTGAACTTACTGTTAGTTCAGTAAAGTTCAATAAATCTAACCTGGGAGGAAAGCACTTAGTTTAAATTTGTAGACATGTACCTAGGCATGTGTATGTATATATAATTTATATATATAACATGACATTACTTTATTCCTCTGATACAACAAATGCACACATTGGAGTTTGTTGTAGTTTGAAAATTGCCGAATTTTCAGGTGTTGATTTTTGTGCTTTTATGCCGAAAGAGCATTTTATTTTGAAACTGGGGCTAGTTTTCCCAGCAGACCCCTGGGTCAAAGCCTTGGACCCACAGGTGATTGGTGGACAGGTCTATAAAAGGGAATGGACTTCCTGATTTCTGTCCTTCTTTTCTGGTCTCCTAGTCAACAGAGAGCTCTCTGCTGCAGGAGAACAACTCCCCACTCCCATCCCCCTCAGGGTGGGGTGGGTAGGAAAGGCCTGGCCATTGCAGCCCTGCCACCAGCCCCTACTGGGCAGGGTGAAATTACAGCCCCCTTGGTGGGGGCAAGGGCCTGGCCTAGCCAGTCTACTGGAGTGGTGGAACTGCAGCCCACCCCCCCCATCCCACCCTCCNAGACTGGGTTTCTGTTGTGTTCCTGCATCTGAGATGCTTTGCTGCCGGAAGATGAAACACTCCTGAGATGAGAGGAGTTAGAAGCAAGCCTGAGATGTACAGGGGAATCTGGCATCTACAAGAGGGCTGGAAAAATAACTTTTCCACAAGCATCATGATGTAAGAGAGCCTCAGGAGCCCTACTGGGTTCTGTGGATGCAGGAATTGGCTGAATCCCCCCTCTGGTTAGAGTGTTAGTGTACATTCTTTTTTCTAGGGGTCTCTTTTGAAACCAAAACGTGATGGATTAGCTGTCTCCTATTTTTCTCAGAGTGTGTGTAAAGACATTGTGATACAGTTTCTGTTTTACTATTTTTTTGTTCTTTTACTTATTTGGGGCTTTTCCTTTTCTTATTGGTGATGGGTTCAATAAACTATTTTCTTAAAAAGAGAAGCAAATTTTCTTCATTGCTTGTTGAATTCTCAATGTGAGCTGGTTGGTGTGGTTGGATTGCAAGCCAGAACTGATTTAGGCATTCATTCTAGCCCATGACAGAGTTTCAAATATTATGATAGATAAAACACATCTGGTTTACTGCATGGCTTGACTCCTTGAAATAGATACATGTTTTTGCCATGTTTTCATCCTTATCTAACCTAAACAATTGTGTGCTTCATTTAGACATGACAGGTTTATTTCTCCTCAAAAAACCTTTCATGACCTTTAGGGGGCATAGGTCCTCCTCTCATTCTCTCCCCTAGCTCTCAGCAGTGTAGTTTCTTAAAAACCAAAATGAAAATAAAACCTCTCCTGAGATATTAAGAGTCTTGAAGCTGCAAATGATTTTATGAGCCTTGTGCACTGATATGCCATAACTGCTGCTACACTTCCACAGAGCTGTAGTAACTTCTTTCTGTCACTCTGTGGGAAGATAAAGAACAATGAAAATCACTTTCTTCTTCTCAAAAAACCACCAAAAATATTTTGAAATATTTTCTATTAAATTTATGCATATTTAACAAATTATTAACAAATTTTCAAAGACAATCTTGTTGTCCCTGCTTTGTTAGTTTTTATTGCACACTCTGTATGGCGTAATGTGCCAAATCTGTCAGAATGTCCTGTATACAGCATAGAAGACATCTGTTAACAAAAACCAGTTTTGAAGAGGTGACACCATCTTTCCAAGCTTTCTTCTAGGTTAAATTTCACCCAGGTGCTGTCTGGGCTGAATCTGACCTAAATTGTTAATTTGTAATTTTGGTTTACAATTTTGTTTTTTCCTGACAGACACCATTATCTGTATGGAACTCGAACTCCTATAGTCTGCTTATAGATCCTTTATTTAAATTCAATCTGGATTCACCAAGTCCACCACTTTCTGAACTGACAAAATATCCTTTACCCTCCTTTGTGGAAGCCAGTCTCCAATACCTTTAGTATGCTGCCATATGGGCAGACATATCATAAAAGAGTAATAGGCACTGCTGGTAAGAGCTTCAGGTGATATTGACATCCAGATCTGCCTCCTCAAGCTGTTTCTTCTTTATTCTTACAGAATCTAACTCGTTTAAAAAAACCCCAAAAACTACAAGCTCCTAAGTTTCCTTCGATGACCTCTCAATATATTATTCATGTGGTCTGCAGGGCATGGGAGTGATCTGAAATAATCTCTGGTACAAATAAAAAAGTAGGAGGAGGGCATGCAAGGCTTGGACATTGCATACCTGATCTCAAATGCTCCTTTTTGCCTTTCCATATAGACACAGCCAAAGAAGTCATTTGGTACATATATTACAAAGTGCTGATCTGTCAGACCTCTGCCGGTGAAGCAGACTTATGTTAGGTCCCCTTGTTCCAAGGCATCATCTCATAACAGACTCCAGAGGAAACTGCAGTTTATAAGAGGTAAATGCATTTTCCTGTGCACCAGAATGACAGTAATGGAGTAATTAATAGTAATAAACTGCCAGACTGTGAGGTACAACTAACTCTAGTCTTCTGAAGTAGAAAGTAAAAACTTCAACCAGAATGTTCATAAACAAAACAAACCCTTAGGAAAAATAAAAAGTTAATCAAGTCAAGTAATTTATTTGTCTCTGGAACAATCCTACACTTACAGCTGCAGTAGGGAAAGGAAGAGACAATGTTTACAAATAAAAAGGAAGAACAAGAAGGAAAGCATAAATGAACAGCTTCTACTGCTGCAATTTTCTTCAGTCTGGGCACTGAATCCAAAACTGAATACAGATGGGAGAAGATATTAATAAGACAACAGATGATTAAAAGAAGAAGAAGATCATTTAAATTCATGCTGCTCATAGAGTTTAACTGCTTCATAATGGCACTAGATACAGCCCAAGTTGGGAAAGTGACCCTGCTATTTACAGATGGAGATCTGTACCAGTCAACTCTGCAAAAGGGCATTACTGAAAAATTTCAACACATCTGGATTTGGTCCTCAGACTGACACAGAAGAGTAGTGGAAAAGAGTGTGACTGCTGGTTTCTAGTGGTTTGGGGATTTCATTTTATTTATTTATTTTGCAAGGTTTTGAAGAGTTTCTAAGCTCCTCCTGCTTATGCCTCTGAAGTTTCTAATCACAAATTTTGTAAAGGGATACCATTTACCTGAAAACATCAATTCTCTGTTCAAAAGATTGCTTGGTTGGGGGTTTTTTTCAGGTTTTTTTTATCAGTTATTGTTGTTTCTTTTCAAATAAATAAAGAAAAAGTGGTTCCTGTTTTTATCCCAGGAAAAGTCAGTCATAATTTTGTTTTTCCAAAGTAAAACGTGAAACATATAACCCACCTAAAAACTAATTACTCCTTTTTGCACAAGTCAGGACCATGACATCTCCTTGTCTTAGAAATGATCCTGAGTTGCAACATAAGCTAAGACCTCACATTTTTCAAACTGTATTGTTTTTGTCCTTTTCATCATATAGATGACAAATCCATATGGAAAACTTTCAGGAGGTTTCCCCCCCTCTATTGCAAAGCTAAGTCATTCACCTCCTTGCTGTGTTTTTGATGTTAGTGATGATTTCATTTAGTACAGGAAAACCCAAGAATCCTAAGCTCAATCCTTTTTACTTAGACAAGTGAAAAATACAACAGTATCACTTTAACATATTAGACTTCCATTTGTAGGTCATCTTTTCACACCTGTAGATACAATCATGTGAGTGTGGCTGTTAAAATCTGTCTTGTCTCTATCTTTTCAGAAACTCGAAATTAATTGATTCCAATAGCATTATTTATTAGAAGGAGAAATAGTAGGATTTAGTAGAAAATAAAAATAATGGAAATATTTATTATAAAACTATAAAAGAAACATGAAAGCAAGCAACAAAGAAACATTATTTTTGTAGAACTTGAAGAGGATGGGGGGAAATTGCTGGAAAGATGTGGTACATCTAACAATACTTTGACTCAATTGGTGCAATAAGGCAATAAGGCAATCAGTTTAGCCTCCTCTTACTGCCAAGACAGATCCCTGGAAGTGTAGGCCCACACAAAGAACTGTTGAAAATGCAATAAGTCACTAAGAAAAATGATCTGAGAGAATTCTCCATGTTTTCATAGAATTGTTTGGTGTTGGCACATGATTTCCATATATAAGCTCTGTATATGAATAGGGGCTCCCATAATTTTAAAGCTCAACCCATTTGGCAAAGTTTGTAATCGCTGGTTAAGTGGGTGTTGTCATTTTTCTGTATTTAATAATCCATTTTATGTTAAAATATTAAAAAATGTACTAGGAAATACTGCTTACATTTTATAAGAATCAATGGCAGCATGTTTTCCAGACAGATAATTCATCAGCTAGCCTAAGTCTTCCAGGAAAATTTATACTGTTCAGCTTAAGATCAAATCAGCTGCCTTCATTTTTTCCAGAAGCTTGAGGGTGCTTTCAAATACAGTTTAGAGAGATAACACTTCATCTATTTTCACTGCATTCACTGTATTTGTCAAAAAACGATCTACAGTAGTCATGCACTTACTGGATACTGGTGAAGAGAAAAAAGACTGTCAGGATAAGATGATGCCAAATAAAAGAGGTTAAAAATATGATCTAGCAGTGAAAGATTTATTTGTTCAAAAACTCAAACAAATAGAACAGCCAAGTTGTATTGAAGCCAAAACTGTTTAGACATATCCATCTGTAAAGTTTGCTTCTACATCCTTAATCTAATTATTATGTCTAAATATGTTTTTATAAAATATATATTTTATTCTTGTGTTAAATAGTTTAGCTGATGTGTATGAACAGATGAAAACAGATAAATTTTAGACTGCTAAAATGTTCATAGAAGTTCTAGCAAGGGAACAGTCTTTTTTGTTTTAAATCCTCAACTTGTAAGAAAGGAAGACTACTGAAATCCAACTCTATATAGCTGTGTCCTTGGGATGAATGCCAGTCAGTGTCTCTTTCTCTTATCTTTTCCTTTGACTTTTAGGGATTTGGAATGATGTATGTGAATTATTAGTAAGAAGCCTAGTGATATCAGTTACATGCTTTAATCTAGCTTTCTACTTGTTTTTGCTGCAAAGTGCTACTTCTGAATCCTACCAGTTTTCTCACACAAAAGAAAGGTCTTGGGCTAGTAAAAAAAGCCTGTAAGCTGTATTCTCATTTTAGTTTGGCCTACTTCTCTACTCTTAGAAATAAACTAAGCAAACCCACCATGCAATATTCATGTCTTTTATCTTTTTTCCCATACATTTTGAGATGTGAATCCTTCTAAAAGAAAGAGAGAAAAGAAAAACTTGCTTAAAATTTATAATCAAAAGCCCATGTTCCTTCATGTAGGCATATGAAGTGAAAGGTCTCTGTAGGGTAATCTAAAGCCTCTATGATCTCACACTATCTAATGCAGACTTGACTACAATATTCCCAACCATCAATGCCTTAATGATGGATTTCCTTCAAAACTATTCCAGGAAGGCCTAAGAAAGCTCTCAATTTGAATCAGCCTTGGTCAGTGCTCTAGATTTGATTTTAATCCTTGAAAATACAAGTTTCAGGAAAGGTTGATTTTGAGTGAGTTTAATGTCCTGTTCCTTGGGATGTTCAAAGTCAGGCTGGATGAGGCTCTGAGCAGCCTGATCTAGTTGAAGATGTTGCTGCTCACTGCGGGGAGTTGGACTAGATAACCTTGAAAGGTGCCTTCCAACCCCATGCATTCTATGATTCTAAAATACTGTTTTCTGAAACTCTTCATATAAAACAGGCATGAACATGTTGTTAGCAACAATGTCCTTACAACAGACACCATTACACATTAATTCCCCTAGGTTTCCCCTTTATGTAGCCACATTCATCCGTTGACTGGCTACTCAAAGGAGGAAATGCATTAAAATATGCTTTATAATGCATCCAGTGAGATCTCATGCATTACTCTACTTGGTAGCTCTTTCAGCTCTCTTCAGCAGAGATCATGCTGACTGATCAGTCTCCATTTTCCTGTGGAATCTATTGTGTTATTAAACCAGTGGAGAGTACTAAAACCACTCCTATTTCAATAGTGGTGGAGATTGCAATTAATTGGCATTTATTTACATTTTTCACGTGAGAAAATATTGTACCCTTTTTTTCTGTAAAAAAAAACAAAAGAGTGAAACTGTTGAGATGTCTGCATCAATTTGACTCGAGAAAAATCAAAACATTCATCTAATAAAAAATACAGGGTTTATTTCTTAACTTGTGTGCTGATAACAGTTCTTCTTCATTCCCAGTATAGGGAAGTATCCTTAGTTCCATTCTGGAAAGAAGATAAAAGCATGCACCATTTCTCAGGAGTATGATTTATGTAGGAAAGTACATCAACTTCTCCAAGAGATTCCTAGGATGAGGGGATCAAGGCTAGGAAGTCTGCCACTGAGCTCATGGTCTCATTCAAGTATAATTCTCATCAAAATAGACCCTGGAGTTTGGACACTTCAGCCCGTCTTTCTGACACCTTTTCCTCCTCTAAGTTTTCTAACTTTTCTTCCCTTTCATGTCTGATCTTTTGATATAGAGCTGGTGCTTGTTGAGGACAGATCTGTTAAAGAAACCCCTGCAACAGAAAGGGAAGGGAAATTTTCCTCAATTCAGAAATGCCTGTAAAAGAAAGGAATAGTAATATAGTATGGATTCTCCTTCTCTGGAGAAATTTAAAACCTGCCTGGGAAAGTTTTTGTGCAACTTGATCTAGGTGCTCTTGCTCTGGAGGGGTGAATGGACTAGATGATCTTTCAAAATTCCTTCCAATCCCTAACATTCTGTGATTCTGTGATTGCATCCTTCACACAAATGGTTTTTGGCCATGTGTAGAGAAACCTGGTGATGGACTATGAGTTATAGTCAATCTATCTAGTAACCTTATATGTTGCCAACTAAACTGGAAATTCAGCTGTCATCCTTTCTCAGGTCCAGAGCATTTTCTGAACACCATGAAAGTACCTAGGCAAGAAGTCCTTTTCCTCTCCATGCTTATAGACAAGGGCATCTGTATTTCTTGCTTTTCTCACATGGTTTAAGAATAGAATAAGTTAAATAATCCCACTTGGCAACCAGCTGCAAAGAGACTAGTGAAGGTAACAATAAAAATACTGTAAAATATGTTCCCCTTGTAATTCATTCCCGATATCCTGTTCAAGCCTTTAGAGCTTTTATGTATTACAGGTTAGCATTCAGCCAAAATCAGACAAACACCAGAAATTAAATTATAAAACTGTCAAAACAAATTACTGGTTTGTAAACCCATGATTGTGTCTATCAATAATACATAATGACAAGCAAAGGCTTCCAGCTAATGCTGATGGAGAATTGGCCTCCTCTGTGTATTCTGTTTATTGTTTTTGTTAGTTTTTCCACATTTACTTGCTCCCTTTATGTAGCCTATTCATCTGTGTATTGCATTTATAGGCTGTGGGCTCTCTAGAGTGAGGTTACCTTTATATGAAACATAGGACAGTAGGGTCTGACAAGGATTTGTAGCTGTATTTCAAGGAAGAAAAATACGATTAATAAAAGGATTTTATTTTATTGACCTTTTCCAATTTAAGAACCAAGAAATTGATTTAACAGACATTTCTGTTTACCAAATGTAGTATAACCAGACATATTTTTTCTCTTTCTGACAAGTATATACCTGCATATACTATGATTCTAGAACACTACAATGAAACAGTTATTTTGGAACTCTTCACATTATTTAGTGTGCTTAACCCAATGGGTAAAAGGAATTTTTGAATACTACATTATATATATGGCTTTGTACATAAAACTAAACATCATATAACTGCATCTAAGGAATTTACAAGGTAAGTGGGACTTTCAGAAACCTGTTATGAGGTAAAGCTGTCATGCTAGGAGAGAAAGATAATTCAGTGCACACATATGTGGTGGAAATGGGATAGTATATCTGGAATATGTCCTCATGCTTATTATAGCTTGAAATAACACTTCCATATTGACTGGGTGAAAAAAAGCTATGACATCAAAGCATGCCCTGGGAGAAGATCATGGCCCAGAAAGCATAGCTTACTAAATATGGAGTATAAGACCCACAATAAAAATGGCAAGATAATAGCTTATAACATATTTAGATCACCTAAACATTCCTTTTTGAATAGATTAGATTTGATAGGCTAGGTTAACCTATAATGATTATCTTTATTCCCCTTCACTGTATAATCATCATAACAGTCATTTTCTATCTCTAGAAAAAGCTGACATATCGGAATCTGGTAGTAATATCTTTAACCTGCATTTTATATCAAGTGCTCTTCCTGCAGAATATGATTTTGGAAAAGATTGTTGAAGAACGAGTCAAAAGCATTCTGAGACAGATTTGAGCAATTCTAGTGTACTGGGTCTCCACAGGGGTCATGGTAATATAAATAATAATAAAATTCTAACAATTCTGTCTGCCAGGATATTACTTCTTCAGGATATTACTACAGTGCATCTGGATGTGCTTTGACCTGGCCAATGTTTTTCACTTCCCTATTCTGGGAACAGTTTGTTCCTCCCTACACATTAGTTTATCCATTCCATTAAGAATCATAGAATAATTAAAGTTGGAAGAGGTCTCCACTATCATCCAGTCCAACCATCAACCCAATGGCACTATGCCTACTAAATCATGTTTTCAGGTGCTAGATCTACACATTTTTGAACACCTCCAGGAATGACAACTCCACCACCTCCTTGGATAGCCCATCACAAGACCTGACCACTATTTCAGTGAAGAAATTTTTTCTAATATTCTAAACCTCCCCTGGCACAACTTGAGGCCATTTCCTCTTGTCCTATAGGTAGTGACCTAGGATAAGAGACTACCTCCCACCGCTTTCCAACCTCCTGTCAGCTAGTTTTGAAGAGCGATAAGGTCTCCCACCAACCTCCTTAAGAGGTTGAAAAGATTTAATCTTATTTTTGGCCAGTAAAAGTCAATTAATCATTGAAGATTGTTTCAATTTTTGGTTTGACAGACACTCCAAATCCATCAAAATTAAATAGAGTATGAAACTTTCCCTCTGAAATCTTGGGAAAGCATACCTTTTGTCATTTACCTAAGTGTTAAGAAACCATCCAGATGTGATTGCTGCAGAATTTATAAAAAGAACCTACATTTAATTAAAACCTTACTGCCACAACAGAGAAAGAGTGAGCTTTTCCACCCAGACAAATGGAATTTGCACATTCTGGTTTGTAATTCAATTTTTACAGTCCCTTTCCAGAGAAGACTCTCTCCTCTTTCCTGTCTGTCTTCAATTATTGCTGGGCTGGTGCCACTATCATGGTCTGCACACCACAAGACCACATCTGAGTTTATGCAGTACAAAAGAGCTGGTCCAGTTCCTCAGTCACTTCATACTTGTATCTGACAGCACTGGAAGCACAGACCTTGCACAAACTGCCAATAAAAGCCAACGTTCCCAACTGCATTCCTTTAAAAGCCACTATTGTTCTCATTCATAAGTGAACAGCTCAGCCTTAATTTCAAATGAAAAAAAATAAGTACATGCTGGATTGAACAACTTCCAGGCATTTCCTCTAACCTTAGAGCATTACAATCCTATCACAAGGATTTTGTGTGTAGTATGCCTGAAATTAGTATGGTTATTATTCTCTCTAATGGGACAAAATCTCTGAAATTAATGCCAGTTTGATATTTCTTTATTCATTTTAAAAGAAAGTTCCTTGATATATTAGGATGCAGATTTGGCACGGTGGAGCAGCAAATACACACAAGGCATTATTTTGCTGGCAAACAAGTAGGTGACAGATTAAATGTGGTGATACTTCAGCTTCTTCAGTAATAAGCCACTTTAATTGTGATCCCAAATTGTTTTGTTAAGTCACAGTATGGGCTGCAGAACAGTGCAAACAGTTATGATTTATTTTCATTTTACTCGGTATTTTGCTGGAAAAACAATGACCTCCAGAAAGATGTTATGAATGGAAGTGGTTTTAATACAAAGACATCTAGATAGCCTGTTTCTTCTTTTTCCTGATTATGTTACTTTATTATTATATAATTACTATAATTATTACCTAAAACTGCAAACAAATTTAATCTAAATGATCTAAACTACAAGGCAACTGGACAATTTAATTTATGAGCTACAAATAAAACTCCCTGTACATTTTTTAATTTATATTTTAAAAGTTATATTTTACCTCAATAACTTCTTTTGTGTCATTAGTGTTAGGAAAAGAAAAACAGGATATAGATTATTTATATTACCAGATATGAATTATGATTTTATACACATTTAAAAAAAACATTGCTTCTCTCTGGCCAACGTAGAGAGATGAAAATGCCCAGCTTTCACAAGCAGCTCAGACAGAAGTTGATGCTTTGCTTTCCATTGGAACAGAGATCAAAGCACTGAATCCTCCCTACATAACACAAGGGAAATTTTAGGTAGATGAGAAGCTCAGCAAGAGCTGGCAATGTGTGAATGCATCTCTGAAGGCCAACTGTATCCTGGGCTGTATCAAAAGAAGTACCACCAGTATCACTCTGCTCTCATGACACCTTGCCTGGAATACTGCATCCAGTTCTGGAGTCCCCAGTAAAAGGACATGAGACTGTGGGACCAACACCAGAGGGCCACAAGGGTGCTAAAGCACCTCTCCTATAAAGACAGCCTGAAGGAATTTGGGCTGTTCAGTTTGGAGAAGAGAAGGCTTCAGGGGAACCTTATAGCAGCCTTTTAGTATCTGAAGTTGGCCTATACGAAAGCTAGTGAGGGAGTTTTTGTGAGGGACTCTAGTGACAGGACAAGGGCAAATGGTTTCAAGCAAAAAGAGGGAAGGTTTAGATTAGATCTTAGGAAGAAATTCCTCACTGTGTGGTGGTGAGGCATGGGATGGTTGCCCACAGAGATTGTGGATGCCTCTTTCCTGGAAGTAGTCAAAGACAGTTTGGATGGAGCTTTGAGCAATGTGGTCTAGTGAGAAGTGTCCCTGGTCTAGTGAGAAGTATCCCTGCCTATGGCAGAGCAGTCAGAAGCAGATGATCTCTGATGTCCCTTCCAACTTAAGCCATTTTATAATTCAATGATTCAAATGCAATTATTTTCAAAATCCAATGCCCTGGTAGGAAAAATTTTAGGAAATAGCTAAGTAGAAGGACATCTTCAATCCTTGAGCCCTGGAGGTAAGATACAAGGTCTAGAGAGAAGAAGATTCTCCCTCAGTAGAGACACCAGCTTAGACAGCTCTTAGCTAAGCTGGACATCCATAAATCCATGGTCTCTAATGGGAAGCACCCATGAGAGCTGAGAAAGCTGGTAGATGTTATTGCCAGGCCACTTTCCATCACCTCTGAAAGGTTGTGGAGAACAGAAGAGGTACTTGAGGACTGGAGGAAGGGCAGTGTCATACCAGTCTTCAAGACAGACAAGAAGGATGGCCTAAGACAGTACAGACCAGTTAGTCTCACCTACATCCCTGGAAAGATGATTGAACAAATTCTTTTAGAAGCCATCTTTAACCATCTGAAAGAGAAGAAACTTATTTGGAGTGGTTAGGAGTATTCATCAAGGGAAATCATGCTTGACTAATCTGGTCATATCTAACTGAATAGAAGAGGTGAGAGAAGTGGATGTAATCTACCTTGATTTCAGCAGGCCTTCAACCATGTCTTCTATAACATCCTCATCAGGAAAATCAAGCAGTGGAGGTTGGACAAGTGGACAGAAAGGTGGATTGAGAAGTGGATGCAGTGCTGTTTAAAGTGTTCTAGATGATTCTGCCTTGGCAGGGAATTGAACTAGATGATCTCTGGAGGTACTATCCAATTCTGACAATTCAGTCGCTCTGATGTAAATTCCTTCATGGTTAGGTGATATATGTTAACTGGGAAAATCTGTATGCCACAGGACTAATAAGATCTGCCATCCTAATCTCTCCAGAAAAATAATATAGTAAAGCAGATGATCTCCACTTAAATTTAACATGAGCAATCCTTATTGTTTTTATTTAGTGGATTTTTAGTTACTTTATTCAAGCATCCTCTTCTCTGTCATTGTTTCCTTCCTTATTGCCTGTTTGTCTTCTGCAGCTGGAAGGAAGCATCCCTTAGTCCCCTAGGACTGTCTGTCTACCAGGTCACAGTACATTTGGCCAATGTCCCTTACTCCAATTCAAATTGAACACACATACATTAGAGTCAGAAGCCTAAAATATGGGGGCAGTGGTAAATAAAGATTAGGCACTGAAAAGCAGAGAGAGTCTGTCATGAAATAGTGAGCTGAGAAGTTATCCCCTCCAATCCTCTCCAGCTGTTAGAAAGAAGGATTGATGCTTAGGAAGATTATTCATTCTGCTCTATGATCTTAGAATCATAGAATCATCAGGGATCAGAAGGGACCTTGAAAGATTATCTAGTCCAATCCCCCTGCCACAGCAGTACACCTAGATCAAGTCACAGAACAGAACATTACAGAAGCAACCTGGAAAGAACATCCAGTCCAATCCCCCTGCCATTAATATAACTTGGCCCTTGTATTCGTGGAAATGTGTATCATAAATGCAGAGCTTTGTTTCCCTTCTCTGCTGTCAGTGCCCAACTCTCCTCTAAATGCTACAAAAGAATAAATTCCCTTTTTCTCTCTGCTTCCCTTCCTCCCATTGGAGCACTTCAGCAGCTATGGTTGATTCTCCCAAGTCATTGGCATGTGTGAGGGACTGGTCTCTCTAAGAAAAACCTGGTGACACAGGCCAGACCTTCTGCACACCTTGGAAGGTGTTTGGCATGCACAAGCTGATTATGTTTTCATTGCAGGGAAACATAGTCATCTGCATGTGATTGGAGGTTATAAGAAGAGAAATTATTGAAAACAGTATAAAGGAGTTTATTAGGAGTAATAGGATGAAACTGAGAAAGTAAACAATTGAACATATGGAAAAACTGCCTGACAATGAGATCTACTCCAATTGCACAAAAGGCTAGCCTAAGGAAGTGGTAGGAATCATGTTTAGAAATAGACAACACTAGAAAATGTGTTGTGGGGAACATGCCTTTCCTGGATTCATGCAGGAACATGCATTCTTGGATCTGGGAACAGGTCTAATGTCAAAAGACCCAGACTTCACATTTTGGGGCTTCATGCTATCTCTGCTACTATTAGAAGAAAAATATTATCTTTTTCACATATGTCATCAGCTACTGGAAACTCTATCAATGCTGAAAGTCACAGGGAAGACTGGGAAAATAAACAAAGGAGATGAGTCCTTAGAACAGAAAAAGGCCAAAAATCACCATACAGCCCTTTGTCTAAATAGTTTGTTATACATTTACTATTTTCTGGATGGACAGAGGATGTAAGGAAACTAAGATATATGTGATAAAAAAGAAGGCCCTTAACTTTTTTCCTAGGGTGTGGGAAGTGCAAGCAATGTGTTTTGGCTTTCTTGCTCTCAGCATAAGGGAAAGTAAGATGTCAGGAAAATCTGGCTCAGATATTTTTACTTCTACATGACTGTTACTAAACACCACATGCAGACACCACTGTCTGGAAATGCCCACCCACCTCCTATGTATTTATTGTGAAACCAAGGTAATAGCAGAAGGCACCAGTGCTGCTGCTATCAGGTCAGCTGGGAACAGCAGCAATTCCACATCCCCTCATCAGCCCAGTAGTGATTCAGGTCCTGGTAGACAGTGAAATCTTGTTTCTTAGCTGATACAACAGTGTATACATGGATCTAAGAAGGTTAGCATTAACTGCATCCATTTTTCCTTATTTTTTTTTTTTTTTTGCAGCAATCTCTTTGCTTAATCCCACACAGCAGTTTCAATGAAACCTGATAGATCACTGGTGAGTTGCTTCCCACAACTCTAGCTTTTTTCTTTGCAGACAGTCTCAAATGGAGCAGCTAAATCAGTTTTAACTGTCTGGCATGCAAATACCAGAAAATAACATAGGTTTGTGGGGATATATTAATCAGCATATTGACTGTAATGATTGAATGGTACATTTTAGGAGGCTAGAATCGAAATAGTTAAAGTAATTCTTGTGATTTGGTATTTTGGAGGGAATTCTGGTTTCCGGACTAAAGATTGAAGGGGTTTTTTTAAATAAAATATATCTCTTGCTATTTATTATGCTGTTTTGTAGATTTATGTGGACTCTGGGTTTGTCTTTGGCCTCTTGTAAAATTCTTATGTTCAAATCAAGAGTATTTAAATGTGGAAACACATGCCCGGATGAGATAAATGGGAGTGTTTCTGTTCCCAACCACCTGCTCTCAGAGTCCCTACAAAGCAATTACACAGCTGAATACAATGTCTATGGAATTTGATGCTTTTTCATTGCAGAGTCTTGGCTAAAAATTTCTGAGTTAATATTTATCTTTGTTACTGTTACAGAGTTTTGCAGGGCTACATATGGAAATCAAGTTAAGTCAATTTCATTATTTTATCCAAATTATCTACATTAGCATCACATGGTTTGGGAAAATATTGTATGGAAAATGTTTTGGGGAATTAATGGATATATAATACTCAACGCTATACAAATCAATGATAAAGAAACATTCAGAAAATGATATAAAGAATTCTGAAACTGTGTAACATCACTGATGTTGAAAAGTAAATTCCAATATTTGCATTATACACAAATGTTTTTGTGCATGATAAAACTACTCAAATGCATGCATAGCCAAAATTTCTTTTGGAAATATCAGGGAACACTAGAAGTTCATGCTTGCTTTTCTGTAAGTGAAAGTAAAAAGTGTGTGTTTACTTCATTCTTTTGAATTATGATGTTTTCTGTTGGCCTATAAATGCAATTCATTTGTCTTCACTTCCATGCAGTCTGAAATGCTTTTCCCTGTGTTCCAGATTTGGCCTTCAATATAGGTGACAGGATATAAAATGTGTTCCTCTTAACCACTGCAGAATACATTCTTCCAAGTTTGTCAAGATATATCTGGGTTGTCCTGAAGGCCTCAGTGACTCAAGTCCACCATATTTCATGCTTTTTATTTAAACGTAGATGCATGTGAACCGAAGATACACAAAGGCTTTTTGTCCCCTCTATGCTCCTGTGTCATGTGGTACCAAGAAATCGGAGAAGAAACAGGCTTTGGAGATGAGGAGTCTTGGATGGCAGGCTGAATTTAAACAGTTAATTGAGTGACCCTCTGAAACAAGTAATTTCATTCTGCACATCATTTTTCTCTCGTGACTCTCATTTGTAATATACAGGATGCTGAGACTTCTGGGTGAGTGGCACTGTTACTAATTATTTTCATGACTCCAAGAACCCTCGTCACAGAATCAACCCATCTGCATTAAACACAATACAAAACTGACAAACACAGATACACAGATTGTAAAATCATGTGTTAGGGACTAAATGACAATAATCCATAATGCAAACAACATTGGCATTAACTGTTTTTCATGCCTCTTGTAATAGAAAGTCCTGAAGGAAGCAGAGCTTTTAAAATTAGACAAATAGATGAAACATCCACTAAAAATTAGTCACAGAAAGACCCATACTCACCAGGAGATAGTTTTGAGAATTTATCTGGAATATTTGAGGCAAAGCAGCTGTTTTGATGTTCTGCATAGATGTAAAGCATGTAGGCAACTAACGCCTACATGATGTCACCCTGAGGCAACAAACCATCTGAGTTTTGTTTCATTTCATAAGGATTTTTTCATTAACAAAGCCAAATGTTCTGTTATCCTAGTCTTTCCCACAAGAGGATTATAGCTGTCTAGTTTATCAGAGTTCATATTTTTACTAACAATGCTTGTATTTCCTTCTCATTACAGTATGACAAGACATTTATTTTCTACTAGTAAATCCAAGGGTTGAATGTGTAGCACTTTATGTGGAAAGTAAAAGCTGTCAGCATGATATAACTAAATAATCTTGCCATTGACCTTTAAAATGTTTAACAACATCTCTTGCAGTCACATGATTATCTATTGTCTAGATAAAGCTTTCTCTGGTACAATGTTTTGCCATTGAAGCAGGTTGCCCAGCAAGGTTGTGGATACTCTCTTCTGGAAGTGTTCGGGACGAGGTTGGATGGGGCTCTGGGCAACATGATCTGGTGAGAGGTGTCTGTGTTCATGATGGGGAGGTTGGAACCAGAGGTTCTTTAAGGTCCCTTCCAACTCAGACTATTCTGTGATTCTATAATTACAAAGATCCACTTCTTTTATGTCCCAGTCCAAGAACCATCTTCCTAGACATCACCTGTGACACTGGTAAGGTTACAGAGTCTGGCTGGAGCCAAGGTAGCAGTTGGTTCTGCTGCAGAGAATGTCTCAGCTTAGTTCAACAGTAGAAAACTGATCTGACACCCAGATTAGTAATCTGATTTGGTTAACATTTTACTCAAACAAGCACTAAGACTACTTCAAAGAAGAGTAGAGGGAAGTGGGCATAGCAGGGAGCAGAGACAGAGTAGTGGGGATGGGATAGCAAATGATAGCTCCATTGCCCAGTGCAGGCGATGTGTTTTGCATTGTCTGAAATGGTAAGAAACAATTTCACACTTTTGAGAAACAGATAAAAAATATCTACTGTGTATCTAAACACATTGTGTGAGTTGCTCAGCTGCTGAGTGTTCCTAAATACTATCTTGCTTCTCTGTAAAAGGCAGAATGAAGACAAAACTTTCTCATCAGGCACCCTCCTATCCCCATAGTTAACATTGTTTTCATAGAATCATAGTATCATTAGGGATCGGAAGGGACCTCTAAAGATCATCTAGTCCAATCCCCCTGCCACAGCAGGATCACCCAGACTAAGGATCACATCTAGGCAGGTCTGGAATGTCTCCAGAGAAGGAGGCTCCACAANCGCACTCTAGGGGGGTTTCCGGTTCCGGGGACCCTGCGGGGCTGCACGGGAAGCCGCTTCGCGTGGTTTTGGGTGCCGCTTTCTGCTCCCACTGCTGCAGCTGCTGTTTTATGGCATCTGGCCTCCCTCCGAGACCTTCTGCCTCCTGCCCGAAGACTCCACTGTTTCCCGCGACGAACAGAGCCGCTGCTGTACTGCCCAGCCCCTGCCACCCATTTTTATATCATGCGCAAACTTGCTGACAGTGCACCCTACTTCCTCATCCATTGTCATTAATGAATAGATTGAATAGAAGGCTAATCAGGCTAATCATAAATGGCTATCAGGTTGATCAAGCATGACTTCCCCTTGGTGAAGCCGCTTTGTTCAATTTATGATGTATAATGGATTAGAATAAAACTCACATTGATTTTTGACCTATTAAGACTTTTAACACCTAGTCATTAGGGCTGGAATAACAGTACAGAGTGATGTGAGCATCTAGAACGTGTACAGATAACAGAAAGATAAGAACCACCAAAGAGACTGAGAAGAATGATTTCAGGGAGACTCTTCTTCCATCTACAAACAGCAACCAACTACTTTTCTTAAGTAGATAAAATCTCTTGGTGTGGGACAGGTGACCCAATAAAAATTCAGGTTTTTTAACCCTTAGTGCACTAATGTGATAATTCTCCGCTTTAAAACAAAAAGGTGGGCAGGAACTCCAAACTTCAGTTTGAAGAAATGATTGCAAGTATTCCAAATATTACCAATGAGTATATATTAAAGTCAAGACAATAAGAAAGCAGGGTTATTCTAGCAGCGTTCACCACTAAAACATTATTTGTCTCCAAAAAAATCTCCTGAAGGTAAAAAATTATTAGTGCTATATAGTAAATGTATGATGTCCTTAGAGGAGGAAATATAAAAAAAAATCTAGCATTGAGCTGACATTGTTGTGTGTGATTTAACATCACAGCAACGTCACTTATTTTTCCAGAAATATGACAGAGTTGTAGGAGTGTCATGGAGTAAACACAAATATTACGTTTCTGACAGTTGTAGACACACAAAAGTGCTACCCTACAGAAATGTATCTGAGCTGAAAAGATTC
>VZRI01008511.1:0-17930 GCA_013397515.1 Upupa epops | reverse complement strand
ACCCCACACAAGATATAGACACAAACATACAAACTTTTGACACATACTCTTACATTTAATTGAGACTAGAAAACATTCAGAATGTCTATTGTAGACAGTTCCTACTTATCTCTGAGATTGAGGCAGTCATCTGATTTCTGTCTCGATCATCACTAATCTTCAAGGTTCAGAATTCTCACAGTGTCTCCAGATGCAGGCAAATCTCCTCACTTGCCATAAATTTGCTTCAACTTTAGGATTTATAACTTTCTCAGAAGCTGTAATATTCTCTCTCAGCAGCTGTAATATTATCTCTCAGCANTCTGAGATTGAGGCAGTCATCTGATTTCTGTCTCGATCATCACTAATCTTCAAGGTTCAGAATTCTCACAGTGTCTCCAGATGCAGGCAAATCTCCTCACTTGCCATAAATTTGCTTCAACTTTAGGATTTATAACTTTCTCAGAAGCTGTAATATTCTCTCTCAGCAGCTGTAATATTATCTCTCAGCAGCAGCAATGCAGCTCCAAACAGTCCAACATGGAGAGAAGCAAAGGTGGTGGAGGCCACCGAGGGCAGAGAAGAAAAGAAGTGGGAGAGCAGACATTTTCCAACTTCTTAAACCCAAACTTTAAACTTTTTTGCAGAAAACACACAAATTAAACTTACTGATTCAAGCATATAAGCAGTCAATGCAAAAAGATCAAAGATGGTATCTAGAATATTCTGGTTACTATTAGACATTTCACAATCACAACATGAAAATTAGAACCTTGATGTTAAAGGGTATCTTAGAAGTTGTGACTAGTCTAGAAAAATTATCTCCTTTGTCTTTACAGCATCTCTTTTAAAGGGAAAGAAAAACAAGAAAGGAGACAAGAAAGTAAGTGACCTATGAATCTATAATTCTATAGTCTCTATAAACCACCTGCTTTGAGATAAACACGCATCATTCTGTGGCTAGAGAAGAACTTGAACTCTGAGACAATGAACTGCCTAACTTTGAATAAGGGTAAATACATTTATTTTATTGTACCCAGTCCTCTACCTCAGAACTGTTTATGTATTTACACTTCTGGATAAAATGCTAGAAGTCACTTGTGGAAACAGCTTCATCACAGACCTCACAGACAGTAACTCACAGACTGAGTTACTTTCTGAAAGCTGCATTTCTGTATTGCATTGCATTTCTGTAATCTTATGAAGTTATAAAAAGGATTGTGAAGAACAGTATTTTAGACATGTAAGGAAGAGTTTCTCACATGTGCCTCTAAATCAGTATTGATGTGTTGTGAAGTCTAGCTGGAGTAAATTATCCTTATGTTACTGTATAGCAGACACTACAATGAACATAGATCTGGTCTCTGTCCAAAAGGACCCATGGCAAGACAAACCACCTATCTGTGTGGCCAGTCTCTCTTCCCCAGAACAGGATCATCTCCTCCACACAGCATTTAGCTACCACTGCATGTTTATGTTGTCTTCTATGTCTGTGCTTTGTCTATGTCTATGGTCCATACTGCAAGCCAAACTAAGCCTGGGAGCATGTGAACAACTAAACTATGTGTATGAATTTTGCTCAGTCTGCACAAGCTGAAGCACAAGATGTTTCATTTAGCTACAAGGAAAAATTTCTTTACTGTGTGAGTCCCAGAGCCCTAGAATAGAGTGCTCAAAGAGGTTGCAGAGTCTCCTGCTCTGGAGATATTCAAACCCTGGTGGATGCAGCCCATGGTGCTCTGGGCAGTCCTGCTCTGGTGGGGCTTGGCCTTGATGATCTCTTGAGGTCCTTTCCAACTCCAATGGTTCTTTCATTCTGTGATTTGTTATTTGGTCTCTGACTGCCTGTCTCTGATTAGCTATCACAAAAACTGCCAGCAAATTCTGCATAGCATAGGAAACAAGAAAGAAAAATAAAGAAAAAAGATCTAAAACCAAGTAGGTAAGAATTTGAGAAAAACAAGTATCATCTAGTTCCTAAGAAAACCAGACTGCTAACTATAATGGGGATTTTTTTATCTTGGTCAGTCAAAAAATTTGAGGGAAAAGATAAAAACCTGAACTCAAATATTGATTACTGATTTGGTCTGTGCAGTGCTGCTGCTGATTCTGGTGCAGAGGATAACAGCAGAAAACTGTAGGCAGCAGTGGGCAGCAATTGTATTAGTAAATTAAATTATTTGTGATAGTTATTACAAGTAATTGGAGTGGCATAACATTCTTTAGTTCTTTATATTATTACAGTATAGTTTGTTACAGTAATTACTGGTGACGTTACATACATGCATTTAGCCTTGCTGTTTAAAAAATGCTTAAACTGTGATGCTTTTATGTAGGAATGGGAAATACATATATGTAATATATGTATTTATATGTATTTATATGTAATACATATACGGCTTTAGAATCATGATGACTGGAAAGGATATCCAGGATCATCAAGTCCAAAATTCATCCCAGTGTCTCCCTAACCACTACATCATAGCCTCAAGTTTTTTAAAATGTCAGGGATGGTGATTCCATCACTTTCCTGGGCAGTCTGTTCCAGAAGGGGTAATTTTTGCCTCAGTTACATTGAGTTTCTCTGGGCAACACCCACTTAACTGTGCAACACTGCTAGTTTCAGTGAGTTTAAGGCAGGATAATATGAGAATTCTCATCTTGCATCACTGCATGTTTCATCAGGTTGCATAAAGCAGTCACTAAGAAGCGTCATAATTTAGTTTAAGAGACACTGAAATACAGATTTATAGTGTAGTCCTGTGAGGGGCAGCTAAAATTAGTATTACAGGAATATTGTGACCAGGCTTGATGGCTTTCCATATTTTTTCTGCCTTCTCACTGGAATAATTATCAGAAAAATAAGATTTAAAAAAAGAGTACAGATAGCTCATGTCACAAAAGACAGTTTGGAAGGGAACAGCTATGGAAATGCTTATCTTCTCTGCACTTTCTCCATTATTTCTGCTTTATGATTACATGGTTTGTGTACTTGATGCTACTCAAAGGATAGATTGTTGGCATCTTTAACACCATGTTTATTAATATAAAGTTTCTTTCATTCATCACCAGATGATTATAAATCATTTGCAGGACATTTCAACTTATTATAAATGATTTTTTTCCACACCTCTGGGAAGAATTGCTAAGAGGTAATTGCTTTTTGTTAGAAGTCTTCATATTCTCTAGAGACTAATGAAAAACTTCTTTCCCTTTCTATATTTGGCTAAAAGGGGACCTACATTCAGTTGAATGTAAATCATTCTTAGTGAAGAGCTCAACACTTTGGGGTCAGAAGTTTGCAGTTTCTGAGTGCTAGATGCCCTTAGAATTGTTTCAAGCATCACTTATTTATTTAAAAATAGCAAAAAAGAAAGGGCTATGGAATTTTCAAGCCTGTAGATTGTGTCCTCAGCAAACGGCTAATCCAGACACTTATGTGAGGAAAGAGGGAGAGTCACAAAAATGTGGGAGTTCTGCAAATAGAATTTTTATTACTATAACAAAAAAAATAAGCAATTAAAGACTTATTGTAATATACATGTGAATGTATGAAGAAAATTTCTTACAAATGAATGTGCTTCATAATTATTTCTCTTATTTTCTATATGAAATACAAACAAAACAAACCCCAGTTTCTCATCTGGACTAAAAACTCTTAACCGCCTCAAGGATATAGGACATTATATACCTACAGTTTAAAGGTTCAGATTGCTAGTGAAAGGAACTCAACAATATTGTTATAATCTTGTGTAAGTCAATCTTATGATATTCAAAGAATAGTATATTCCAAGGGGTAAAGCTGTCATGTCTGATGCTTCAGTTCCTTGAGCAAGCACTTTCCAGTTGAGATAAACAAGAGAGCAAGTTCTAATCCCACAGCTTTCACCTAAGGGAAAGAGTCTATGTTTCACCTAAGCTACTCTCACTAGCAAACAGAAAGAGCCCACAAAGTTGTGGGGCTTGAAACAAGTTGTTTTTAGTTAAGTATTGGGACCCAATAATAATACTTTGCATCCCTTTCTACAAGCATCTTTCTGAATTCTATCTATGAAGGTATCTAATACATATCAAATGTGCTTAGTGCAAATTCACCCTGTTTTCTGTATCTTTGGGCTGTTCTACACACATTGTTTCATTATTTTTGCTTCTATCTACTTCTTCCAATTTGAGATAGTTTATTTTGCACAAATTTAATGGGCCAATTTTTTTTTTTAGCTTTGCTTTTACTATCCATACAACAGCCCAGATGCACTTTTAAAATAAAAAGCAGCTTTATACATCCATTTTAATAAGCAATTATGTAAAGCAGCAGCAGAAAAGATAACTTGCTGAACACACTTACATGGTTTATAGCAAAATTAAGCTCCTTTATTGTTTAGGGCTTTCATAAATAAAAGTCCTGATAGGTGGAAGAGAATACACAAAAAATATTGGCATAATAGAAATTTTTTAACTGGAACACTAATTTAAAACTTTTACTAGCCAGAAGGTAAAAAGTCTGTAGTAAAGATGAATCTATCTTTCCCAAAAAGGTAAGGGCTGTGGAACAGTGCAAATCAACACCAGGCCCAGCATCTTTCACTGGACCCCAAATAATAGTTCCAAGGGGTTCTACAGCTTTAAGAAGCAGATACATCTCTGTATAGCAAGAACTAAGCAGTTGTCACGAGAACTGCTTAAAAAAAGAGATGTCAGGAAACATAAAATAACAAAGCTGTGGCTTTGCTCCCAAAAGAGAGGGACAAACAACAGAAGTCAAAGAAACAACTGACCCTATGAAATTATTATCTAAGAGTGGTTACTCATGTGTTTATCTAGTACTGCAAGTGACATCATGAGCTGACATGACCCTTAGGTTACCAGTTTCCCAGTGAAGAGTAGAAGAAAAAGTCTGCAAATATCTTTTAGCAATTCCTAGCATTGCACTTGAAATTTTTTTAAGCCAAATCCTCAGTCTTGAGAAAGGAACCAGGTTCTGCCCATCAGAGAGGAAAGGAATGAGAAGTGTTATAACAGAAGTAGAATATAAAGCATGCAGGATTGTGCAGTCATGGTAACATACAATAGTGCTTAGGTCCAGGCTACCTGTGCCCTCCTGAAAACACACTGGAAACAAGCTTCTTACAGAATCAAACCATACAGGATGAAAATGATGTAATTCCTTGCAAAGCAAATTAAAAACATCACAAAAGATGGTGAATACTAGAAGTGCTTTAAACATTCAAGGGAGTACACTACTCTAGTTTACAGAAGGGTTAGATCAAATTGTTGAAATCATGCACTATCAGCTTATGTGAAGTAGCTACTAATAGCACGTACAACTTTTGATTCTGTTGGAAACATCCCCTATTACATGTAACATTGTGGTCCTTGGTTGATGTACACAGTATAGTCATACAGTCTGGTTTTGCCTGTAAATGATGTCAAAACTTCACCACCTGAAGTTTATGTTGGGATCATGTATGAGACCATTTCTTCCGCAAAATGGTAGAATATTTAATTATATAAGCATGCACCTGTGCAGTATCAAAACATTATTAGGGAGCAGAAGAGACCTCAAAGTCATCAAAATCCTCCTGCCACAACAGGATCACCTAGACCAAGTCACAAATTAACACATATAGGAGGGTCTTGAATGTCTCCAGAGAAGGAGACTCCACTACTACCCTGGGCAGCTTGTTCCAATGCTCCATTACCCTCACTGTGAAGATGTTTCTTCTGATATTGATAAGGAACCTCCTATGTTCCAGCTTGCACCCACTGTCCCTTGTCCTATCACTAGATGACCTTGAGAAGAGCCTGGCTCCATTCTCCTAACACCCACCCCTCAGCCTCCTCTAAAGAGACCCAGCTCCCTCAGCCTTTCCTCATAAGGGAGGTGTTCTACTTCCTTCATCATCTTCATTGCTGTGCACTTGACACCGTCCAGCCACTGTCTGTCCTTCTTGAACTGAGGGGCCCAGAACTGGACACACAGCACTGCAGACTAGAGGGGGAGAAGAAACTCTCTTGATCTGCTAACCAGCNTCTCTGCCCAGTTCTCTAGCCTGTCCAGGTCTTGTTGAATGACAGCAGTGAGCTGAGGTGTCTGCGACACCACCCAGCTTTGTGTCATCGGTAAACTTGCTGACAGTGCACCCTAATCCCTCATTCAAGTCATTAATGAATAGATTAAAGAAGACTGGTCCCAGTACCAGTCCTTGGGGGACTCCACTAGATACAGGCCTCCAACTAGGCTGTCCTATTGACCACCATTCTCTGGCTTCTATTCTTGTTGTATTGTGTGCATGCGGGCTTGTGGGATGTGACGCGATAGGCTCTCTATTCTGCTACGTCTGTGGGAAAAAGGGGCGTACACGAGTGGCAGGGGTATGTAAGTGTACGCCACGTGCTAATAAACGCCATTTTGCTGTCATCACATTGATGTGCACCTCGGTGAAATGGTCAAGCTCAAGGTCCCCCAAAGGAAAACGAACAGATCATGTAATGTTCACTGCAACATATTCTGCAGCCAATTCATGAGGATGCTATGTGAGACTGTGTCAATTGTGTTACTTAAGTCAAGATAGACCACATCCACTGCTCTGCCTTCATCTATCTACCTGTTTATGCCCTCATAAAAGGCTATCAGATTGGTCAAGCATGACTTCTCCTTGGTGAAGTCATACCGACTGTCCCTAATGATCCTCTTCTCCCTGATGTGCCTAGAGACAGCATTCAGAACAGATTGTTCCATCCCTTTTCCTGAGATGGAGGTGAGGCTGACTGATCTATACTTACCTGTGTCCTCCTTCTTATTCTATTTGAAGATTGGAGTGACATTTGCTAACCTCCAGTCCTCAGCCACCTCTCCTTATAAAAGGTGTCCGAGTGCGGCTTAGCAATGACTTCCACTGTCTCCCTTAGCACGCACAGGTGCATCCCGTTTGTATATCCAGTTTGCTCAACTTCCCCCTAACCCAGTTCTCATCAACCAAGGCAGGCTCCTCTCTTGCCTTGACTCCCTCTGGAGCCTCAGCAGTTTGGGGTTTGATATAAGGACAGCTCCCAGAAGTATAAACAGAGGCAAAGAAGGTGTGCAGTAACTTTTTCTCTGTATTCTCTGTCCTCAGGGCACCCACCTCATTCAGCAGGGGCCTACTGTTGGAATGTATTTGCAGGAAAATGGGCATCTTGTGAGCCAGCCATATGAAATGTTAGCATGACTTTTTCTGGGAAGGTTAAAACTAAAACTAACTGTCTTCACAAGGAGAGATTCCAAACAGCATGTCACCAGAAATACAACCTTGGGTGCACTCTTCAGATAATGAGGAACCAATTGTAACGTGATTCTAGGTGCTTGCTTGGCACATGATTTAGCAAGGCTTCCAATTAACAATAAATGCCTGTTGATTTCTTTAACAAGGCTTCCAATCAGCAAATACATTAAAACTTGTAGAGATAGTAAAACTGTATATAAAGGACAGCTTTAGTGCAATAAAGTGTGTTCACTTTGATTCACTTTACTTCTCCTCTGTTGGTGATCCCGATGTGATCCTGAGGCACACCGAAGGGAAAAGCCAAGTTGGAGAGTCCTGACTGGTGGCAACTCAGCTGCACTGAGACCAAACCAAGTCAGAGGAAGACAACTTGGGGAATTGAAGGAACATATGATGGGACACCCTTAAGGTAAGGGGCCGGGGAGCTGGAGATGGGGCAAAACATAACTAAGGAAGAAGTGATAGTGAGTTTTCTCCTGTTACTCTCTAAGAGAGGGATAAAATGAGAATATTCTCTGAACTTTATTAATGTGATGCTGAATTTTCTTGCTGATTCACATACTACTTTTCATATAGAGATTTGGGATGAGATATGGAAAGTACTATGGGAGGCTGTGAGCAATGGTGATAAAGAAGCCAGGGGGCTTGCAACAGTTTGGTAGTAATGACTACACTGCAAACACTGAAGGCAGAACAATCTGTTGCTGCCAGCGCAGCTGTGGCACTGAGACCAGCTCCTGAAGCATTCCCAGCTATGGTGAAAGTTTTTTAACCCTCTCCTAATCTATTCCCGGCTGTTTAATCAGCAGCCCTGGTGGAAAAGCTGTAATAGCTGAAGGAGGATGAAATGGAAGTAGATGAGATACAGGCCCCATCATCACCGATCCCACTGTGTGGTCCTTCTTTACGTGCTTCACAACCCGCACAAAAGCTACCACTACTGCAAGTGCCTAAAGACCGTCCTCGACCTACCATCAGGCCCTGTCCACATGACTAGGGCACCCGACACTTCCAACTTTTAACACACCCTCACCTCCCCTGTCACCCCCTCAGCCAAAGGCAACAAATCAGCCACCTGAGTGGGCAGACTGTATCGAGGAGAGAAGCTGGAACTACAAAATCAAAAATACCAAAAGGAGTCAGCCACCTTAGAATGGTTAAAACAAAACAATAACTGGGGACTGGGTGTAGAGGGTCAGTATACACCAACCAACAGGGATGGGAGGGATCCTAGGTTACAGTGTAAGGGTATTATTAAGGATGCCATAGTAGAGGGGGAGGTCATGCCAATGTAGTTCCTGGTGATAATGGAAGCTAACAACAAGAGGCAATGACAAGGTTTCAATTGGGAGTTAATCAAGGAAGCTTATAAAACTGTGCAACAGAATGGTTTGCTATCACCTTTTACACAATTTGCTATAACTTTTTACACCTCTTATTTACTAGCACCATATGATTGTTGGCAAATTATGACTATGATATTGACAGGATTGCAGCAGGTTTTGTGTTGTACTCATTGTTATGACTTGGTGTCTGCTAAGGCTGTTATGAATATAGATAGCACGGAGTGGGATCCATTGAGCCTTGCTACTTACTATATGCTTACAGGGCAGGGAGAATTTGCAGATGCTTAGCACGAAGCACAACTGCTACCAGCAATATTACAGCAATCCATGAGTTTAGCATGGGAGGCTTTTAAAACGCTCCCAGAAGACAGTAAACTTGTGCCGTCTTACATGCAGATTAAACAAGGACCAAATGAGACCTATATGCAATTTGTAGATTGTTTGTGTGATGCCATTGATAAAACACTGATTGCTGATATGGCCAGGGAGGCACTATTGATCTCTTGAGATAGAAAATGCCAACGCCAGCTGTAAGCATGTTTTACAGACCCTTCCTAAGAATGCTAGCATTGTACAAATGCTGGAGGCATTTTCCAGAGTAGGGATACTGGAGAAGCAGGTGGGCTACATAGTTTCTGCTTTTGCAGCAGCTATAAAGCCCCTCATCTCACCAGGAAAGAGAGTTGATATTTTAATTGTGGTCAGCTAGGGCATATTAAAGTACAATGTAGGGTTAAGAAAATAAATAAGGTGGCACAATCTCCAGGATGTGAAGGGATCTACCACAGGTGTTTAAAGTTTGGTCACAAAGCCTCTGAGTGCCTCTCAAGATTACATAGAGATGGGGCATCCTTGGGAAATGGGACACAGAGCTCCTCGAGATCAGGCATGATGACACAAAATCAGTCTCCCCCAGCTGCTTGGATGGCATCACTGCTGCCTTAGCAGGAAGTGTCGGAGTGGATGTGACAGCAGCAGTACAAGTTACCTTTATGACATCACAGGTTTAGTGCATCCCAACCAACATGAACTGTCCTCAGGAAAGAATCTTAGTGTTCTGTTATTATGACATTCCTCAGTAACTCATAAAGGTATTTGTTAACAGGTGTAATTGATACTGATTGCACAGGAGTAATTTCTATTATGGTATGGGTGCCTAACACCCCCGTTCACATCCCTAAAGGAATGAAAATCAACTTATGCCTTTTAAATCAGCAGTACCTACCATAAATGAAGTTGAGAAGGAAGCAAAGGGATTTGGATCAACAGGACACCCAGATATCTATTTTGCCCTTGATATATGTAACACTAAGCCAACTTTACAAGTTACATTAGGGAATCACGTAGGACAAGCATTTACTCTGAATATGCTTCTTGACAAAGGAGCAGATGTCACAATTATTAGTCGGTTTGTCTGGCCAGAAGCTGGGCCACTAAACAGTCGGCCAATGCCCATCATGGGGGTGGAAGGCACACAGGGTGGAAGGCACTCAGATTAGCCATTTTCCAATTCAGTTGGCACTCCAAAGAGAGATTTCTGTACGTTACAACCTTATATTATGCCAGATTCTATCTGCTTGCTAGGTAGAGACATGCTAAATCAAATCGATGAGTGCTTAACAATGGACAACAAGGTTTTTCAGCAGTGGCCATTGGAGGGCGGTCTATCCTAAAATTAGCTTGGAAGAGTAAAACCCCTGTTTGGGTCGATCAATGACCACTGCAGCAAGAAAAGCACGCCCATCTTAACGAATTAGTACTGGAGCAGCTAGAAAAAGGACATTGAACCCACCACCAGCCCTTGGAACTCCACAGTATTTGTAATACAAAAGAAAAGTGGTAAATGGCGATTTTTGCATGATGTTAGGAAAATAAATGATGCCATTGAAGACATGGCATTACAGCCTGGGCTCCCAACCCCAAACATGATACCCCCAAATTGGAATATTTTGATTATTGATCTAAAGGATTGCTTTTTTACCATTCCCTTGCATCCTGATTATTATGCAAAATTTGCCTTTTCAGTTCCATTGTTAAATAAGGCAGAGCCAATGAAGTGGTATCAATGAGTGGTTCTCCCTCAGGATATGAAATATCCTCCTACAATATGTCAACAATATGTTGCTTGGGCCCTCACTCCAATTAGGAAAAATCACCCTGGCCTGCTTATTTACTGCTATATGAATTATATTCTTATAGCAGGTGAGAATTTGGATCAGGACCAGTTTCTACAGAAACTGGAACTTGCCCTGCAAGCAAGGGGATTGCAAATTGTTCCTGAAAAGGTACAAAAAACAGAAACATGGAAAATTCTGGGATGGGAAATTAACAAGGCAACTATTAGACCACAGAAAGTGCACATTGGAACAGAAGTACATACACTTAATGATTTGCAGAAATTGATAAGGGATATAAATTGGATAAGGACTCTGTGTGGTATCACTAATGCAGATTTGCTCTCATTATTTCAGTTCTTACAGGGAGGAGGCAGTGCTGATGCCCCTTGGGCTTTAACTGCAAAAAGTAAGAGAGCATTGAATCTCACAGCAGAAAAACTTTCCCACAGCCTATACTTGGTGATGGGATCCAGACTATTGTGTCAGCCTGCTAATAATTAACCATGATCATCACCTTTTTGCGATAATCTTGCAGTGGGTGCATTCTAAAGTTTCCTTGCATGTGTTAGAGTGGATTTTCTTAAGTGTTCAACCTAGACGTACAGTTACTACAAGACTGGAGGCAATAGCTCAGTTGGTCATGAAGCACCAGCATCAGATTTTAGACACTGCAGGCCTGGAGTCCTCTTTTATCACAATTCCTTTAGTTGTGGAGTATTTACAATGGGCCTTGAGCAATTCAAAGCATCTACAAGTAGCTCTTCTTAACTACATGGGCACCTCACTGTTACTTGCATGCTCTACAACATACAATGTAGGAGACATTTCCTCAAAGAAAGGAGCAGCTAGTTATAGGTTTGACTGTATTTACTGATGCTGGTGGTAGAAGCAAACAGACAGTGATAACCTGGCTTAATCTAGGAGAATGGCATATCATTGTGCTTACTGACTGTCAGGGTCTACTTAAAGGATAGAACTGTGGGTTGTAATTGAGGTTCATAGGAAGTTTACACACACTTTGGTGAATGTAGTGTGTGACTCATTGTATGTAGGGGGGTGGTACAATGAATGGCATGTGCTTTTAAAGTACCAAAAATGAGGTTGTAGAGAAGTTGTTGGTGTCTTCTCACAACTGGCTAACTGCATTCCTTGATTGGAATAGAACACTCTCCCGAGTAGCCAGGGGATTCATCTAACAGATTTCATACTTCATTTAATCTTACAAACTTATAAAGTCTACTGCATAAAAAGATTGAAACACAGTATTCTCTCACATGGAACTCCAGATCAGACTTGTAAGGTTTAGAAGTTGATAATACTTCTTATTATTTGCAGGAAAACCAGCCTAATCCTATACTTACTGAAATCTTATGTGTTTTTTTTTGTCTTTCAAAACCAGTAAAGGCTCATTTGTTAGCAATTCTGGTAACAGTACAAAAGGCAGATTATAATCTGAAAATTACCTTCCTTTTGCTTGGCTTTAGAGCTTAACAAATCTTCTTAGAGAATGGGATAACTGGGGAGGTGTTCATCTTTTTGTAGTCCAAGGCTAATGATTATTAAATCACATAGTCCAACCACTCATACATATCATAATACATTAATTATCATTCTATTATAATTCTAGTGAATCCTGTGTTCTGGATTAGACTAAAGCATTCAAGGTGTCAAGAAATGTATGTTGACATTAAAAGATTCATCTAATCCAACAGTGCTTAAGCATGATCACCTAGAATCAGTTGCCCAGGACAATGCCCAGATGGCTTTTGAAAATGTCCAGGGGAAGATACTTCATGACCTCTCTGATGTTTCACTTGTTAATGTCTGACATACCAAGCAAAGAAAAGCTTGTAAGGTGTCAAGTTTCTTCTTTAGGTGCAGATCTCATGTATCTTCTTGTCAAAATAATTCTCCCCATGCCTCCAATCAAGTAATTCATTAAAACTTTAGTGTTAGACACAGCCTGGCATATAATAAAGAGCATGATCTTCATGATAGAACATAGTCCATCTATTAGTCTGTGTAATCAGACAATTCACAAGACTCAAAGTACAAGAATCACTCCCTCCTCTCTCCATTTCCCGAGACAATGAAAGAAGAGGGATGATTTTTTTACACAGACAATCAGACAATCTAAAGTGTGAGATTTTCAGGTGAAATTTAATTTCATATCATTGCTCAGATTCAGACCTGAAAGCAGCAGTGCCTTCAAGGAAACACAGTATTTGCTGAGTATGAAGGAATAAGAATAAACAAGAGGATTCACAAATTATCCAAGTAAGATTTCAGTGAAAGAAAGTACCACTTCAAGTTTAACATGCAAGCCACCCAGCACTTGCACTCTAGAATAAACTGCCATAAGAATTTACTGCATGTTTCTTCATTTGCAAGTTGCATTCATAATTTTTTTCAACATTTTCCATATTACCTCTGCTCACAGAAAACTGCATCATATGCCAGCTTGTCTAATTTTATCTTTGGCTATAAAATTATCTTCATCAGCAAGATGTACATTTCTTCCTCTAAATGATTTAACCCTACATTTGTTTTTCTTCCACATTTATATTATTTTCCTAAAATGACCTCTTGACTTCTCAAATTTCTTCCTGATACATTGAATAGACTGAGTTCTCTGTATCATAGGTTTGTATTGCGAAGATACAAAGATCATTACTTTGGCTCTTCTACCAGTTTTGTCAAGGTAATTAGGACCCTTTTCATGCACAGCAGACACCAGAAATGGATGGGATATTCATATATTTTAAGCATAGCATAGCATTATCCTTGTAATCATTTTAATGGTGTCCTATTAATTCAGTAATACATCAGTGTTAAAATGCTAGAATTCAATACCAAACGCTTTTGGAAAAGTCCAAACAGCTCACATCAAGTAACCACTTTTAGCAATTGATCATGTGAAAATATTATGTGTAATCTTCTAAGAAAAAAAACCCAGAAAACCTTTTTAAGTCTTCTCCAGAAACCTCTCTTGGCTGGAGTAAACATTTTTCAGTTTCTAACCCACCATAGATAAAGTCCTGCAGTTTATTACCTTGTTACTCTGCTGAGTGTATACACAAGGCTAGTATGTCTGCAATATCTTGAACAATTTTGGTAGTTTTTTGATGTTTAAATCTTATTTGCAGTCTTTCAGTCTTTTCTAAGGTTTCTTATATTTAAAACTATTAATAATGCCAAAATCTTGTTGCCCAGTGTGTGGCAGAGAAGCCATCCAGAGTGGGGGTCCTTCTGCCTCCCCCACAGTCTAAAACCAAACAGGTACTGGTTTTGTTCACGAACAAAAGGAAAGGAAAGGTGATACCAAAATTTGTTTTGACTGACCTACAGCACAGAGTTAATAAATAAAAAAGAGAAAGATGAAGGCTTAATATCTTATTTAAGATGTTGGCTTGAGATTCCAACAGCCAAAGATTAAGTACTTAGTAGTATTTTGAAATTTTAATTGATCTTTGCAAGAGTCCTGATCTTTGCATGTTGAATGTCTTCATCTGCAAAAGAATGCAAATACCTTGCTTCATCCATACTTCACATTGTTGTCAGGTTAGGGAAAAGACAGTCTTCTTTTTGCTAACCAGCACAGTAAGGACAGATCTCAGTATTAGCTTGAAGCACAAGTAAGTTATAAAGCAGATTTTTATCTGCTTTAGATAAATATCAGATTGTCACAATCATTTCTAGTAAATGAAGGTTCATATTATTAAGTACCTATGATTCCTATTGGCTCATGTTTGTTCATTTTAATCAGGTCATGGTTGCTGTGTAAAGGCAATGCCATGTGCTACAGCAGGAACAACTGTATTTTTCTCATACTGGAAGCTTGTATTTTAAGATTCAGATTCTGTAAATTTTGCTTGGATAAATGCTTAGTTTATCTGCAGAAACATGTCATTCTGTTCCAAGATTACAGGCTACTGCAGTCTCTCTCTCTTAGTTCTTTGAATGATACCTATGTTCAGTAGATTGCCAGATCATGTTGGCTTTTCCATTAGACATTTAACACCTCTGAATTTAGGGAAGGGTCATCTGATTCTGCAAAATAGAGAGGGCAAAGAAGAGGAGTTGGTCATTTTCACTTTACATTAATCATCCTTAAAATTCTCAGTCTTTAATTCTAGACAAAATGATAGGACATAACCACCCCCTTCAAAGTAATTTTTTTTCCCTTCCAGAAGCCTATTCAGTTCTACATGACATCAAATATAAATACCTTGTTTCCTGACATACAGAAAGCATTTTTGTGTATTCTTCCAAAGATCACCATTTCCTTATAACACTCAATATGATTCTATGATTCTATAATGCAGTTATCTACCTTGTCTAATGCTTACTTAAAAAGGAAAGAAACTTCATGTGGACTTAGTATTTTTTGTGGTGTCTAAATTAGCCAGAGCTCAGATGTTACTGAGAAAGAGAGCTCCTCAGGCAAAAACAAAGAAAAAGCCTTTTCCCTGTGAAAATAATTCTAAAAGTTAATCAATAATAATATAAGTTAAGCCTGCATAATGCATTTGTGCATGATGCTGTGGAAGAATTGATCAGAATTGTCTCCAACATGATCATCATGGACTTGGACACCAAGGTACAGAACTGGACACTAAGGTACAAGAAGGTACCCTGAAACTGATCAAACTACCATAGCAGAAAGAGCCAGGAACACCTGTGCCACACTGTTAATTGTGTATGGCTATTTCCCTATTACCTGGCGCGGAACAGATAACATTAGACTTTAAGGAAGATTGAAGCAACCTGGGACTTCAGGTGGAGTTTTCTCATTATAATCCCAGAATACAACTCCTGGCCAAAAGCCACTGCCTCCAGGGAGACCCCTTGGACCTTTCTCTTCGGACAAGCCTCACTTGAGAAGGCAGAGATTTGAAGGAGGTGGAGCAAGGGGTGGGTGTTGCTTAGCATAAAAGATGGGATCTTAGCAACCAGAGTGGGCAGACTTTTGGGTAAGAATCTCCTGGAAAATCATAAGACCAGTGGAATGCTGTCTGGAAGATCAGAAGGCTAACAGGATACTGCATGGGAGTACGTGGTGGTAGCTATTATCCTCTTTCTCCTCTTTCCTTTAGTCTTTCTCCCTTTTCCATCACTCTTTTCTTTCTATCACCATCATTTCAGAGGCAAAACAATAAAATTGTACTATTGAATTAAAGCAGAATCCCTTGGTGTAGTCACCTTGCTATTGTATTTTGCACTTCAAGATTGCAGTAAAAGAACCTATTTCAATCCACCTGTGTGGTCTGTGACATGCTGCAAAAAAAGTGTTCAGGCTTGAATAGTAAGAAGGTATAGAAAGTGGACAGTGGGATTTTTACATTTGACTGTAGTAATAATTTCACTGGAATAAAGTGTAAACATTTCAAAATCCGGCCTTTTTGAATATGGCAGGGAGTCAAATTGGGGCATGAACAAGCAAACCTTATATGATAGACCAGAGACTTTACTTCCAGGTGATGGAGTATGGTTTAGGGGATATGGGATTCTAGGTGTTTCATTAAGCCAAGCTCATTGACATTAAATCACCAGGTTGAAAGGTTCTGTTTTGTCTGATGCCATTGATTAAAAACACATGATTTGAGCCTCCATAGCATATGTGTACATCAAGAATTGAAAGTAATAAAAGCACATGTGCTTGTAGTATATAAATATACATCATATGAAGTGTATTTTATAGGCATTTGAAGGAGATGGCAAAACCGAATGTGGACAATAGCTGCCCAGCAGTCATGAGTTTATAAATATTACTCACAAGAAACATTTATATGTATGCATTATTCAGTACCCCAAGAGCTCTGAGCAAAATTCTCAAATCTCATTTGCCTCGTTTCACAGCTTACATCATGTAGCAAGCTTTTAATTTTACTGGGATGTTAAGCTCCACCTTTGTTTTCTAATTTGCCTCCTACTGCTGTATTTAAAGTCTGAGTTCTTGAGATAATTCTAAGCATGTGCTATAAACTGCAGAACTTCATATCATTTCTGTTGCTGTAGTCTTCAAGGATAGCTAGGTCTGTCATAGACTCAGTCTGTTTACAGAAGCAGTGTTTGCATTTCTGACCTATTAGTATTTGGTCAGCATATGCAACTTGTGCAAAGGACACTGTAAAAGTTTGAAGAACTCTTAAGGATTCTTTAATGCAAATAACTTATGTTTGTTCTGGTTTGAGCCAGGCTGAGGTCTAGTAACTGGGGCTAAAATCATAGATTCATAGAATTGCCTGGGTTGGAATGGACTGCCAAAGGTCATCTAGTCCAACCTCTTTACAGTGAGCAGGGACATCCTTAAATAGATCAGGCTGCCCAGAGTCTTATCCTTCCTCACCTTGAAGATCTCCAGGGATGGGGCCTCAACTACCTCGCTGGGCAACCTGTTCCAGTGTTCAACCACCTTCCTAACACCTCATTTCAATCTTCCCTTCTCTAATGTGAAATCATTGTCCCTCATCCTATCACTGCAGGCCTTTGTAAACAGTCCCTCTCCAGCCTTCTTATAGTCCCCTTCAGATACTGGAAGGTCACTATCCAGTCCCCCCTGGAGCCTTTTTGGAAGTACATTTAATTTGCAAACACAGTGCTTCCAGTACAGTATTGTTTATGGCAGGGACCTAAGAAACTTTGTTTACTGAACATGTGCAAATACTTTTAAAAATTTTACTTTTAAAAATAAGTCTGTATTCAGTACCCAGAATATTATTTTTAAAAAGAGTTAGGAAAAAAGATTTGTTTAAGAAAATGCTCTTTTTTTTTTTTCCCAGCTAAAGTGAAACTCATTATACTGTTTTACTTTCACACCTCATTTCACTAAAAGAAGTTAGTAACAATGCAAGTAAACAATACAACAATACCTCACCAGCCCAGACATCTTCTTGTAGCCCCCTTCAGGGACTGGAAGGTCACTATCATGTCCCCCCCAGAGCCTTCTCTTCTCCAAGCCCAACTCCTTCTTAACAAGCCCAACTCCTTTAGCCTGCCCTTGTAGAAGCGGCCTCCAGCCCCTGATCATTTTGATGGTTTCCTCTGGACCCACTCTGTGTGGGTGTGTGTTCTTCCTATATTGAGGGCTCCAAAGCTAAACACGGGACTCCAAGTGAAGTCGCACCAGGGCAGAGCAGATGGGTAGAATCCCCTCTCTCAATCTGCTGGCCACATTGCTTTTGAAGCAGCCCAGAATGTAATTGGATGTCCTGGGTTATAGAAGC
>VZRI01008510.1:0-29969 GCA_013397515.1 Upupa epops | reverse complement strand
CATTCCACAACCCAATACATTCTTATACACTGATCCTTGACATACCACTCTCAATCTCTATTTACCATGTTCCCAAGGCAAGATGGCCACTATGCCTATCTCAGTGCCACCTGTCCCCACTGAAACATTGACAAAAGTGAAGAAAGAAGGAGGAGCTGGAAACACAAAACTAGAAACTCTAAACTCCTTCTGTTTGTTTGTAGAGCTGCAAAACTCAGAAGATGTGATGTTCACACTCCAACTTGTATTTATGACACTAATTCTAAAGCAAGGGACTTAACTGCTGCACAGCATTATAAGCTACTGTCAGTTACCTTTATGTTGTTGGAGTTGGGATTTAATTCACATTGTTTCTGTGGACAAAAAGTCGTGCAATACAGGAGTCGCACATAAGCATGTAGATTTATAACTGTTGGACTTCTGTGATCTAGGTCAGGACCGCTATAAACCCAGATACAATGCAATTGTCCATAAAAGAATAAACGTATTGAGATAAATAAGTCAAAGTTATTTCTGCAACTCTAATATGTTGAAGTCATTATCCGGTCTTTTTCCAATAAGAATTTTAATCCATATTGGCTTTACTACCTTAAATCCCTTGGTATTATTCCTGATTTTCACCTCTGTTAATTTGTTACTTTATTAGTGCCTTATATTGTATAAACACTGTCTCTGCCTCCTTCCATTTTATGTATATGCATATATTAGATGGCATCCCAGAGATACCCTTTTGTCTGTGGTTGGTAAAAATAATTAATGTCTTACAGCATGATTGAATTCACCTGTTTATTCAAGCAGCGCAGATGTCACTTTAGTGGTTTAGATCTCCTTCTGTGGCTGCTCTTTTCTGCCCTTGCTAGTGTTCATACACCTCCTGGAAAGATGAGATAGGAAGCTGCTCTCATGGCCCTCATCTTATTTCCCCTTTTATAGAAACCTATAAGGTAAGAATGCTTCTGTGTGCATAATCCATTTGCCTTGTGGGAAGTAAAGTGTTTAATCTCCATTACGTGTATTGTGTGAAACAGCCCTTGGAGGTGGTATGTTGGGGGTGTTTCTAACACTGGCCATTTGGATATGACCACAAAGTAAGCGGTCTGAACTGACCTCCAGAAAATAATTTTTAACTTCAGCTAGTGGCAAAACACTGTCAAGGTTGTAAAGCATTTAGCAACATTTCTGTAGGAAACATTTAAGGGATCTTGTTAAACCAAACATTCCCATCTAGCTCCAGAGATTCATGTCCCAGGTCTGTGATGTTTGGTTACATGTCTATTGTTTGGTGTAGAGCCTTAGATCTTCAATTAATATGCAATTCAGCGTTCAGTTCACTGAGACAATGGCAGGATCTGCTCAGCATTTTGGCAGCCTGTGAAACTGAGATAAACTCTAACCTTTGCCAAATACAAAGGATGATAAAAACAGAAGTTGCTCTTTCCAGATGAATTAAAATAAACTGCCAGTGACTTTGTAGTCCTCATCTTTTTTGCTGCTTTACTGTGGTAACCTTCAGCTGGCATTGCACAGGGCCTATAAAATACCCACTGTAGAATTCATAAATAGAGCTGCCACATCAAGCAGGAAGCCATAGCTGTGAGACTGCCCTCAACAACTTTTAATCGATTCGATTCAAAGTGAAACATGCTAGATTTTTCTAGGCTGTCCCTGCAGATAGTTAAGGAGTGCAATAGCACAACAATCTACCTTAAAATGCCTTTAAGTTCAGCAGGATTTCACTGAGGATGTTAATTGCAATCAGTTTGAGGTAGCGTAATGAAGATCTTTTAATGTGCATATCTCAGGGCTGAGATGTTGAAAAAGCCAAGCACAAGAACTGTATGGAAACCTTTTTTCCTGTTAAATTATTTGAAAATTAGGAAATCAGTTTTTTCAGCAAAGAAGATAAAATACATGGGACTCAGTGTACACTACAGAGGCGTTACAAGCAAGACCCAAATATATGGCTCAGGGTTTTTCATGAAAACTTTTGTGTGTGATTTGATACTTCATGACTATATTTTAGGGCTGAGATCTAGTTCTGTGTAAAACAGAACAGCATAGTTGTGTTGCCAGACATGGAGAAAAAAATAGTTGCAGTGAGGTGCTACTTTTAGTTACTCACAAAGTCACAACAGTTCTATGTTTCTCCTGCTTAATGCATGGTCTGCTTTGACTCTGAAGTATTTTCAGGGAGAATAGGTGTAAAAGGCCCTCATGTGCCTATTTATAGAGTGTTTTATCTGACTTAAACAATTCAAGTGATAGGATTTTGGCAACTTGTCACATCCAGATTGAAATAAAGAGAAAATCATACAAACACCTCCCATGGCAGATCAAAAAGAGCGACAATCCAGGCAAGCCAGGGAAAGATGACCTTGGGGAGTCAGGGTGGGCTATGCATGAAGGAGGTTTTAAAAGATCAAGTCATTAACCGTAGTTATATGGGATTGCTCATCTAAATGTTAATAAAAAGAAGGTTACAGCTTGGCTAAGCAGACCAGGAGACTGAGGCATGAAGAGAGGAAAACTTCATATATTCTGCTTCAATTCTAGGTAAGTATCCTAACATTGAGAGAATTTTTAGCAATGACATGTTGGCATCAATTGTAGCTCTAGCAGCAGCTTCATCTGTTTTGTGGTCTCTGTGCTGGTCTGATCAATGGCTTAGACAATTCTCGAGGGCAAACCTCTCCTCTGTCTGAGAAGACTCAAAGCTCAGAGGTTTCAGAGAGTGCTGCTACCAGTTGTGTAAGGCTGAATTACTCCCAGTCTCATTTATGACACTATTGTACTTCATGTGACTGATTCAAACCACCATCATATCAAGAAGTGATGAAGCTGAGAAGATATGAACAGATACATTGATCCTCCTGCAGTAAACTTTGGCAATTTGACAGAAGTAGCATGCTACCAGAGATGATATCTGGAATTCCTGCTGGGGGATGGGGAAGCCTATTTTGTCTGCTCACACATACCACCAGCTCATGAGATGAAAAGGTGCATGGGCAGCATTGATGTCTTCCCTGTTTTTCTAAAGCCTACTTTAAAGATTGCCATATTTTTTTTTTCACAAGTAGAAATTATTTACTAAGTTTGGAATTAGTCTCAGTACCACTAAGCCAGAATTATGACTGCATTAATCGGTCTTATAACTGGTTTAAAACAAAACATATACCTGGACATAGTCTTGTTAACTGGCTAATTCCTGTTGGGAGTGACTGAATTAAAAATAAAGCTATAGTTTATACTGGATTATTTCACTACAGGGTTATGAATTCAAATGGAAACATCTGTGGAAAAATAGGTAAAGATTATTTGTATTAAGTTGCTATCATACTCCTGGTGGTTTTAAGTATTACTGTCAGGAAGCAAAGTAATCTCACTTAAGTATCTATGATCAGAGGAGATGTTAACCAGTTAAATCACTGTCCATTGAGTTCTGTTCACCTTTCCTCTGTTGATTTGCTGCTTTAATTTCCTGGATTTGATTTTCTAGTGAATTTAAATTAAGTCTTCTTCAATTTATAAAAAAACCAAAACAGCTAGATTGTCAAGCTTTCAAGTGAGTTTGCTGACCAGAAGAATCTCTTAAGAGACTCACAATAAATCCAGTGGAACAGTGTGTTTTGTTTAAGTGCTTGTCATTAAAGGTTGGAGTGCACAGTAGACTTGAAAAGACTTTGGAAGATGGATGCAAGTTTAACAGCATCATTTTCACATGAGTGCATCAAGAAAGAGCAAAACGGGTTATAAGAAGAATTTGTACCATGGAAAACAATCAGTTCACATTCTCATATCATCTTTTTAATCACCTTAACTTCTTTTTAGTTTTCATGATTTACACATAGCTTGTAAGGCATACGCTCAGTTCCAGTGCTTTGACAAATAGAGCATGAAATATAGCAGTGATGGTTCCTACATAATAATTAAAACACAGAAAGAGGAATACAAATTCTGTGAATACTTGAACACCAAGGAAAATAACTTATCTAGAATAAACAAGAAGATGTTGCTTATTGACTGACATGAATATATGTTCACATGAATATCTGATATCTACTATCTTTTTCCTTTCTCTTGCTTTACTTTGTCTAATATTTTGCACTATTTTGCAGCATCTGCCCAAGAAATCTCCATTATAAGTCTATAGAGTCTCCAGTATAAAGCTTTATTTATGCTAGCACAAATCCTCCTATCTAACATTACAGAGTTTCACTGATGCTGATGATATCTGGCACAGACCTATAAACATGAGAAACCATAACACTCTGCACATCCCAGCATAGCATAGAACATTACTACTGTGTGATTTTGGAGCTTAACCTGTTGCTCTGCTGATTTAAGTGAAGGGGTAGTATAGCAGGACAGGCTCTACATGCACTCACAATGAAAATTTCCTTCCCTCTCTCAGATCACTGACTTTATTTTTAAACCTACCCAATGGTGCTGCAAACTCTGCCTTCTTCCAGCTTGCGGGAGTGATAGATGTGAGCAGCATGAACAGCCACAGTAGTAGCTAGAGACAGAACCACATCAAAACTGACATCCCAGCCAATGTTTTTCGCACCAATGCCTTCAACCTGTAATTTCTGTCTCCCCAGAGGAGCTCCTCATAGCTGACTGCTGCTAGCAAGTTTCTTTGCCCCACCCCTCCACTCCTGCAGTGTGAACGACTATCATCTCCCTCCTCTCCCTCTTTTTCTCAGCCCTTTTCACTCTTTCTCCTGCTCACTTTCACTCATGCTACATGAAGACTAAAGGAGATGACTGTTGCATAGCCATAGCAGCAGGTAGTGTATGGTACATCTCTAGCTGTTGCAAATACACACTCCATTGCAGCAACTTCTACCTATCTTTCTCTGATGGTGGCTATTGCTGATTCTAGCATTAAGACCAGAAGTAACCACAGACATTAAATGAAAGGCATTCTGTTTAATATTACAGATATTTACTTTGTCGTACAGCACCTGGCTCAGAAGAACCCTGCACTTGATAAGAAACACCAATACTAATGGGATTGCTGTTACATATTTGTCTATTTATTTATGTAGTAGTTACTATGGAATGAAAAGATCACTACTTTGTAGCTAGAGACCAACACTGACTGATGCATCTGATTATGAACCTTTACGACATGACAAAATGTGCAGAGCTTAAAGACTGTAAAGCAGGTATAAATTTGTACATTTGTAAATTAAAAAAAAATAAAAAATTAACAGCTTCAGAGTCCTTCTGCTTTCTGAATGAAACTGTACAGGATAACACATGTCTTTATTTCATTTTTTTAACTGAACTATCATTAATCATCTTTATCTGACATAATTCTCTGCTTTACAATATTTGGTTAATTCAGTGAGTCAGTCAGTAAAACACAAATTATTCAGTAGGATAGAACCTTGTAAAAAAAACCAAAAAAACCACCATGATGCCCCGTGGTTTCTTGCTATCCAATGTAGATATATGACATACCGTATGAGTCTGTCTAATGGACACTTCATGCAATATGAAATAATTTTCAAAACACAGTTTTTCTATGTGTAATAGAGTGATACTTATATACCAGTGATGGTAATGACAAAGTTTGATGTCCTAGAAGCCCTAGACTCATGAAAGAGTCTTAAAAAGAGAGTTAACACTGTCATGGGAGACTAGTAATGTCTAGGTGCTATGGAAGATTTTATGGAGGTTTAGACCACAGAACTTACTGAACAGGTGCAGATTTTCAAAAGCTGAATATCTAAAGCTGGTTTTATAGCAATGGTATACTTAGTATAAATCTTTTCAAAGAGTCTAAAGCAAGTGCAAAAAGGTATTGAATAGGAGTCGAGAATAAACCTTGCACAAATAGCTCCAATAATGAAGAAGAATATCTATTACAGCCTAATATTTGATTTATGGATATTTTGTCTCCAAAAATTAATTACCAAATCTCCTATTATGATCTTAATTTCTCAGATCTAAAGTGTAACTTTGTCAGTATATTCTTATTGTCAAGGGTAATTGCCTAAAAAGAGAGAAATAGAATGGGTATATGTCTGCAGTAGAATGGAATATGAAGAGAGTGCACTCTTAAAACCACATATTTCTACATTATGTTTACAAGAAATCCCTCATGGAAAACTAATGGTTTAGGATGCAAAAATCAGTCATTTATATTATCTTCTTTATAAATGTACATTATCCAAAGGATCTAAATATACATTAAGCATCACCTTGAGCATCAGATACTGTCTTTAAAAGCTCAGGAGAAATTTGCATTTCAAAGTTACTGCTTTTTCATAGATACAGGTGTTTGGTTCTGAGGGCTAGAAAAACATACCATAAAAGAACACATAAAAGAGCTCTTTTATCTCTGAGGGGCCTTGTGAGTTGTGAGCTCTGAATTTTAATAATCACTGTAACAACTTGACTTTGCTGCATACCAATCACACACCTTTCTCATTCCAGTATTGGAATGAGAACTTCATGAATCAGAGTCTGAGTGATTNTTTTTTTGCTCCTTGGTCTAAGACCAAAAAAATGGCTGGGTTGTCAGCTGCAGAAGTTACAAATGAGGGACAGGTGCTGTGGGGACAGGTGTGAACACAGGGCTGAGATGAAACTGCTCATCTATATCTGATGAAGTGCCATGAAATGCTGAAAACTTTTGCTATGGGCTTCATGGGATAAACCCCTGCAACTAGCTAAGACACTTGGTGATTATCTCTCTGATTCCTATATTTCAATTCCCTCCAATAAAAATGCAGGAATCTCACAAATGTTCATGTAAAAACAAGGTAGAACAATGTGTAGTAAAACCAGTGTCCTTTCAAATCAGACCTCACAGAGGCTGTGAGGCTGTGGATTTTGCTGTCCAGTTTGAGCTGATCCTACAGAAACAGTAGGGTGCAAAGATGCAGCTATCCCTGCATAACTCACAGAAGGCCATCCTTCCGTGTCTGCCCAGGCTCCAATATAGGTGTTTCCATGCTACCTGTTCTCTTTGTAAGCCCCTGTTTGCTGAGGTTCAGGGAAGACAACACAAAAGAAGTTTTTGCAACACAGATCTTCACACAACATGGGAAGGCTTGCACAAGCATGCTTCCTATTTCTAAACATGGACACTGTAGCAAAACCATTACTGCAAAAATGTCTGTTGTAACTTTTGTTTCTGTGGAAACTGAGGAAAAAGAAAACTTAATGGTCCATTTGGAATTAGATGTCTTGTGTGATATTTGACCAGGTGGTTCCACTGAGGATTTGAACCCAGGAGCACATAAAACAGATTCTGTTTCCATGCAACATAAGACAGACAGATATCCCTTTCCATAACACTGTTCACTAAAGAGAATATCTGGAATTTGGAAGGGTGTTTGCTCTCAGGATTTCAGGCTCCATCTTAGCTTCTGCTCTTCTCTGTTGAAAAAGCAGCTTTTCTGGTGAAATACAATTCTCTTTCTCTCCCTGTATCTCTCTCTGAGAAGATCAGTATCTTGAGGGCAGTGTTAGTCAGGGGACATATCTGTGTCAGGAGAGAGGGAAAAGGCTGATCAAGAGGGGGAACGAAGAAGAAGGAGGGGGGGAGGCCCTTGGCCATGTTTCTATCTTTTAAACTCTTTCTTTACTTTCTGTTAATGAGTTTTCTGATATTTTCTTTACTATAGTATTTTCTCCTAGTTTCTCTGTGTTTTGGCAACCCTGAGAAATCAAATTGGCACAAAATAATCTAAACCAGGATCAAAAAACAATTGGCACCCAACCAAGATATAATTGGCAATTAATTTTCAAAATCTATAATTAATGTGAAACCTGACATTTTCAGGGTCTTTGCTTGAGTTACAAGTACAAACGTTTCCTGTACCTCACATCTTGTTTTATGTGATGAAGAATTATTGCTTTGCAATACGAACAAAAATCTAGCCAAATATTACATTCACAATATCCTATGATCTGTTTGTTCTTAGTATCATTTATAATCTAAACCAGGACAAGAAGATATGTAGATTTTAAAAACCAGAAAAATTTTGTCCTGGTTTTGCTTATTTTCCCCAGGGCTGAAAGCATAAAACCAGTGATATTATTATTAAGATAAATAATTTATTAACAGAAAAGTAAAGAAAGAGTTTTAAAAGATAGACAAAATCTGTGGCCTAGAGCTTTTCATTCCTCCCCTTCTTTTCTCCACGCCTGTTCTTCTCTCCTGGTATGGAAAGAAGTGCCACACACCTAACAACACGACAATCCCATTCTATTGAGAGAGAGAAGGAGGAGGAAAACAAATAGAGATAGAAGATTAGTCATACGCATAAGCAGAGAGTTGTGAGAGACTTCAGTTTGTAGCTAGCTGTAGACACCCCAAGATGAAGAACAGAATCCCAAGAGCAATGCCCTTCTGAATTCCAAAAATTACTTTGGTGAGTAGGATTATGGAAAGTGATAGCTGGCTGTTGTGTACCCTAGGGCCTAAGTTTTACAAGCATAAGGTCTCTGGTTTGAATCCCACCTGGTTAAAGGTCACTCTTACAACACTCCACCCCTATATCCGTTTCTATAATCTGTTCACATCTACAGCTAGAAACTAACATTTATAACAAACATCTATACAATAACATCATGAGTTGAAATGCCCCAGTTCATTCTCTGAGTTGGTGCCTGCATCCTCAAGCACTCCACCCAACTCTTAGGTAGAATTTACCACGCAATGAAGCAGCTTTGGGGAAAAGAAAGAATTTTATTGAACCTACACCCCGGAAAAATGAAAAACCTCGAACAAGTGAAACAAACAAACAGAAACTGCATCACAGAGCCATTACACACATTTTGAGCTGCCATCCACTGCAGCTCCATCTCAAGAGAGCAAGTCCCAGAAGTACCCCCAGCTTTATAGAGGGATTTCCCCTGCCCCTGCTACAAGACATAAGGAGTGTGGGGGGAAGGGCAGTGAAAAGGTATTACTCTGCATAAAAGCACAACCAAGTTTCAAACCATGACAAATAAACATAAATAAATACTATATATAACATGACAAATAAACATAATTACATACAACAAATAACTTTATGAAAAGCTATATAATCTGTGAAGTGTGAGTGGGATGGCTGTAAATAACATGTAACACTGCTGAGACTGGCAGTTATCAGCCAGTGTTTGGTTTCTCTGATGTACACAGTGGACATTGCCATCTTCCTGTACAACCCAACAGGTGTGGCCAGGAATTTGTGCATGGGTTTGTCTCTGGCCTGGAATGTGATAACCTACACAGATTTTCCTAGCAGGTTCATTTCACACACAACAGAAACTCCATCCCCTTTTACTTTATGTAGTAGACCTATGTGAGCAGATCCAGCTCAATTAACTAAGCCTTATGTGTTAACTAGCCATGTGGCTTCTGCCAGATTCTTACCTCAATTCTTAAAAGTTCCCAACCCTGTGCTTTCAGGGTGGTTTTCAGCAAGCCACTGTACCTGTCAATTTTCCGAAAGGTTGCTGCATGAAAGGGATGTGATATATCCACTCTATGACATGTTCTTTGTCCAACTAGCTATCAAGTTACTTTTGAAACGAGTCTGCTATCCCATGATAGCAGAAAATTTGTCTTCCAAGACCCAAAATGCTATTAAAAACCATGGCATGACACACAGGATATGTCTCCAGCCATCCAGTACTTGCTTCTGCCATCACTAACATATAGCACTTACTCTTGCAAGTCCTGGGAAGGGTAATATAATGTATTTGCCAAGCAAATACCATACTGGTGTTTTGTCCATTGTCACCCATACCACGGAGGTTTCAACCTCTTTGCTGGCTTAATGGCAGCACAGGGTATCACAGATTACCTGAGAGATTACAGCCATTGATAGATCCATCCCTTGATTTCTAGTCCATCTGTAAGTAGCATCTCTACCCTGCTGTCCCAAAGCACCCTAAAGAAAGTGGTCTTGAATTCATAGCTCTGTAGACCATAGCTAGGGTATCAGCAAGTTTAATAAGGTAGACAGTCTATAAGGCAATTTTTATAGTGGGCAAAGCTCCTGACATATCATAAATACACGCAGGTCATCCCCTAAATTGTATATGAATTTGTGACTTTAAATTGCCATTTATGAAGGTGTAGAGAGCTAAAAAAATTCTTACACCCACTCTTATTTTCAAAATTATATATTTCTTCTAAAATCAGTTACTTCACAAGCAAGGTTGAAATTATAGAGTACACAATTCTCAGGTTTAAAAAGATCTATCTTCTATTTCCCCTGACAGTTCCAGAATGCATTCTCACTCCCTGCCTAACACCCCAGATGGTCTTACCTCTTTGTAAGCCTTCTACTGATTCAGCCAGAATGTTGAACAATACCACACAAGTAAGAAGATCGCTAAACATTGAACAAGAAGAAAGGTATTCACTCAAAATTTTAATGAGGAGGCAGCTGCAAAAGACCCAAATATCTTTCAAGAAACTTTGTGCTTCATACAAAATATCTGGAAACTTTAGTGCTTCCAGTTGTATGAGTCAGCTAACCAGACATTTTGAAGTTGTCTATTTCCATAATTTCTCTGCATTGCATTTTTTTCAGTGGTGATGAGGAGGAGAGTAGAAGATGATACTACTTCTAAATGTGAAATAATGGGAAAGTTTGTCTGATATACTGTAAAACATAAGGGACAAGTTGTTGGTGTTCATTGAAGACAATAAATGGATTAGAAGTAAACACCCAACACCATATACATTACCAATTAACAGCAGAGTAAGTGTCAGGTAAAATAAAAATTTCTTTTTAATTTGCAACCTTACTGTGCTTATTGTTTATGATATTGTGACGTCTACAAATTTCCATACTTATGTCTTTTTCTTATTCAATCCAATACACTTACAGTAAAAAACAAACCTGAACCACAATACTCAGTAGGCAAAAAATTTCACTAAGAGAAAGCAGAACAGCATCAACTTTTAGTAGAGTTTGCTCAAAGTCAGCAGGCAAATTTGATATCTGCAGCAGTAGTGAAGCTACTGACAGGAAATGACCAGGTGCTTGACAGTTTCTGTTGGCTACATCAGGTTGTCTTCCTGTAGGATGCAGCTGTTCACGTATTCTTCAGCAACAGCAGATGGAAAATTCATGTAGCTAATTGACACTACTGACATGGGAGTGAAAAAAAATTTGTACTTTTTCATTTTTATTTGACTTCCTTTTCTTCTTGTAGAGTATTAACATTCCAGATAAGAAACATTAAATTACGTAAAACTTCAAACAGAAAATGGCTTAAAGTTGAAAAATAATGATGAAAAAAATAAAAGCTGCTGAACTGAAGACACATTATCTGTTTTTCCAATTAGCAATAGAGTCCTTGTGGTATTCTTAAGGAACTGTGGGAGGTCTGACTATTTTTGAGGATAACACCACTGGATAAAGGAAAAATAAAATTCCAAAACTGATCTGTGGAAAGATCAGTTTTGTACTGATCTTTGTAGTTGCTGGTAATGAAGCTTCGTATAAATATGTTTAGCAATGCATTGTAATATTCTTTTTTTGTAGGACCTTAAGAAGTTATTTTCATGTGCTGAGTTGAAAGTAATCACTTGATTTCACTGTCAGAGAAAATAGGAATTTCGTAAAAATATACTTCATAAGTATAATGTTTCTAGGGATTATTAATGTCTTCTTCAGCTTAAATATGTAGGATCATTAACTATAGTTTAGAAATTAAATTCTGTGACTTGTCTAACCTTCTGTATTATTTGAATACTAAAAAATATTAATATATTTTGTTTTCTCACAGTGTCTAAAGTTTATTTTTTCTTATATAACAATGCAAACAGGAAGAGAAACTTGTTGAAAGCTTAAGACCCAACAAAGGCTGCCAAAATCTGAACAATGAGATAACAAATTTTAGTATAAATGCCGTTTTAACAAAAAATGCCGGAAAGTAATAGATACATGGGTCTTCCTTTCTTTAAGAATTGTTCAGTCAAAATGAAGTTGAATGCAGTTCAACTAAAATCCTTTTACTAAAGCCACAAGAGAAAAATTGCACAGCCTTTATACCATTAAGTGTCTGATAAAATTGCTCTCTTTACTTGCATGCTATATGTTTCTTCTAATTCCTTGGAATTGCCATTCAAAATTCTGAGATATCCTACAAACCACAATTCATTTACAATTAGGGTCTGGAATGTTCGTCTGAGAAACTATAATGAGGCAAAGTGGGTTTTTTATAACCTTGGAGAAGAGAGATCTTAATCACCTCCTCCAGCTTTTCCCAGCCAAGTCTGTTGAAGGTGTCCCTGCAAGAGAGGTGTTTAACAACAGGACGACAACAACAACAAATGACAACATTTTGTCCACTTCTTGGAATGCAGCTGTTCCTCATACTGCCTAAGCTTACTTATGATACAGTTATGAAGGAGTTATTAGGAGTCATACTTCCAATAAGTGAAAGAATGGGAGCAATAAGACTGGGAGAACTCTAGACAAATGTACATATTACTGGGGATCTGTACAGATCTTGGAGAGTGGTTTTGTGACCACTTTCTGCAGATGGGCAAGATATGTGCAAGCCTTGATACACTCAGGCCAGCAGAACCACTGGGGCAATTAGCTGGTGTAGTCAGAGTGAACTTCCCCAGTGTTACTGCAATACTGTTACTATTGAAAGCGGTAGTGGTTTGGCACAGAGCATTAGGGAAGCTTTATGTTTCATTTCAAAGCTTAATCAAACTCACCTAAATGTCTTCAGATGGGAAGCAGGTCTGTACATTTCTGCCACTATAACTCCACTAAAGATTTTTATCTTTTGCAATAATTTTCTGTTTACTTTGGCTGAAGTTAGAAAACAGCAAGGTATTTAAGAGAAAAGAAAAAAAGATAACCAAGGCAAAAGTAATCCTTTAAAAACCCCACAGTATTGTAGAAACAGAGAATGTGAACTGAGGTCAGCAAAACAATCACACAGTGGCCAGTGAGGTGCATTGAGAATTGGCTAAATGGCAGAGCTCGGTGGGTTGTGATCAGAGGTAGTCTAGTTGGAGGCTTGTAACCAATGATGTTCTCCAGGGGTCAGTACTGGGTCCAGTTTTGTTCAATATATATATCAATGACCTGGTTAAAGAAACACAGCCTACTCTCAGCAAATTTTCTGAGGACGCAAAACTGTGAGGAGTGGCTGGTACATCAGAGAGTTGTGCTGCTATCCAGTGTGACCTGGACAGGCTGGAGAGCTGGGCAGAGAGAAACCATATGAAATTCAGTGAGGGTAAGTGTGGAAGTTAGTGCACCTGGGGAGGAGTAATCCCATGTGCCAGTGTAGGCTAAGGAGTTGACCTGCTGAACATCAACTCTACAGAAAAAGACCTTGCTGTCCTCATGGACTAGTTAACCGTGAGCCAGCAACGTGGCCTTGTGGTAAACAAAACCAATGGTAACTTGGGTTGCATTAAGAAACTTGCTACCAGCAGGTCAAGAGATGTCTTCCTTCCCCTCTACTCTGCCTTGCTGAGGCTGTATCTGGAGTACTGTGTCCAGTTCTATTCTCCCCAAATCATGAAAGGCAAGGAAAAGAAAGTAAGGGGCAATGACGGTGATTAGGGAACAGAAGCAACTCTTTTATGATGAAAGTCTGAGACTTCGGTTTCTTTAGGCTGGAAAAGAGATGCTTGACCAGGAATCTTATCAATGCTTATAAATATCTACAGGATGGCTGTCAAACTTTTCTCAGTGGTGCCCAGTGACAGGACTAGGGGCACAAACTGGAACACAGAAAACTTCAACTGAACATAGGGGAAAACTTCTTCATATTGAAGATGGCAGAACACTAGAAGAGGCTGTCCTGGGGGGCTGTGAAGTCTCCTTCTTTGGAGATATTAAAAAACTACCTGGGCACAATTCTATGCACCCTGCTCTAGATAAAACTAGCAAGTGGGGCTGAAATAGGTGATCTCCAGAGGTCCCTTCCAGTTCCTTAAATTATATGATTTGTAATTTTGTCATTCTGTAGTTCTTCCTTCTTAGTTTTATTTCCTAATAAACAGTCATCTGATAAATTGTGTCAGAATGCAAGGGCTAGAGACTTACTGTGACAGATGGACATACTTGCACATAGATAGTTTGGAATCTTCTCAGATAGAGAATAGAACTGAAATAGAACTTCTATCAGCAGCAGAAGCAGCAACATACCCTGTCCATCATCTGACACATTTCGAGACATTGCAATGGCCACATCTACTGCAGCACCCAATTTTGAAGATGCGCCCTCTCAATGCAGGTTGTATTGAGGCACTCAGTGGACAACTGACTGAGGCTTTAGGACTTTCACATGAGACAGTAAGAGCTGCATAATACTATCAGTGCTTCTCTGTCATTTGGAGAATGACCATAAGCTGAGGTTTAAATCAGTGTAATGCTGAAAACTTGAGTGTATTCCAGATTTAGGCAACAGCTGAGTGACATTTCTAACTGCTGCAATTTGTATTTACAGAGCAAAGCCTATCTTAGATCCTTAAAGGCTTTTCTGGATCCTGGCTTATGGTCTGCGAGACAGGAAGCATTTCATAGCAGAACCCTAATCCAGTTGGGATAGTGGGAAGGACTTAGGCAAATGCACAGAATTTCCGTAGTGTCTGCAGCCAACAGTGTCACTTGCAGGTTATTTTTTGTTTATTCTTTTTTTTCTAAAGATGAATAGAAAATTTCATATTGTTATTAGATCTGAAAGAGAAAGAAAACTATAGAGAACATCTAAAAAGTGAAGATTTGGAATATGACATCTGTTTTCAGGACAGTGCCATGACTGTTCAACAGCTTCTATGGACTAGTTAACAAAGCTCATTCTGTCAAAAAACTTAATCTGCTCACACTCAAATTATGCTCACATAATATCTGGTATTTTCACAGAATCACAGAATGTTAGGGGTTGGAAGGGACCTCAGAAGATCATCTATTCCAATCCCCTGCCAGGGCAGAATCATCTAGAACAGATCACACAGCAATGTGCCTAGGCTGGTTTTGAATGTCTTCAGAGAAAGATACTCCACAACCTCCCTGGGCAACTTGTTCCAGTGCTCTGTCACCCTCACAATGAAAATGTTTTTCCTTATGGTCACATTGAACCTCCTATGCTTCAGCTTGTACCAATTACCCATTGTCCTATCACTGGACATCAGTGAAAAGAGCCTGGCTCTATCCTCCTGACACTTGTCCTTTATGTATTTGCAAACAACTAAAGACATATTTGCGTATTTAAAATATTAACAAGGTCACCCCTCAGTCTTCTGTTCTCCAAGCTAAAGAGACCCAGCTCCCTCAGCTTTTCTGTACAAGGGAGATACTTCTAGTACGAGGGGAAGTGGATTAATACTGCAGTAAATGTTCTTATGGGGATTTAGAAATATGTGTGCATTATTAAAATATTTAGTAATGTTTTTCCACACTAAACACTGTTTGTCATATATGTCATCTTATTTTTATGCTATATGCATATTTTGAAAACTTAAAAGAGAGGTACTTAAGCATTGAGGAACACTCAACTTCAGAGGTTAGTTTAAAACGAATCTGAACTTTCAGAACCAGCTTTCTATGCCACTTATACTATGAAATAATATAACATGAAAATAGCATCTCTCTCTTCACATGGGTCACTGACATTTGGATTGCTCCTTTCACAATGACCACAACTAACAATTTAGAATAATTTTGTTCACAACCTTGCAATGCATATGCATTTTTTAGAATGTTTCAGAATCAGCTCCAAGGTTGTTTAAGGTTAATCATTCAAAGGCATTCGTGTGAAGGTAGGTGAACAAAAAGTGGTTTCTGTGTCGTAGGCTTTCATTCAATGCAATATATGGACATGATATTATAGGGAGAAAAACAATTACACAATTGCTAGTATTAATTTCAAAAGCTGCACTTATCTATGTTTAAGTTCAGTACACTCCCTTTCACACTGTGGGTAGACATACAAGGGCCTCCATATTTTATGGACTACTTGTGACTTTTATTTTTAAAATATTGTTAACATCCCCTACCCCTTAATTGAAGAGTCATCATGACGAAAGGTGCTGATGTTTCCTGTTTTGTCAATATTTATTCTGGAGTTAGGGAAAGAAACTGTGTTTGCCAAGCTGAGTGTTCATTCTGCTAATCAACTAGGTTTTTATGGATTCTGGATCAGCCTGTAGTGGCAACATTATGGAGATTTCATGCTCTCTTCTTGTAGTTCAAGCTCATTTTTAATTTTTATATGGAACTGATTCTATTCTTCTTAAGGTGAAATAACTTTTTTCTTTGACACCTGATATGCAGGAACAGGTGAACTAGAGATCTTGTTGGTCTATGTGATTTCAGAATTCTCCTTTCTTGGTTCTGTGTTTCTACACAAAAATCATGTGGTCATCTTATACCAAACATTAACTGATACTGACTCCCATGACAATGCATTTCAGCTATATCCAGCATAACAACCAAACTTGTAAACATTTGTCCTGATGCATATCTTCAGTGAAAAATTCACATATTTTACTCACATTTGCAAGCTCATCTGCCAAGATAGACTCCGGACCTCACTGGTGATCAATTGTTCTAGGAGATTCCCTTGGACCTGCTTTACGGAGAGAAAATTATAATCCATGTCATGATACCATCTTAAATTACTAGCATAGAAACTGTGCGTCTGGCATTTATGAAAGAAACAAAATTTATTGTTTCCACTTCCATAATTGCAACCTATATTTAAAGCTAGGAAGCAATTAGTCTTCAGAAACAATATACCAATACCTACTATGAGTTGCTTTTAAAAATGATTGACAGTTTTCTTAAGTCTTTTGAATGTGGTCAAGTATTGGAACAGGCTGCCCAGGGATGTGGTGGATTCACTGACATTGGAGATGGTAAAAAAATACATAGATCTGGCACTTGGAAGTGTGGTTTAGTGGGCATGATGTTATTAAGTTGTTGGTTGGATTTGATGATCTTGAAGGTCTCTTCCAGCCTTAACAATTCTATGATTCTGTGAAATTGATCCTCCTTTTCATTGTGAAAAAACACAGCTGCTCTCTCCTTGAACACACCAGTATTTGACAGGCAATGTGAATTCATATTTTATTTTTTTATGAGGCCTTTACAACCATGGTTCAAGGCAAGGGTAAATAGTAATTCCCCTTCAGGATTCTTCTTCATCTTAGTTGTTGGTTTTGCACTTTTTTTCCAAAGGTGGCTTCCAGTTTTCTGTTTCAGGTGCCTTTACTTAAAACCATTAAAACTACCTAAGGACTTACTCAGGCCTGCCTCTGAGAACTATTAGCATTACTGATGCATTAGTGTGTATTGATGATCCAGCTGTCTTCCTACTCATCTGTAGCAGGTTGGTGTTGCTTGCCTGACTACGAACTCACAATTTCCCATCTAGTCCAGGGTTCACAAGAAATAACACTAAACATGAACCCTGCTGCTTTTAAAGACAACTTCTTATCTGAAGGCTATCATCATGTGCTGCCACTGATGCCGGCAAAGCAAAGAATGCGACTTCAAGTTCAGCTGTTTGCAGGATCCAGTTATATCTGTAGATCAAAAAATAGGCAGCTTTTTATAGACAAAAGCATCCTTCAAAGAGATTGAAATTAGAGTCCATGAACAGGGGGACAGACAGTTGCACCTGGGCAAGCAGTTCCTCTAGAATCTTAGGGGTTTTTTGCTTAGATTAGACAGATTTTATTTTATAGTGAATCATCCCCCAAAAATGCTGCTTGCTTGTTTTCAGGCAGCAGAAAAGGCACTTTCATAGAACTGGCACTCAGTACAGAGTTGCTGTTTCATTTTGGGGTAATGCATTCCCTATTATACTTATTGTTCTGTATTTATTCTATTGCCTGGTACTGTAATACACTGCTTTCAGTATGCTAATGAGATTTCATGGGGCTGCCATCACCAGCTTGATTTGTAATAGGAAGCCAGGACAATAAAAGCTTTGAAAAGATTAATGTGAGAAATGCATGCCTCTGTAGAGAAGCATCCATGTAAAATGAAAAACAACACTGTCTTCCATTGCTTGTTACTACCATTTCATTTTCACCACTAAATAACTAGTGCATTTCTCTCTACAATGAACACCAACAAAAGGAGGACAGCCTTTATTAACAATGGGAATACTATAGGAGGGTACAGAGACAGCAGCATTCCTCTGAGACATTTTTACATTTTCATGCTTCTCTGTTGTTCCTTGCTGACTCAAGACTGATGTGTTTAAAGAAACTCCCTCAAATTTTACTTCAGCTAGCATCTCCTGACAGCTTGCAACTTTCTATTAGAAAATTCACAATGGGTTAAAAAAGGCTTTGGCAGTTTAGGAGTAGGTTTTGGCGATGTGCTCATGGGCATGCTCCACTGAAAGTATTTTGTCTGTTACCATAGCTTAGACAATAAACTGCACAAAGTGCACAATTGTGCTGCTGACTTAAAAACAGCTAGGCAGAGCAAAGCGAAGTGGCCTCAGGAAAAGCCTTCTTAATTTTCACTGGACATACATTACCTTTACACACACTGATCAAAAGGCACTGTCTGTTTTCTGAGTCACACATTATTCCTGCATTAATTTAGGAATTCAAAGAACTAAAAAAAGATAAATGTTTTTATTAATTTCTTTCTTATCTATTTGCATTTCAATTTCAATAACAATTATGGTTTTATTGCAGGGAAAAAGCTACAGCAGTGAATGAAAAAGCCATGAGGAATAATTAATATGACCTTGCCCAAGGTCAAATTAACCTTTCAGGAGCCTTTGGCAGGATACACATCAGGTGCCATCGGAAAACATGAGAACAGAACCAGCTGGTGTGGCAAGCATATAGATGTAGTGCAGAATGTCTATGTCCTAGTTTACCTTACCCCACTGGAGTCCCACAAGTTGATGGTGGTTTAACGAATGGTTGTGGCACGGTCCGATTGACCAGGACAGCAACTGCTTCTGCTGATGTATTTCCACAGCTATAGTCATGACCTGTTACCTCCAGGGTTTGTATTATTCACTGCTTTGAAAGGCATTTTTGCATTGCTATCTCCGTGTGAAATCTACTTCTATTTAGCTTGGGAATGTCCTAGCTCATGTATCTTCTATGCCATTTATCTAATTCTGTCCACATGTGCTGACTTTGAGATGCTCATGGAGCCTGTGCATTAGCAAGAGACAGCAGCTGTACCTCATATGGATCCTCCTGGTTTCTATATGTCCAGCAGTGTCAGAATTTATTGATCCAATACACACAACTCACAAACAAGCTCAAGTTTGCTAGAAGGAGGGATTGACCGTGATAAGTACAACATTTCTGAACACTGCCTATCTGTTAATAAATTAGCATGTTAAGTAAATAAAAAAGTAATGAGCAATCTGTGGAACAGCTCTGCTTCTTCTCCTGATAGACAGTATGCTGGAAGACTGCTGAGGTCACATTCGCTATTCCTGGCAATACTGCAGTGTTTTGAGGTGTCATTTCTCTCAGACACCCAGGGCAAGTGTAGATGGTAGCAATACCTGTAATCTAGTGCACTAGCTCTGCTATGAAAATAAGAACAAACAGGTACTTTGTGATACAGCTCTTCACTTCAGTTGATAGAGGGTTCTAAATTGGTTTATATGTGATTTAGTTAAATTCAGTTAAACTGTACTCCCTATTAAAGCATAGTCAAGCTATGTACCTTGTAGGAGTTTTACTTTATGACTAGGACTATGCTATGCTTTAGATGTTAGTTTTTCCAGAAGTTTGAATTTGACCCATTTTTACCTCATCAGACTCCTGCAATCTAGATTCAAATTAACTTGTAAGCAAGTAATTAAATTCTTTGGCTGTTTTGCTGTTCTCCTCCATAGCTCTGGTATCTGTAGGTTCTCTAGGTTTATTGCATGGATGTGCAGATATGCATGACTATTGACTGACACACACCTAAGATAATTATATGGTTTGATGAGGGTGAATAGACAGATGACAATATTTGCTGACAAACCAAGTTGCTGAGAGTAGTAATGATGAAGCTATATGTGCAAAGCTGCAGAAGAACTTTATGGGACTTAGGGATTAAAATGACAGATTAAATAAATACAGAGTGATGCACACAGGGCCTTGCCTTGTTCTTCTTTTCCCCATGAGTTCATAGAGAAAATATAAGACCTATGGTCTGTGTGCAGATTGTAATGAATCAGGAATGAGATCTTGAATTTATAACAGATAGTTTAATGACAATTTGAGATTAGTGGTCAAAAAGCTACATTTGCTGTAGGGAGTTATTAGGAAAGAATTAGGAAAGAATACAGAGAATAGAAACTTAGTACTGTGTAAAACGCCAGTGTGTCTGACAGTTTCTTGCACTCAAAAAGAAGTCATAGATTTCGAAAATGTCCATAAAAGGACAAGTCAGGGCAATTGGAGGAGATGAACCCATACACAAGTAACTTACACAGTAAAAATTCTCCACCACGGGATACTGTAAAACATATCACTTCTCAGACAGAGCCAAAAGAAAATTGAGGTATCTGCAGGAATATGAATACTGGAAACCTTCTAAGTTTACCTTTACCTCAGGAACCGTACATGCTGCAACTTCTACAAAGCTATAGAGAATTTAGAGGAAGACTAACTGTGTCATTGCTTTGCCCTGAAGATGCTTGCCTGGGAAGTGCCTTCACTTTTGACCCTTCTTAGAGAAAATGTTTTAGGATGGAAGTTCTGACCCACTCAGATAAAATGCTGTAATAATACTCTTAAAGCCTCTCCAGAGAGTTACAGTGTAAAATAAACAGAAGGACTTAGGATCATACACCTCTGATTGTGCTAAAGTTCTAAAAATGTATAGGAATACACACTGGAGAGGTGGGCCTTGTGAATCTCATGACATTCATCATGACCAAGTGGAAGAATGTGCACTTGAATCAGCGCCATCATCAGTGTCAGTACGCAGGCTGGGGAATTACGTGATTATGAGCAGCACTGTGGATAAGGACTTGGGATCACTGATGGGTGAAGGGCTGGACATGAGTAAACAATGTGCAGTCACAGCACTGACAATTGACTGTATCTAGGGCTGCATTCAAATAACTGTGGTCATCAGGCTGAGTGACGTTATTCTACTATTTTACTCCACTCTGTTGAGACCTCACCTGCAGTCCTGTGTCCTCCTGTGGAGGCCTCAGTACAAGAAGAAATATGGACATGTTAAAGTGGGTCCAGAGAAGGGCCATAAAAATGACTGTAAGCCTGGAGCACTTCTGATATGAAGACAGACTGAGTATTTGGGTTGTTCAACCTGGAGAAGAGAAGGATCTGTGGAGATCTTATTGTGGCCTTATAGGACCTAAAAGGTTGCTATAAGAATGATGGGACAGACTTTTTAGAAGGGCCTGTTGCAACCAGACAAGGAGTGATGGTTTTAAAGTAAAGAGAGGACATTTAGACTACATCTAAAGAAGACATTTTTTTACAGTCAAGGTGGTGAAACACTGTGCAAAGTTGCACAGATACTTGTTATGTCCTACTCCAGGTCACACTGGATGGATGGGGCTCTGGGCCACAGATTGGATTAAGCTAGATGATCTTTAAATGTCCTTCTAATCCAAAGCATTGTATGATTCTATGATAAATACTGAAACTTAAACTGTTCATAAACCTGAGGTTCTTTGAACAAGAATTTCTCTGAGACATGAAAGTTGGTTGCATATTGCAGTACTAGTTTGGAGTTGTGAATCTTCTGTGTAAGCTAAAAGTTTACTTTTGGAAATATTAAGTCATCCTAGAAGATGAGACTGATGAGGTTTTATCAAATACTTAGGTGCAGAAGAAAGTACACAAGAAATAAAGAATAATCATGTTAAAAGAAAGAATTTTGCTTTTTTTTTTAATGAAACACCATTTAAATGAGCTCAAGGCTTCATTAATTTCATTGTCTTTTAAGTGTTCTTGCAGGAAGCTATGGTTTTCTGACAGCCTCACCAGGAAGTATTAACAAATAGACCCCTCGTGATTGCATGATCATTTTTATTAGCCTTGTATTCATGAAAAAGCTATTTTGAACTTATTAATTATATTTATGTAGTTTATATTTTCCTCTGTATATAACATTTTGATCCAAGACTGCAAAAGTTTTAATACTGATGTCCTGAAAATATTAGTTTTCATAAAACTGAGGAGACAATGTAAAGAATTCTGTTAGTGCGGAACACTTTTATGCTCCCTTCTCATTTCTTCTGAAGAAACAAAAATTATTTCCTCAACTGTAGTTATTTTGGCAGAGATACTTGAGTGAAGATCTGTCAATGAACATCTTGGAAAAACTATAGCTACAACTTCACCAAGACGTCAAAGCTTACTTTTGTTCTACAGTTCCTGGTAGGTTTGTGTATGCATATAGAAGATATATGTAGTATAAACAGGTCATAATCTCATCTTAGCGTTTTTAGTCTGAATTTTAAAAGTTCAAATATCTGGCAACACATCAAACACCTACAGAAATCAGTGATAAAATCACAGCTCTTCCTAATCCAAAGATCAGTTATTTTTGCCAAGATGAAAGCATAAGAAGTACCAAATAAAGGCCTTTGATGGCTAAACTAAAACTTGGGTGGAAGTGTGACATGAAAATATAAACCCAAGATTCATATACGCCTTCTTCCAGTTGCTTCCCTGAGCATATCCTTCTTTGATTTTGGAGTCCTTGGTGTATCCAGAGCTATGCTTCTGAGACTATCATACAATTCTTAGTGCAGTGGAACTCCTTATGTCTGCTTAATGACACAAGAGTTCACCTGCTTGCTGTCCTCCAAACAGATGTGACTGCTTATTGGCAGGATCAGATTCTGATCCAAATGCTGATATGATCAGTCTCAGAAGAGAAAGGAACAGCTGTTGCCCATCAGATATCAAAAATTCCCAAACTTTGGTTTGGTTTTTATCACAACTTGAGAAAACTTGCATGTAATTTCCCACTACTATGAGTCCAAAGCAAGAAGGAAAAATGCTGTTCATCGTTGTCATCCTCCAGTCTTAGTCATGAGAGAGAAGGCTCAAACAGCAAAGCTGCTCTTGGTGGAAGCATTGGGTCCCTATCTCTGCACAGTACCATGTTATCTCTTTAGGTAGCTGATGTACTCAGCACTGGAATGAAACTGGCACTGTGGTGAGAAAATTTCTGTATTATTATAAGGAAGAAGAAACACAAAGTTACAGGGAGGGGCAGTTTGTTCATTCCTCTCGATTTGATTTGCCTCTCATGTGGAGGGACATGCCTGCAGCTATGACTGGCATCTGCATCTGGACAAGATCAAGTTTCAGGCACACGGATTTCCTAATGGATTGCTCAATTTACCAGGTACTCAGATAGTCATCCAAATTGATTCTGTCTCACTCAAAAGCACCTAATTCAGAATTCCAGATCTCTCTCCAGAGACCTTTGTGTTTCAAGTCATTTATTACATGTAATTTTACAGGGACTACTTTGGTGATTGATTCCTCTAAGTATTGCATAAATGTGTTTGTACAGCAGAAGTACTCTGCTTTGCTGTGTGGACAGTTTGCTATTATTATTGGATATGCATAACAAATGTATGATTTATTCTTTTTTAATCAAGACTGCATGATATAGTGGTTGTGATGAAAAGTAACTACAAATAGACAAGTACTAGCTAGTGGTCATTTTGTGTGTCATCATGTAACAACAGTGTCTGTAACCTACCAAGGGGATTATTAGCACCAAATGTGCTTAGTTAAACTGCATTTTCAAAGTCTATGCGTAATTCATATCAGTGGAGCTGACTTCTTAAAAATGTTAACAAGAATTGAACTCAATTGACATACATAGATTGAAAACTGGTAAAGGAAGAAACAAAACAACTTTGTATATATCTACATATACCATAAATATATTTAAATTAACACATGGTTCAGATAGGAAACAGAATGAATATATTAATGCACCACTGACTTGTGTTAGGTGATTATATGCATGGTTATTTAAAAGGGGTGGTAAAACATAATTTTCCTCATGAAATCTGAAACTCATTATGCTTTTTTTAACCTTCCTTAATGGTGTTATCACAGAACTGAGCTGGTGTCACTAATGATCTCACCTTTGGCCAGGTGTAGGCCCATCTTTAAGGCAGCTAGAACTGATTCTGGTGTCTTCTCATAGAAACCACCTCTGCATCTGCCCTCACTGCCAAAAGCTTGCCCTCCAAACCCAGTAGAATCTAACGTATAAATACACCGTGGAGGTTAATAGGTAATGCAACAGCATGAAGCAATGTATTTTAATGAAGGATGGCCATTTGTCTTGTAACAGAAGCTGTCATTTTTTATTTGACAGTGAGAACCTAATCTCCATTGGACTTTCTTCTGCACTGAAGCTCCAACCTCCTGTTTTCCTCAGAGTTCAAAAACAGGGTACCCTACACATCTTAACAATTATTTTCACATAGTAGATGACATTATGACAGATATTGGCAGTACTTCTAAATCATGTAAAAAAATGGTCTGTAACTGATTACCCATTCCATGAACCACTCTGTCCCTCCACCACAAAAAATTCCTTCACAGACCTCATTCTGTGCATATATGCTGCATATAATGTATATTCCATATTAAAATTTAGCTTTCTCTGTCCAACACATTTTCAAGGATCATGTTTTCTTGCTTCTCTATAAAACAGTGAATACATTATGGATGAGTCCCAAGTCTCAAATCAAGCTCATACAATAATTCAGCAAAACTTGTTTGCTATCATGTTACTGTATTACCTTCCACCCTCCTGAAATCACTAATTGTCATGAGCTACCAAATGAATATATGATGTAGAAAGATTAGCAATTCAAAGTGACCCTTAGTTCAGATTCCTTCTTGCTCGTCAGTTTCTGAATTTTTAATATACCATTTCTTGCTTGAACAGAAAGGTTTTGTCTCTCTCTTATGAGACTCTTGCGGTATTTTACAATTTATGTGTTTCTCTCCCACTCCACACACTTTCACTTTGTGCAATCTGGGTAAAATACTTTCCCCCCTGCTAAATAGCACACACTGCAGAACTGGAAGGAATGGAAATATGTCTTTAGTTATAATTTTAACAACAGTAAGTGTACTGTATTATTTCAGTTCTGGTTTCTGCATAATATTTTCAGAGGCCTAATTGCACAGTGGTGATCTACTGGCATATTCTCCTACAGATAATGTTACAGTATGGTACAAAGGTACATTTTGTTCCTTTAGCTTACTGCTATTGTCTTACAAGACTAAGTTCCATGGTTTTACATACTTCTGTATCAAGCTGAATGCATCTGTCTTGGAGGGCAATTTTGCACTTTACTGCAGTGGTTAAATAGGACAACGTTTTTTGTGTGGACAGACCCTCAGGGCTCAGACAGATTCTAAAGTTACTGTAGCACAACAAGTTAATGCACTTCAGCAGAACCACAGTAACCAATCATACACATGCGCACAGTCTGTTCCAAATGTGAGGTAAAATGTAAGTGCTTAAACCTCTCTTGCTGATTGTCTCTTTTATCACTTGGTTAACACTAAAAGTATGATTAACTTCTTTATAAGCAAGAAACAAATTGCATTGAATCTATAACATGAAGTTGGTAATTTTTTGAAAAGCTGAAGCAGGTAGAAACTGCTCCATTTAAAAAAGATACTGGAGGAAAATAACTAGAAGGAAAGTTGCCTTTAAAATTATTTTACTGACTTTTCCCTCCTGATTGTAATTGACTTTAATCTTTGGGTTTAGAGGTGCAAGTATTTTTTGAAAGGGTATAGAGGTCTTGTGTGGTACCTGGGCTTACATGAGGAAAGAAAATTTTTCCTCAATTTGTTGCGCAAATATGTAAGTCATCAAAGCAATTTTGAAATCTGAAAACAAGCTAATGCCATTCCCCCAATATGACATGCTGAAACTGCCTACTCTGCTAGCAGCACTTTGCATACACACTGGCAACTAGATAGCATACCACAGAAAGCCACAAAGGACAGCAGTACAATTGTCTATCTAGGTACACCGTATTATTTGTGGTGATAGCTTTGGCTAAACTCCGTCTGTGTTCTGGGAGTGGCACATCAGACAGGTTAAGTGTAACCTTACACACTCTTTGTAGACAGAAGGAGTGCTTCACTCACACAACACACAGAGGAAGGGCCTCCGTACAGTGATTCAAAGCAAGGAACAGGAAAATTTAGCAGCAGTTGAAGCATTAATTGTCTTTGAAACTTAAAATGGTCCTAACAGACCAATGGTTTGGGTAAGTAAACTCAGTGCTGGTAGCAACCTACCCTTAGGCTGGTATCGGACAATTCTCTGCTGCAGAAACTTAATTTTCTTCTACCTTGCCAAAGTGCTACATTAGACTTAAACTGTATCAGAAATGTACTAAGGAAAAAGACACTTCCACGAAATTACTGTGTTTTCATTGTCTCACTCTGCTTCATTTTCACTTTTCTGATTAAAGCCTTCTCAAATAATTACTGTCTTGCCCTGTGATCAAGCTTAAAGGGAAACTGTGCAGATTATTACCACCACTTGCAATGAAGCCAAAACTGTGGGCTGCAGTTTGGGATTTTTTTGTGTGCTCACTCACCAAGCCTGTTTTACTCATTCTAGGAGGATCTATGGTACATTAAAAGCTGCTGACAGTCTCATACTGATACAGGTAATGGCACATCTTCAACATACTAGATTCACTGCTGCTGTGTGTTCTCAGTGCACAGTACAGAAATTTCTAGTTGGGGTTTTCAATTAGTTAAACCTATTTTTAAAAGACTAAGTTCTGTGCACAATATTTTTGTAGTCAGATGTTCTCAGGTAATAAAGCCTTTTATCCCGGAAGCTCACTATAAAGCAAAGAGACAGACAGCTGCTGCTTGGTAAGAGGCTGTGACTGAGGAGTTGCTGTCTTTTTCTTTGAGTATTCTTGAGGTGGACGGGAGGTTCCCCTGACCCAGAGACCCAGCAGAAGCCAGTGTTCTCCTTGGGAAAGCTGAGAAGGAGTGGGAATTTGCGGGGCATTTAAATGTGGTTTAAACAGGGATCCCGGAAGCTTGCAGGCAACCAAATAGCCAGGCAGCTAGCTGGACCACTTGTTGGCATGTGTGTCTGTGTGTCTGTGTGTGTGAAAAACAAAACCAAAAAGCCAAACAAAAACACAAAGCCAAAAACGACCAAAACAACCATGATGAGTACTCACTGACCAAAGACAGCAACTCTGTCATGGTGTCAAGCATCATTCACTCCAGAGAGGATCAGTGCTTCCACCCAGACAGAGCTACTGAATAGAGAGGTAGCTGAGCAGACCTTGACCTCAGTGTGCAACAAATGCCTTGATCTTTCTCCTCAGGATGAGACAGAGTCCACTCTGGCCTCCAAGAAGAGGTGTGCTCAGGTACAGGATCTTCGGCAGCTGGTTTCTGAACTGCAGGAGACTGTCAAAAGACTGTGAAGTATCAAGAAAGCAGAAAAGGAGATAGATAGCTGGTTTCAAGGGCAATTGGCATCAAACCCACAGCCTAGAGCCAAAAAGTCTCCAAATTTCACACCAGCACACCCAAAAAAAAAGGGACAAGTAGCATTAGTGAGGAATGGCAACTTGTGAAGGCAAAATCTGGAAGTAGGAAGACTTTACCCTCAAAATCTGAGGTGCCCCTGCAGAACCAATTCACAGCTTTGCAGACCTAGCACAGCAATGAGCCTGTGACTGACAAATTCTCTGACATACGAAAGGCAGCCAAACCAATTCCCTGTTGCATAACAACCAGTGCAACAAAGAAAAAGGGATGGTGGTAGTGGAGGGAGACTCTCTTTTGAGAGATACTGAGGCTCCTATTTGCTGCCCTGACCCACTGTCTAGAGAGGTATGCTGCTTACCAGGGGTACATCAGAGATGATACAGAAAAGTTACCAGAACTTGTACACCCCACATNCCAAAAAAAAAGGGACAAGTAGCATTAGTGAGGAATGGCAACTTGTGAAGGCAAAATCTGGAAGTAGGAAGACTTTACCCTCAAAATCTGAGGTGCCCCTGCAGAACCAATTCACAGCTTTGCAGACCTAGCACAGCAATGAGCCTGTGACTGACAAATTCTCTGACATACGAAAGGCAGCCAAACCAATTCCCTGTTGCATAACAACCAGTGCAACAAAGAAAAAGGGATGGTGGTAGTGGAGGGAGACTCTCTTTTGAGAGATACTGAGGCTCCTATTTGCTGCCCTGACCCACTGTCTAGAGAGGTATGCTGCTTACCAGGGGTACATCAGAGATGATACAGAAAAGTTACCAGAACTTGTACACCCCACAGTTTACTATCTGTTGCTGCTGCTCCATGTGGGAAGCACTGATACAGCAATGGATAACATAAAGAACATCAAGAGAGATTACAAGGCACTGGGAGTAGCAGTGAAGGACTCAAGAGCAACAACCTCATCAATACTTGCAGTGAAAGGGAAGGGGTTTGAAACAGCTGATAGAAGAGGGAAGATCAATAAGTAAGTGGTTGAGGGAGTGGTGCTATGGACAGGGCTTTGGCTATGTAAATTACCAGAATGCTTTTGAGAAACCTGGCCTTCTAGGGGCTGATGGGGTACATCTATCAGAAAAGGGAAAGGACGCCTTTGGCCATAAGCTTACTGATATAGTGATGACGGCTTTAAGTTAGGTTTGCTTTGGGGAGGAATCTGCAATCCATTCCATGCAATAGCTAATATCAGTAGATAACCTGGGTCTGGAAATAAACCACAGGCCAGGAAGAAAATACCTGGTGTGAAGGACAACAGAACTCCAGTCAGTAAACCAACGTCAATAGGGGCCAGTCTTGAATGCCTTTACGCTAATGCATGGAGTATGGGGAAGAAGCAGGAAGAGCTGCAGGGTTATGATGCCATTGGTGGCATCTGAAAACATGGTGGGATGTTTCTCACAACTGGATTGTAGGGATAAATGGGTACAAACTCTAGGAAAGACAGGCAAGGGAGAAAGGGAGGGGGTGTTGCCTCTATATCACAGACCAACTTGGATGCATNTCTGGAAATAAACCACAGGCCAGGAAGAAAATACCTGGTGTGAAGGACAACAGAACTCCAGTCAGTAAACCAACGTCAATAGGGGCCAGTCTTGAATGCCTTTACGCTAATGCATGGAGTATGGGGAAGAAGCAGGAAGAGCTGCAGGGTTATGATGCCATTGGTGGCATCTGAAAACATGGTGGGATGTTTCTCACAACTGGATTGTAGGGATAAATGGGTACAAACTCTAGGAAAGACAGGCAAGGGAGAAAGGGAGGGGGTGTTGCCTCTATATCACAGACCAACTTGGATGCATAGAGCTCTGCCTGGGGAGGGAAGAAGAACTAACAGAGCTTAAGAGTGAGGATCAAAGGGAATTCATGTAAAGGAGAGATCACAGTGGGGGTTGGCTACAGGCCACTGGACCAGAAAGACTTGGAGGATGAAGCCCTTTATAAAGAGATAAGAGCATTTTCAAGTTCACAAGCCCTGGTCCTCATAGGGGCTTTCAACCACCCAGATATCAGTTGGAGGGACAACATGCATGGCACTAGCAATCTAGGAGGTTCCTGGAGTGCATTGAGGATAACTTCATCATCCAAGTGATAAAGGACCGTACAGGAAAAAGTGTTGTCCTGAAGCTTATCCTCACCAACAAGGACAGGCTCTGAGTGAAGGTGAGTGCAGTGAAAATCAAGGCAGTCTCAGCTGGTTGAATTTAAGATCATGAAGGTACCTAAGAGGATGCATTGAAAGCTTGTAACCCTGGATTTCAGGAGAGCTGACTTTACCTACCTCAGGTATCTACTTGGGAGGCTATCCTGGGATGAAAATGAAAACCTGGAGGGAAGACGCTGGACATTATTCAAGGACCAACTCATCCAATGCATTCCAAGAAAGAAGAAGGCAGGCAAGAATGCCAAGAGTCCAGCATGGATGCTGCATGGTGCTCCTGCAGTTACTTGGGTGCAAGAAGAAAGT
>VZRI01008507.1:10920-41695 GCA_013397515.1 Upupa epops | reverse complement strand
CAGACAAGGGACTATCTTAAACTACCTCACCACCATGCCTTGCTCCTGCAGTCTGCTTTAACTTTCCCCCGTGGCAGCTCCTCACCCTGTGCACTGCTGGCAGCCAGGCACACCTTCCTCTTTCAAACTGGACTAGAGTCAGAAAGCTGAGCCCTTCCAGTGGGAGGATTTATGTGTGGTGCTTCCAAGAGTGAGGGTTCTCTCTGTGATTAATGCATCCTTCCCCATCACAGCCAGTTCCTCTGGAGTAAATGGGATTTTGCCCATTATCCTTTATGGTTATTGGTACAGATTTCCTGGCTGAATTGCTGTTCCCCTCTTGCCTTTATTTTCTCTACTCTGAAATTGCAGGAAGATTTTCCTTAGGACTTGACCTTGGAGAGTGTCACAGGGAGGCCTCTGAGGTTGGAGAACCAAAAATATCTGATTCTTCATGGTGACTAAAATACCTGCAGTGCTTTTGAAAGGCACTAATAGGATCTTTCCTCTTCCTTAAACTCTCCATCTCCACACCTGCCCTTAGACATTCCCTCTCCTTTGCAATGGCAAATTAGTTCTGTGTACTCCATCTCAGAGGCAGCAAAAGAGATGGAAGAACTGGGTGGCTTGAGGGACTGCTACTGCTGCACAGATCTCTTCACCTTCTAACTGAATCACAAAATCACCCAGGTTGGAAGGCACCTTCTAAGGTCATCTACTCCAACCTCCCTGCAGGGAGCAGGGACATCCTCAACCAGATAGGTTCCCCAGAGCCTTGTTCAGCCTCCCTTTGAAGATCTCCAGGTCTGGGGCCTCAACTCCCTCTCTGGGCAACCTGTTCCAGTGTTCAACACCCCTCCTGCTAACGAGCTTCTTCCTAACATCAACAACTTTTGCATCACCAGCAGTGTTTGCTATGTGATGTCAGATGGGTAGATTTTAAAAAATAAGTTCTTTTCTGCCTTTCTTTTTGCTGTTCTGGTGCATCTGTGTCACAAAGCCACTCCTTACCTCTACCTGCAACACCAGAGGCAGCACTTACTGCCCAGCAGGAGTGAACGTGAGCACCTAAGCCATCACTAGGCACCTAATTAAGTGACCTGATTATGTCTTCCAGCTCCCACTGCACTCAGTAGTTGTGAAATTCAGGCCACTTTTGCATCAGCTGGGACTAGTTCTGGGTACTCAGCTGCTAAGATGTTGATCCTGACAGGGACTAAGAGCTGGAGCAACCAGAGGATGGGGCCTCTCCAGGTTCTGGCTACAGATGTGGTGCTGCATGCCCCGGTTTGGGACTAACCAGGTGTTCCCAGCCAGCACCACCACTCCCAGTACTGTCCCATGGCAAAATACACCCTGGCTTTTGTTGGCTTTCTGCTGCATTTCCTCCTTGACTGAGAATTAAATTGAACAGGGAGCTTATTGTCCCCGTGGAAGAGAGAGGCACCTTTTGAAATAAACATGTGGGACCAAGCCTGACATTTCCTAACACCCTTGGGGTCCTGGGAGCACAAAGGCAGCCGAGAAGGAGCTGCAGGCAATCCCAGCAGAGCACTATTGTGTGATTTGCTCTGAGGAAACATCAATTCATTAAGCCAACCAGTCAACAAGGGTGGGTGGCAGAACCATCTGTCCTGCTAGATTGTGCACAGCTCCTTCAAAGAGCTGCTCTGGGGCCTGGAGAGTTAAACGATGAGTGAGAGGCAGCTTGTCTGCCCTCACTGCAACAGGAGGAACTGCTCATTTCAAAGACTGAGTTTCACTGGGAGGGTGTTTTCAATTCACCACCTCAGATGCGATGCAGACAGACACTTCAGTGGCGAGATGTGTGCTGAGGAGAGTCAGGTTGTAGCTGTGTTGTGCACAGCTCATTTCAGAGGTTCAATGCTAACAGAAAGGGATGGAATCATAGAATCACAAAATCATTGAGGTTGGAAGAGACCTCCCAAGATCATCCAGTCCAACCATCACCCCAATCTCACCCAGACCACTAAACCCTGTCCCCCAGGACCACATCTACTCATTTGTTGAACCTCTACAGGGACAGTGTCTCCCCTTCTCTCTGGGCAGCCTGTTTGAATCCCTGAGCACTCTGTTGGGGAAGAGATTTCTCCAGTTGCAGAGATACTGAGAAAGTTTTGCAGAAATTACTATCCAAGGGTAGAACGTGCGTGCCAGGAAGACCTGTGTGTCTGGGAGATCCCACAGCTACAGGAGCTGAGGCTTTGAGGAAGCATTTATCAGCCCCTTCTGCAGTCTAGCATTTGAAGCTTCAGCTCCACAAAGCAAACTGCAGACTGTTTTGATATAGAATCAGGGAACCATTAAGGGTGGAAGAGATGGACAAGCTCATCCAGTCCTGTCACTAAATCCTGTCCCCCCAGGGCCACCACTACTTGTTTTTTGAGCCCTTCCAGGGACAGCAACTCCCCCCTCCCTGGGCAGCCTGTTCCAACCCCTGAGCACTGTCAGGGAAGAGATTTCTCCTGATGTCCGACCTAACCCTCCCTTGGCACAACTGGAGGCTGTTTCCTCTTGTCCTATTGCTGGTGACTGAGGAGGAGACCCATCCCTATCTCTGCACCCTCCTGTCAAGCAGCTGTAAAGAGCAATAAGGTCTCCCCTCAGCCTCCTTTTCTCCATTTTATTTCTCATCTTCTTGGGATGATAAACGCAAGGTGGGGAAAGTCCGTGGCCAACTCTGCCTGTGCAAGAGGAGCTTTTTGCACTTTGCTCTTGTCTGAACTGCTTTTCAAAGCAAAGCAGTGGCTGCTTTGCATAACCCGTCAGAGTCAGCCTAGGGAAAGGTCAGCAAGATAGAACAGATCAAACTGCAGCACTGAGCACAAGAGATACATCCCTTCGCAAGGACTAGCACTCTGCTGATCCCAAATGAATGTGGGCAGATAAAGGCAGCAAAATACACCAGGAGGAAGTCTTTTCATAATCTCACATTTGCAACACAGCCCTTTTTTTTTTGCAGCATTATCTCTCTACCTTCCTCTTAGCCTCCAAATGAACAGAAATATGTATGTTCAAGGGGTGGAAAAGGCAAGGGCAGAGCTGAAACACAGCTGAGTCAACAACACATGTCCACGAGCTGGTGGGTATCGTTGCATGTTCCCACATGGCTATCAGAGGGCTTGTGAAAGTCATCAGAGCAGGCAAAAAGAGTGACAGAAGTGAGCAAACAACCTACACAGCACTATGTGCAGAAACCAGAAATGCTGGAGGGTCCCTGCTGCTCTAACCCTATTGGCATAGGCTGGATCCTAGAACCACAGAATGATTGAAGCTGGAAAAGCCCTCTAAGCTCATCCAGCCCAGCCCAGTCCTTAACAGCACCCCATCAGCCAGACCAGGGCACTCAGGGCCACAGCCAGGCTGTCCTTCAACACCTCCAGACATAGGGACTCCATCACTGCCCTGGGCAGTCTCTTCCAATGTCTAACCACCCTTTCTATGAGGAAGCGCTTCCTAACATCCAACCTAACCCTCCCCTGGCAACTTCAAGCCCTGTCCTCTTGTCCTGGCTCTGGTTGCCTGAGAGAAGAGCTCAATCCCCACTTGACTACAACCTCCCTTCAGGGAGTTGTAAAGAGAGAGGGAGAAGGTCCTCCCTGAGTCTCCTCTTCTGCTGGCTAAACATCCCCTGTTCCCTCAGTCTCTCCTCATCAGCCTTTCCCTCCAGTCCCTTCCCCAACCTCGTTGCTGCTCTGGATCCACTCCAGCCTCTCCATCTCTTTCTTGAAGGGAGTGGCCCCAGCACTGCCCTCAGGAGTCAAATCATCATCCTTTAGGAGAAAGCTGGGGCCTTGAGCACCCTGGTCTAGCTGGGGGTGTCCCTGCTCATGGCAGAGGGATTGGGATGATCTTTAAGGTCCCTTCCCACCTGAACCATTCCATGGATCTATGATCCTCAGCTGCTCTTCAGTGCCAGGGGAGAGCATTTGGAAAACAACATTCTGTGTGCAACTGGAAAACTGGCTGCACACAAGACTTGGGTCTTCCTAGCTGGAGTGGGAAGGGATTTATAGGCACCCTGAAAGGAAATAAACCAGAGGGCACTCTGAGTGCTGCAAGGACTAGCCAATTTTAGCAGGTTACAGCAATCTGGAAAGTCTCTGGTCCGTGCCCCCTGGTGGCAGTTGAATTCTTCTCCTCAGTGCTCTCGCCATGCCTGCACTTCCACACCCAAGCCCTGGCTTTTTCATGCTGAGCAAATGATCACAGAGGTGATGAAGTGCCAATAGCTGCTGCCTCACTACCTAGAAAAACACCCAGCCAAGCAGGGGTCCCTATTTCATACTGGGAACAGGCTGCACGACTTTGCCTTCAGACTGTACGTGATGATGTGACAGGCAGCACATCCTAACGAGAAACCCCGGGGCTGGGGGAATCAGCGTGAAAAGAGCATCCCACAGGTTTCTAAACCATTAGAGCCCTCCCCAGCTTCAAGCAACAGATGTGACTGTCACCGCTATCAAACAGCATCCCTGAAAAACCCTTCTTGCTGTGCTCTCTCCTCTGCAGGCAAAAAGCACTGGCCTCGACGGGTGGAAGAAGCGTTCAAGCAGCATGCGACTGGTTGGTATGAAGTAATAAACGTGAAGTAGAGTAAATTAGGGAATTCCATGGTTAAGGTTTTAGGATGGGGAGTGGTTGAGTACTGTCTGAAAAGCATTAGCAATGTTAGTGAGCTGGTGGTTGAGTGCCGTAAGCAGGCAATCGAGAAACAAATCTTGTCTGAGAGACTCTGTGATCTTAAGGAAGAGCAAAAAAAGGTGAGAGAAAGGAACTATTGCTCTCTCCACCCCAACACCTACACAGAAAACCGAGACGTGCCTCTTCAAATGGTTCGGGTGCTCTTTTCGCTGTGCTCTGTGCATCAAAAGGCAGAGAGGCAGCAGTGAGAGAGGCCAGAGTTTCAGAGCTTCAGTCTGCAGCTCATTTTATGTTTTCTGAGCACTGGTAATGGGCTACAAGTGAGACAGAGCCCACATCCTACCTGACCTGCCAAGAGCTGATTTTCTCTATTAAGGGAGAGCAACAGGGAGTGAGGACAGAGACAGCTGATTTTTCTGAGAACATGTCTTCATCTGTCCATCTAACATTAGGTTCTTCCTCCCTTCCAGGCTGTTCTCCCATGTGGGTGACCCGTTCCTCGATGACACCCTGCCCCGGGAGTACGTCCTGTACCTGCGCCCCACCGGCCCTCTGGCCCAGAAGCTCTCCGAGTTCTGGCAGCAGTCAAAGCAGATCTGTGGGAAGAACAAAGCTCACAACATCTTCCCACACATCACCCTTTGCCAGTTCTTTATGGTAAAGCTGAGCTCCTTTTCTGTCTCCTTCATGCCCGCATTGGCGAGCAGCCCGTGCCAGGCTTCCTGCAGCCGCTGCAGGAGGGTGTGCGCTTGGCACTTAGGGGAGGGTGGCCAGAATGGCTGCTGCCTGGAATCCTTGAGGAGGGACCTGGCTTCTAGGTGGATTATGCAGCAGCAGAACAAATTCTCATCATCTTAAGTGATCATTAATATGAGAAAAGATGGGGTGGAGGGTGAGGTTAGGTAGATTGCTTGTGGAGAGCTGATCCTGCTTTGAGGGCAAGGAGAGGGGCAGGTGATTTCTAAGCATCCCATTTTCTCTGCCCCTGTGCTTTTTCTTGCTGCTTTATAGCAAAGGTAGATCATTCACACACACCCCCAACAGCCTTTAATTTATCAAGAGAGCTAAAGCACAGGAATAATTCTCCACCTGAGACACGCCTGTCCCCTTTCCTTTGGCAGTGTGAGGACAGCAAGGTCGATGCTCTCACAGAAGCTCTGCAGGCCACCGTGATGCGGTGGAAATGCAAATTCCCTGCCCCTCTGCCTTTGGAGCTCTACACATCCTCTAACTTCATTGGGCTGTTTGTCAAGGAAGAAAGTGCTGAGGTGCTCAAGAAGTTTGCTGCAGACTTTGCTGCAGAGGCTGCTTCTAAAGCAGGTGAGTGACTGCTCTGGCAGCTACAAAGAGCTCAGCGTTCGGGCAGTGCTTTTCAGAAGCTTTTTTTGCTGGCATGAAGAAGTGATGCTCTAGAAGCCAACACCTGATGTTCAGAAGCCCAAGAGGAACCCCCGGTCGGGTGCTCTGGGTTTCAGTGCTTTTTCAGTTGAAAGATCACCTCACACTTCATGTCAAGTGTTATCTGCTGAAAGGGAAGTTGACATTTGGTGGTTCCTTAACCTTTCAGATAGACACTGTCTGCAAGGCTGAGTATTTCCTGCTCCTCTCACTACCCCAAGCTGCCACCACAAACCTTTGCTCAGCCAGTAAAGGCTGCGATGGGGGTATTGCTGCATTCTGGAGGGCTCTGTGAGAAGACCTCAAGCGCCTTGGTAACTCAGAAGGGAACCTTTTCAAATCTCAGTGCCAATACATCTGATACCAATGAATCATCTGAGTCCTCTTACTGCTCCTGGGAGGGGTAAACCCATCAGGATTGAGTTGGGAAGAGGTAACCAGAGTACTGCAAGCACTGACAAGCTCCACTGCTGAATTGGCTTGCTGGATGCCCTCTGATTACCTCCAATGTGGAAATCAGACCAGCACTGGAGCACCATAACTCCCTGACATCCTGCTACCCTCTATCACTGTAGCGCTCAGCCTGAACTAGTCCCAGCACAACCAGTTCAGTCCTCCAGGCTTAGCCTGGAGTTTAAGTGTGTCAAGAGATAGCAACGTCTGAGTCCCTAGGGGTTCTTCTGTGCTAGACAGACACCCCATAACACCATGCACAACTGCTACAAGTCTCAGGGGAGGAGATACTGACTGCTGTAGTTTCATCACACCCCTGACACACATTGCTTCCACTTGGCAGCTAGACCTTCTCTTCCCTTTAAGAGAGTGGGGAAGAGGCTGTTTCCTTCACAAATGGAAGGCAGTAGGTGGAGCCAGGAACTGCTGCAGCCACATGAGGATGGTGCAGGTGTTGCCCTGCACAGTGCAGACACCCTCACACCACCACAGTTAGAAGGGGCAGCTCTTACCCCAAAAACACTGACTCAGAAGAATGGAGCATCAGACATTTCCTCTGACAGCTAGCACCAGGATGAGAGGGCAGGCCTGAAGCTATCAGGAGAGGGTTAGGTTGGATGTTAAGAAGCCCTTCCTCATGGAAAGGGGGATCAGAGCTGGACTGAACTGTCTAGGACAGTGGTGGAGCCCCCGTCCCTGGAGGTGTTGAAGGACAGCCTGGCTATGGCCCTTAGTGCCCGGGTCTGACTGATGCGGTGATGTTAGGTGCTGGGCTGGATGAGCTTAGAGGGCTTTACCAGCCTCAATGATCCTGTGATTCCCAAAACTCTTCTGCCCCTATGATAGCTTCCATTCAGACCAAACTGGTTCTTTCTGGGAGGAAGCCGACTGCTGCATTGCAGCCCACAGCTCGATCAGTTTATCCCATTAAAGTCTCTGGGGGATTTTTACAGAAATCCAGAGCAGATATTTTCTTGCTGATCAAAAAGCAAAGATGGATGTGGATGTGCTTGCAGAGCTACCCTAGCTGGCACGGGAAGCCGAGGCACTGAATAGCTGCAATTTTGACTGAATAATCAGTCAAATTTAATTGCAATTTTTGGTTGAATAAGCAGGAACAAATTACATGCAAACAATGGATCCTGTGATTTCCACATCTCCGGGAAGAGTCCCAATATTTCACATACTTTCACCTTTCTGCTTCCTGGAATCTTTCTCTAATAAAGGTTCTTTTTCTGCAGAATCATTTAATCAATGTCTGTTTCCAAATTGGCCCTCACCCTCAGTGGCCAGTGGCCACCCTCAGTTATCAGCGGGCAAACTGCTAATTCAACCAACATCCAGGGAAAAGATTGAATCGACTTGCACAAACCTGGAAATTCCTTAGATTAACAGGAGAGAGAGAAAAGAGGAGGAAGCATAAAAAGAATTACTACTTTAAATCACTTATTTTTGAGAGATCCTCGTCTGCTGATGAAACAACGGCCAGCCCATCCCTGGAGAAGCGTGGTCTTTGTTGGCAGACGAGCAAATGGTTTGGAAACGACAGTAATTGTTATCTCACCACACAGAAAGCTCTTGTTCTCTGCATGCAAATGGGTTTGGGGAGTTTGGCAGGGACCTCTGGTCTTCTGCCCTGGCATGACTCAGGGCTGAATCAAATCTCAAACCTCTAAGAGGTTGATCCAACAGGCAGTGTTCACAGGGACCTCACGTTTGACTGCCCAAAGCCTTTTCAGAACCTGGGCTCAGTTTGTTCCTCCTGAGCTATCGCCATCAGTTCTGCTAGCAGCTCCTCCTTGGAGATGACAGACACAGAATCACAGAATCACTGAGGTTGGGAAAGAACCTTCAAGATCATCCAGTCCAACCACCCACCCTACAGTCCTTACCCACTATCTCATCTCCTCAAACACCCTGGCTGCCTGGTTGTTGAACCCCTCCAGTGCTTCCAACCCCTCCTTGGGCAACCTGTGCCAAGGCCTCCCCTCTCTTTCTGGGAAGAATTTTTCCCTAAGATCCAACCCAACCCTCCCCTGGCACAGCCTGACCCCATTTCCTCTGCTCCTACCGCCAGTCCCTAGGGAGAAGAGACTAATCCCTGCCTCACTGCAACCTCCCTTCAGGTAGTTATAGACACAGCTCATGCTTTCCAAAGCTGCTAATCAACAGTCACTTCTTAACTGGCATCCTCTCATTGCAGATGTTCATGTGGAACCCCACAAGAAGCAGCTCCACGTGACACTGGCCTATCACTTCCAGACCAGCCACCTGCCCACACTGGAGAAGTTAGCACAGAACATCGACGTCAAGCTGGGCTGTGACTGGGTGGCTGCGATATTCTCCCGAGACATCCGCTTCGTTAATCACGAGGTAAATGCCTGGGGCTTGGTTCAGTCCAAGTGTTTTAAAGAGACCAACCTAGCAGAGTCAAAGGAGACTCAGGAGTGATCACAAGCCCTGTTTTCTCTCGTGAGCAGTTTCGAGATCAGCTTGTCATTGAGTCAAACATATTAGACCCCAACAGCCTCTCTACCTTGTCCTCAAAAGCAGCAGGGAGAACTGCTCTTGCAGACCACACACGAGTAGGTAAAGTGGAGATGGTCACTGGCCCCTTGAGCTGTGCAAATTCCAGGTCCCAGTAAGAATTCCGTTCCATTTGTACCAGAGCACTTAAATTTGAGCACAAGATTGGGATTTCATTCTCTCCAAAGTCATCTCTCACCTTTCCCTCCTGGTTATCTGAGATACAACAAAGAGGGATGGAGGAAACACCTAGGAAAGCTTTCCAACAGCAGATGGGAATGGCAGGAATTCCCTGCAGGTAAAGCTTTCCTGGATAAAGCACCAAGTGACACTACAGGGAGAGCTGTTCAGGTCCAGTGTGGGGATGCCCCTGCTCCATTAACAATCATCCATTTGTGCTTCTGTTTCTCCCCCAGACTCTGCAGGTGATCTATCCTTACACCCCCCAGAATGATGATGAACTGGAGCTGGTCCCAGGGGATTTTATCTTCATGTCCCCAGTGGAACAAACCAGTACAAGCGAGGGCTGGATCTATGGCATTTCCCTTGCAACTGGCTGTTCTGGGCTACTGCCTGAAAACTACATCACGAAGGCAGATGAATGTGGGACCTGGGTGTTTCATGGGTAGGTAAAGCCACTCGGTCCAGTTTATGTCGCTGTAAAACGTGGGCTCAGCAGCTGTGATTTCACCTGGGGAAGTGAAGAGTCTCCCAGGGCTGCTGAGAAGTTTGATTGGGGAAATCCTACTGGTATCTGATGCTGTCCCTGTGTATGAGATTAGAGGCCGATGTGATTTATTTAGCTAAGATGTTACAGCAACCCATAGGATTGCTGCTGCTGGTTGCCAGAACCAGAGCAGATGGCCAGTGTGAAGGCACTGTGGTGGGACTGGGACCAGGCAGGTTTAAATTTGAGCATTAATTGTCCATAACTCCTTGGAGAAAAGGACCAGGAATCAATCGGCAAGACTTGGTAAGACTTTCAGAAGCCATTGGCTTCACCCTCTGAGTGAGGTTATGCATGCATTACCCCTCCTGATTTTGGTGGGAATAGAACATTAGTGTTTGAGGGGTTGGGTCTGGGGACTCCTGCAAGGTTGGCTGCATCACTGAGCACTCCAACACATCTGACAGACCCTGAGCATTGGGAGTAGCTTGTGTGGAAGAGCAGATGATGGCAAGGATTCTGGAGACTCATGGTCCTACCCGCTGCCTCTCTGCTAAGCACCATGTGGCTACCAAAGCTGGTTATGATCACTCCACAGAGCAAGTCAGTTCCAAAGGGAAGGGATGGAGATACAGAACAGAGCACAGACAGGCTGTATTTCAAATTGCAGTGGGCAAACATCACCAGTGGAGAGAGTCTGAGCACTAGTGGAGGGCATTCGGTAACCCATATCAGGACAGGGCAGCCAGAGGAACAGGCCTGACTCAGCACTTGAATAGGAACTGATCCAACAGCTCCTCAAACCAAACAAAACACAGGAAACGAAGGAACAAAACAGGGCATGAACAGTTCTTTCTCTGCCTGTGACTTTTCAGGCTTAACACATGCAACACAGTGACTGATGGATGAGGAGCAGGCACAGAGTGAGCACAGCTGGCAGGTTGGCTTCCAGGTGTGACAGCTGCTCAACACGGCTCTCAGTAAATCAGCCCTGAGTCCTCCCCATCTCAGAATTCCATCAAGCAGGGACAAGCATAGCAAATAATCACTCGTTAACCTTTCCTGTGACAATCATCTCTTCTTTTCTTGCCTGCCCTCTGAGCAATAAGCACCAGCACCCAAGGGCTTCCAAACAGAACAATCCTACTGATGGTGAGTCCATCACTGTGAAACTCCAACCCATCCCTCATCACGAGGAAAGAAAAGACCTCCAGTAACCAAGGTTTAAAGAGATGAAAATCACACATTGACGCAAGGACCACAGAGTGTCTGCCTGAAAGCAGGGCTCATCCAGACCCTCCAATCTGCCATCCAGCAAGACCATTTCTCCCCCTAAAATTAGCCAGCCCCCATCTCCACTGCAGCAGCCTCCACTCGTGGATTCTGCTATTATTTAGAGAGCAGCAGCAGCAACCAAATGAAAGCCAAGCATTTTGCAAATCCAACACCTCTGCCTCCAGACTAGTAGAGAAAGGAAATGCCCTTCCCCAGTCAGACTATAAATCATGAAGTGGAACATGCAGGGTGGATCATTTATCAAACCCATGATTACACACCCGGCAACCACCTCATTTTACACAACAGCTTCCTGCAGGGAGTATTAACTTACAGAGTGTCACGTCAAAATACAGCGAGCTCAGCACAACCTAAACCACACTGCTGTGGGACACAGGATCCATGCTAGGATCCTTGGGATGAGAGAACAGCACACAGATAACTTTATGTCTAATAAAGAAGCTAAATGTGGCAGCACTCACCAGGGATGCAGTGCAGGAGGTGGGATCCAGCTCATAGGACTGGTACTGATGGTGAGTGCTGCTGGGATCCTGGAGGCTGGTTTGTGCTGTCTCTGTGGACACAGCCAGGTCCCTTTTTGTCCCTGCAGAGGATGAAGAAGAAAGAAAAATACATTAAAAATAGAAGTTAACAGCCATGGAGCTTTTCCTGTCTAGATGCAAGAGAAAATTCTTCAAGTGAAAACCATGGATTACTGAGATCATCACAGATTCACAAAATCATTGAGGCTGGAAAAGCCCTCTCAGCTCATCCAGCCCAGCCCAGCACCCAACATCACCCCATCAGCCAGACCAGGGCACTCAGGGCCACAGCCAGGCTGTCCTTCAACACCTCCAGACACAGGGTCTCCACCACTTCCCTCAGCAGTCCAGTCCAGGCTCTGAGCACCCTTCCCATGAGGAAGGGCTTCCTAACATCCAACCTAACCCTCTCCTGGCAGCGTCAGACCCTGTCCTCTCATCCTGGTGCTGCTTGCCTGGGAGAAGAGTCCAACCCCACCACACTATTCCTGATCCAATCCAGGATGCCATCGGCCTTTCATGCCACTTGGACACTCCGTTGGCTCTTCTTCAGCCAGTTGTCACCCAGTGCTGCCAGGTCCCTCTCTGCCAGGCTGCTCTCCAGCCACTCATCCCCTAGTCTTTAGCTGCAGGGGGTTATTATGACCAAAGTGTAGGACCCCCTGCACTTGGCCCTGTTCAGCCTTATCCTGTTGGCCTCTGCCAGTCACTCCAGGCTGCAGCACCCTGGCTGTACCATGACAGAGATCCAGCAGGCAAAATGCTGGGGTATTGGATTGAGTCTTTCATTCAGAAAAATTGTTAGTCCCTTCACACTTCACCCAAGAGAGGTTTTCCCTGTTGCACTGCTCAGGCAGAAGCTGAACCTCTGCAGGACATGGGGTTTATGGTTCATTACCAAATGGTGGCTCAGGAGCTCTGCCCAGCACTGTGCAAACACAACAGAAGAGAGTCTCAGCCCTCCTGCCGCACTCTGACAAGCTCTGTGAACTATTTAATAGGGGAGAATAGGCTTTGTCTTCGGGGCAGGGTTGCTGCCCATGAAACCAGGTTGTGTCTTGAGAGACTCCAGGTCTGAATCCTTTCCCTGTCTACTAAAAATAGGAATAGCATCGCTTCTCTTCTATAAACCCTGAGGAGCTTCTGCACACCTAAACTGCATTTCTTTGCTGGCTGTGGGACATCCCCACGTGATTTCTTCTCCTGCCAGGTCTTGCCAAGGACTGGACCTGCTGGTAACAGTGTGGAGAAATTCAATTTATCATGTTCAATCCCTGCTCAGTGCTGCAAGTTGGAAACTAATTGAAGATAAATTGCTTCAGCATCCCACAAAACACAAGCTAGACCCTAAGTCTGGGAACCCTATCATGCCATGCCCTGAGTAAGGCTGTGTGAGTGAGAAATAACTGCTCTGAGACAAGCACGGGCAACTCCTCAGGGGAGGATCTGGCTGCATCAGTGTCAGATCTGCTCTGACTGAGCCTAGGCAGGACCTGGCTATAGGGATGGTAAAAGCAAAACAGGGTATCAGGGTGGAAACCTCTCCTGCTGGAGGCAGAAGCTACTGGAGAGCTGAAATGACTTGGAATGAATCCGAACTAGAGATGCAGTATTGAAGATATACACACAGCTCATAGATAGATCAATGTCTTCTACATGTCTGTCTATATCCATGCATATTCACCTTAAAATCTCCCCAGCAAGCTGCTCACTGGGTTTTTGCTAAGTTGCCTTTCATGCCTGATAATCAGTGGGCTACCAAGTCAAAAGGAGAAACCCTCCACCCTCAGCACTGAAAGCCCAGAGGAAAAAGAAAGCCCAGTGAAGGGACAAGAATTCACTTGTCTCACAGAGGCCACAAAATCCAAGCTTTGAAGACCTCGGGGCTCTCCACGCACACACAGGCAGAAGTGGACCCAGCACCACACTGAATCAATGTGATGGTTCCCTGCACTGCTTCCCCATTACCAGCAAAGCCCAAAATAGTCACCTCCTCTGCCCCAAAACACAGTGAAGTGCTGTAGATATCACACAGTCACCTATTCCAGCTCCTCGTGAGATGCCAAAGCTAGATGCCCCCTTTCATAAGCCTGAGAGACCAGACTTGACACAAGCACCAGGGGGAGGAAAAACAGCATGAATTTGTCAAGCTCTATTTGGGTCTCACTAGGATGTTTTCCCTGCTGTCTTCCTCCCGTTTCAGCCTTGTGACCAGTTCATCTGGTTCATCTTCCCCAGGGATCCCTGTCCTCTAGATAAGGATGAGTGATGGGGCAGAGGAGCCTTTTCCCGCACAGAACTGAGGAGCAGCAGTGTTCCTTCTTTCTCCAGCCTCTGCTGCAGCATCTCCATTCTCCAGGGGGCCTCTCCTGACTGGGAAAGCATGGCCCCAGGGACCTGCACTATCACTGACAGCATCATCCTGAAGACAGTAGCTGTTGTTGTCTGCTTTCAGACTCTGTTTGCCAAGCAGAGGCAGCACAAGCCTTTGGGACAAGCTTTCAGAACAGTGACCTACACTGAGACGATGACTAAGCTCAAATAGCTTCAGCAGTTTCTGTTTGCCAGCAGCATCAAGGAGGTACCACTGAGGACAGGCTGGTGCCTCTCCAAACCCAGAACACTCATATTCCTTTGCCTCCTCATCCCTTGCAATGAATCCTGGCTTCTGTAAACAGATGGAGAGAGTTCCAGGGAGTTCCTGCCTTTTTTGTAAGGGCTTGGAGAGAAAGACAGGCTCAGAAATCAAGCAGCAGCTCCTGGGGGTAATCAGACAAATCCTGAGTGTCCTCTGAGCTAGTGTCCTCGTCCCTGTCACACGGACAAAGCAGGGAAGGGCTGAGATGGGATATGGAGCTAGAAGCTGCAGCACAGCAGAGGCTCAGTGTCTGCATTGTACAGCCACAGAGATGGGTCCTAGCTAAGAAACCTGGATTCTTCTCACTGAGATACTCAATTTTCCAGTCAGTGAGGCTGTATCTGTGCTGGCTGCACCCACCCCATGAGTTGACCCCTTAATGTGGTGATAACTGCCTGTTGGTGCTCCCTGCTTAGGGCTTAGCCACCTTGAGCTTGGCACACACCAGTGCACTCCTGGATTAGAGCTGGCCTTATCCTGCCAGCTGGAAGTGGCACTTCTGCCTGCAATCCACTGCAGACATATTGTGAAGAGGAGGGTTAGACACGATTCCTCACCCCAGCACCTGGAAATATTTCCCTCAGCTTAACCACAAAGCTCTCCTGCCTACATTTAACTCCTCCACAAGATCCACGACCCCTGCCGCACCCTCAAAGGTGCCTTACTCAGAGGTATTTGCTGCCCTAAGCTCTGGTGCTGCACCTGCATTTGGGCACCATGGAGCAAGCCCAGCCCCTATGTGGAGCTCCTCAGGAATGAAATAACTACAGGTAATGCTGAACAAGTGAGAGCAAGATGCTGGAGGGGTTTTCTGCTACCAGAGGGCTGCTGCTGACGCTGTTGGGTGGAGGTGAAGTGCTGTCCCCTTTGTGGCTGGTTCCCACCTCCCACTCCCCTTGCTCTCTAGTGCTTATCTGCACAGCATCTTCACCTGCCTGAAGGAGCCAGTGTCTCAGTCTTACCCTTATACCCCAATTCCAGCAGATAAGAGATCAACAGCATACAGAGGGTTATTTCTGCTGACCTATTTCTCTTCCACTGCTAGAAACACTTGATGTTATTTTAGCAGCTAAAAAACCCCTCTGAGATTTTATCTTAACTAGGTACTAGTCAGGCAGCAACTTCTGACACAGCTAAGGCACTGGGAAACGCAAGAAACAGCAACTAATTCTGACAAAGTAGTGACCATACCCATTATCCCATAGCATTTATTTAATGACTAAGCAAACGTAGCCCATAAATGCAAAAACCAACCCACAGAGGATCACTGCAGCCTGAAGAGTCTGCTCCCAAGGGTCTTTGTCAGAGTCACTGAATGTCTGGTGCTTTATTTGGAGGGACTATCATTAGAGAAGCTCCTTGAGGGAGAGCGGGATCTGTTATATCCCTTTGGCTACGCTTAATGGGAAGCACTGGTGAGAATCAATTCCTACTGGAGCTGGGGAATGGCACAGACAGCTCTGAACACTCTAACTCCAACAACCCAGACTGACTGTGCTTGTTCCTGCCAAGGGATCCAAGTGCAGGAACCCTGAGGGGCAGCACCCCATGCCACAGAGGTGACTGAAAACTCCCTGTAGCCACCAGTTTCCAAATTCTGGTCCACAAGACCATGGAGCTGGTCCCCACAGGATGTTAGTGAGCACCCTGTGCCCTTAACAAAGCAGAGGGCTGGCAGAGCCTCACAGACCAGAGTTTGGGAAGTGGGGCTCTGTGAAGCCGTTTCTAAGGAAACTAAAAGCCTGTTGAGATGGGATTTGTCTCCGTGCGTACATCACCTAGCAAGGTGCTCTCTAGACAGCACTAAAATCCAAATAACAATATAATAACATGACAACAGTAATGATCATCAGTTCCTCCAGACTCTGGAAGTGTCCTCACTGCAGCCTGAGCTCACAAAGCCCAAAGCATTTCCCAAACCAGCCTCTTTCTATTTTTGGCAGGTCCTACTCTATTCTGAATACTACATCTTCCCCATCCCTTCAAGCCTTCACTGATGGAGCTCTGGAAAGAAGGCAGCAGGAAGACCAAGGACCTGGGGACACAGGACCACTCACTATCATCTGCCAGAACGTGCAGGTGAGGACCCATAGACTGCAACCATAGATCCCACCCATAAATCACAGAGGAGCCAGGCTCTGCTCAGGAGTATCCAGTGACCAGACAAGGGGCAGTGGGGACAAGCTGGAGCAGAGGAGGTTCCATAGAAACAGAAGGGAAAACTTTTTCCCTGTGAGGGTAATAAAGCCCTGGCCCAGGCTTCCCAGAGAGGCTGGAGAGTCTCCTGCTCTGGAGCCATTCAAACCCAGCCTGGCTGTTTCTGTGTGACCTGCTCTAGGGGATCCAGCTCTGGCAGGGGGTTGGACTGGATGATCTTTCTAGGTCCCTTCCAACCCCAAACAGTCTGCAATTCTGTAACTTCAGAAGAGCTTCCTGCAGCCCCTCCTGCACCAGTGTAAAGCAAGAGGTACCTGCTCCAGGCTCCCAGTAGTAAATCAGGTCTCAGAAAAACCCTTGTGCTCTGGGGAAGGTCTAACACCCTTTGCTATTTCTTGCAGCCCCTAAGAATAACGAGCCAGGCAGGCCCTCAGAAACGCTGCCTGTTTGTCTGCAGACACGGGGAGAGGATGGATGTCGTGTTTGGGAAGTACTGGCTGTCACAATGTTTTGATGCCAAAGGTGAGGCAGCTCCCACCGGTCCCTCAGGTCCTAAGTTGAGACGAAGGAAGGAGAATGGAAACCACCTGGGTCAAAACTTAGATGGAAGCTGTCATTTCCTGACACCAAGTGTGGCTCTGAGCAGCTACAGAACTTGCTGGAACACAAGTTGAGGGATAATAAATACCTTTACTACTATTTGGGAAGCTATTGCAGGAAATAGTGTAGTAAAGCAACACCAGAGAGCAGGAAATGGTGACAGCTAACGTCCAGTGCAGACATCTGCTACCACCAGGATAATCTTTTAAACATCTGTCTCCAAGTCATTAATGAAAACAGCAGCACTACAGGTACAGGTCCCAGTGCCTTTGGGGGCAAAAGCTGGAGTCCAACCCAGCAGCGTTAGTCTGTAGCTCACAGACTACAGCATCAGGCTGTGTTTTACCAGAGTTGATCAAGTTTTGCCCAAATCAAGTCTTTTTTCAGTTCCAATAATGCTGATACCCCTGTAATCAGAGTCTTTGGGATAAAGGGTGACTTTACAACCACCTTCTCCCCGAGTTTGAAGAGCCCTGATCTTTTAGCCTCCTGTACAACTTTAACGTTAGAGGGGTTTTTTGGTTGTTGCAGGATTGAAATTACTTGTTTGGAGTAGATGGTCTCTAAGGTCCTTGGCCATTCTGTGATTTCCTTTAGGAAAAGCCAACTTGTCAGACATCCTGAGCTGATTTTATCTGACACAGCAGCTCTTCCTAGGAGTTTCATCCAGAAGAAATAAACCTGGAGAACCAGGTTTAGTGGGTTCCTGCAAGGTGCAGCTGTTGTGCTGAAGGAGGGTAGGACCAGCTGTGATGCTCTCTGCCTCTGTCTGCTCAAGTAACTCCAGCAAGTGCTTTGTGCCCTCTCCCTCGCAGGAAGGTACATGCGCAGTAACCTGAACATGCCTCACAGCTTACCTCAAAGAAGCGGTGGGTTCAGGGATTACGAGAAGGATGCCCCCATCACCGTGCTGGGCTGTACACAGGCAAGGCTTGTGGGTAAGTTGCCCCCAGCACATAGGAGCTTGCCCAGAGAGTTTTACCTCCTTCCTCCCACATCCCCAGCCATGGAAAGAGAAAGTGCAAGGCAAATAAATAAATAAATAACCCTGATCAGGTGCCCTTGAACTAATGAGATTTAAACATTGCAAGACCCTCTGAAAAAGGTTCCCCTTCTTCCAAAGGAAACCTCGTCCCCTTCAGCTGCTGTGGCTGAAGAAAAGACAAAGCACAGAATCTAGGACACAGAATGAAATCAGAGCCATCAACAGGGCACTTTGCAGAGCTCAGTCTCATCCTTGAGAACTGCCTCCCTGGAAGATGCTCTGAGTACCAGCGTGGGTGAGAAATGCAGCAGCGTGACGGTCACCTCATGCAAAATGCACTCTTCCCTTGACCATCTGAAACGTTGACCAGCAGCCTGCTGACACCAATTGACTTCTGCCAGCCTCTTCTGACTTGATCTGGCCAAAACACAGTCCAAATTTTTTCCACAATGATAATACTGTTCTCCCACCTTCCCCATCCTTGTCCCTTGCTACTTGGTTTGTGTATGGAGAGGAAATGGTTTGGCAGGCAGAGCCCACATGAGCCCTGGAGCCCAGCCCTTTAAAGCCAGGAGCTGCAGAGAGCAGCACTTAGCATCTCCTCCTGCTAAGTGCTTCAGAGCACTTTGTGTTGGTCACGTTCAAACTAGGGCAGCTAAAATTGGTTCTTAAACAAGAATAAATCCCCGTAGCACAGCAGGATGCTCAGGCTCCTCAGTCACATAGCACCAGGGCTCCCAGTAGGCTCAGAACAGAAGGTGAAGCTGGGCGCAGTCACAGCACACATTGCTGATAGCATAAGATGGGTCTGAGGATGCAAGTGCAGAAGTGACCCAGGCACCATCGCCCTGCCCGTGTGGCTGCAGCCATCTGCAGGGAGCTGCTCCCTGCTGCAGCAGCGCAGACTCGACCTTGACGATGGTCAGAGCTGTAATTCCTCTAGTGACCTATGCAAACGAGCAGCTTCCCCATGACACAGGGCTTTTAGATGTCCTGCTCCTCCTAAATTACCCCACTTGATTTCTCGATGGTTTGACTGGTTACAGCCATCATTCCACACACAAAGTCAAGGTTCATAGCCCCTTGTGCTCCCAACTCTTTTGCCTTGCCTCTTAGGTTTAACCAGAATACCACTCTGTTCTTACTACAAGTCTGTGCAGGGCCGGGCAGCCTCCCGTTCTCATCTGGCTCCCCTAGGCATTGCAAGAATATTAATAACCCTAACAGTGGAGTTGATTCTTATCTCATTTTCAGTGATCTTCCACCTGCGTAATGAGATGGTAATTTATCCCAGTGAAGAAGCCAGCCAATTGAGTTTTGAGTTAGGTTGAATCATTTCAATTTACAGCTTATAAATGAAGTGAAATCCAGTTCAGGCTCTCTACAGCTTTTCTTAGTGCACTGTTGGCTTTTTGGCTAAAGCTAAGAGAAGCAGAAGTGGAGCAGAAGCTGCTGTGATTTCTTTGCACCCTGGTTGAGTACCTCGATGCACGTGGAGCAACAGAAAGCTGCATCCCAGTTCCACAGCTGTGCACATCACTGCCCAGCACTGCTAAAATCAAACACCACGGGTACATATATAACCCAAAATGCGAGCAGGCAGTGCAGCTGAGAAGCTGCTTCAGCTCCTCGCTGGGTGCAAGATCTCCTGCACGCTGCTGCTGTTTTGTCTGCTTCTATTCATGGGTGTTGAAACTTGCTTGCAGGTGAGGCCTTGCTAGAAACTAACACCATAGTAGACTACGTCTACAGCTCCCCGTCACTGCGATGTGTACAGACGGCACACAACATCCTGAAAGGTAAGACCCCAAGAAGCACTAAAGGCTGTTTTCCTCTCACTTTGCTGCCAACCAGGTCAAAAGAAGCCTGGTGTGGGAGACCCAAGTAAACAGTAGCTCAGGGGGAGGATTATTTCCGTGAGAGCATCATTTACATCAGTTGAATACTGTCCATGAGAGCCCTTTTCTGGTTGCAGGGTGACAGGTGATTAGGAAGCAGGATGCTTGGCCCCACCACCAGCTGCTGGTCAGAGTTGGGGGTTTTTTATCCCCCCTCACAGCAGCCAGATGTGTTTGGGATGGGGGAACACGTCCAGCTCAGTGTACCCAGTGCCCTTTCCTGCTCTTGCTCCTGCAGCTGCTCACCGGTGCATGCTCCTACAGCAGCTGCTACCACCTTGAAACTTGCTACCTCCAGTAAAATTAGTTTACTGCAGGAACTGGGAAGAGAAATGACAGAAGCATGAGACTCCTCAGCATGGGAAACAGTCAAAAACCAGTTCCAAAGTACAGTCATGCCTAGGTTTGGTTTTATTGCGTGTAGCTACTGGCCCCAGCTTTGTATCCTCTAGTATATCACATGCCAAGTACGTGCATTAAATGCTGCTTTGTATTTCACACCTACTAGCAATGAGCTGGCTACTCAGAGACAAACACACACACCCCCACACCCCCAACTTACAACCAAACTCAAGTATTAAAGCGGCAAACTCCTGCTGCCTTCAGTTCCAACAGCTTCTACTGACACCTGGGCCCCTTCTCCCTTTTCCAGGAATGCAACAAGAGAACAACCTGAAGATTCGGATAGAGCCGGGCTTGTTTGAGTGGACCAAGTGGGTCTCTGGGAACACACTACCTGCCTGGATACCCCCCGTGGATTTAGCTGCAGCTACTCTAAGCGTTGATACAACCTACAGGTAACAGAAGCAGGGGGATGAGAGGGTCTTGTGTTGCTTTCTGGCTGGTTTTGAAGAGTCACAGAGCAGCACTGCAGCTGCTCCTCGCTGCTGATGAGCATGGAACTCCTCTTTCCAGTACCGCTGGATCTTTTCCACTCAAGTACTTTTGTTTATCGTAACCCTTCTCTCAAAACTTTAGGGGTTTGGGCTCAGCTGACAGAACTGGTTTTGCTGGCTCAGTTCTCCAACCATCACGTTCATAGACTGAACTGGATCCTTCCCTTCCCCACAGGAAAAAGCTTATCTGTCTCTGTCTCTCTCTCTTATGATTAGCGGGGTGATGGATCTTAATGGCAAAGTTTGCTGCACCCTGGGGAACATATTTCCATCTGTCAGGAATCCAGGATGCCCTGTGGCATCAAAATTCAGAGGTTTTCAAGCAGAACTAAATCCTCCTCATTTATCACTTCTCAACAGCTCAACCTGAAAAGGTTTTAGTGGAAAAAATTGCTGGTTCCGGGCTGGTTGTTCAATGTGTTCAGCCAAAAAACCAGCTGGGGAAAGCAAACAGCTGGTTAAAAACCAGGGTGGGGTTGGACGTGATGGCCTTGAAGGTCTCTTCCAACCTTAATGATTTCTATGAAAACCATCAGCACCACTGTCCTTCCCTCCCACTCTGCAGAAAAGGGAAATACAAGGATAAGTCACCTGGCTTTCAGAGTCCCCGACAGAACTGATCTTAAAGCTCTGAGCTGGCCTTCCCAGAGCTCAGCAGCTTCGCCAGCTCCACCTACAGCTGCACAGATGCCTGGTTGGGCTCCACATCCTAAACTCATGCCCTCGCTGCCAGTCCCCGCTGCTTTCTCCACTCAGTGCCAACAAACACCACAGGGCTGCTGGGAGCAGCCTTCAGCCCAAGTCTGGAGGGCAACTCAAGACTCTTTGGGCTCCCCAGTGAAGCCTCTCAGCAGTGATGCCCTCCAGCCCAACACAAAATCCTCCTCGCTGTAAGCTGCAGAGAGACAAGCTAAATAAAGCCCAGCAGAGAGAGTCATGTGCCGCAGGAGAGACAAGGAGATGTGCTCAGCCTTCCCACTCTCGCATTTGTGACTCATTTTTACAAGCCAGTCTCCAAGAGCTGCCACAAAGGAGGAAAGTCCAGAGAGGTCACAGAGCTCTGGGTCCTCCACTGCTGAAATACCTGCATCACTGTGACTTCTTGCAGAGAATTGCTCGTGCTGCCTCCTCACTGGAACCCAAAATCTGATTTATAATATAAATGTAGAGGTTGTATTATAGCTGTGATATAGAGAATAGTAGTCTGGAAACTGGCCATCAGCTACCAGCGTGCAATCACAGCCCAGAAGGCCAGTCCCATCCTGGGCTGCATCAAAAGAACTGTGGCCAGCAGATCAAGAGAAGTGATTCTGCCCCCTTACTCTGCCCTGGTGAGACCTCACCATGTGGCACCGCCACTGCTGCCTGCCACTGCACAAGTAGCTCAAGCATCATCAGCGTGGTGTGTACGGCCTTCAACTGCCTGGTCCACCCAGATAGTTGAAATATCTTCAGGCTGACATGTTTAGCATTCCTCCATGGAAGCTTAAAAGTCATCATGATACAGTCCAGAGTCCTGCACCTGGGCTGGGACAGTCAATCAGCAGTGTCACAGTACAGACTGGGGCACACTGGAGAACAGTCCTCTGGAAAACCACCCAGAGGTGCTAGTGGATGAAAAACTGGCTGTGAGCCACCAGTGTGCAACTGCAGGCCAGAAAGCTAATGCATCCTGGGCTGCATCAGGAGTGTGACCAGCAGAACAAGAGAGATTCTGCCCCAGTGAAACCCCCACCTTGAATTCTGCATCCAGCTTTGGAGACCCCAACACAAGAAGGACAGGGACCCGTTGGAGTGGTCCAGAGGAGGCCACAAAAATGCTCGGAGGGATGGAACCCCTCTGCTCCGAGTTGTTCAGCCTGAAGAAGAGAAGGCACCAGGGGGACCATCCAACCCCTAAAACGGGCTGTCAGAAGGCTGGGGAAGGCTGTTCCCAAGGGCAGGGAATGATAGGATGAGGAAGAAAGAAAAGAGGGGAGTGAGGCTGGACAAGAGGACAAAGTTGTTGAAGCTGAGGGTTGGGGATCCCTGAAACAGGCTGCCCAGAGAGGGGGTGGAGGCCCCATCCCTGGAGCCACTCAAAGTCAGGCTGGCTGGGGCTCTGGGCAATCTGGTCTGGTGAGTGCTGGCCCTGCTTGGTGTCAGGGGGTGGACTGGATGCCCTTCCAACGCTAGGATTCTATGATTTGTGGAATAAGAAGGGTTAAAGAACCAGCTACTGCCAGATGATTCATAACTCACTTCTTCCAATTTACTGGGCTTGTTTTCCCGCTCACAGACCTCATATTCCCGTCAGCAAGTTAGTGGTTTCGGAGTCGTACGATACATACATCAGTAGGAGCTACCAAGTAACAAAAGAAATCATCAGTGAATGTCAGGGCAAAGGTAAGTGCTGTGCGGTGGGAGGGTGAGACACAAGACAGGCAGGCTGGGATGTGGATGCAAACATCCCCTTCCTGTCTTGCCCTCTTTTTAGGAGATCAATCTCCATAGCTGAATCCTATAGACACTGGAAACTCCTCAGTGTGTCAGAATGATGAGCTCAGATACTCTCAGCTTACAAGAAAAGTCCATAAACCTGAGCAGCAGAAGTATTTTAAGGATCCCTACCCAGTGCAGTTACTCTGCAGGGAATAATCAAGCTACTTGTACTCTGCTACCAGCATCTCCCATCCCCTATCTGAGCTCCTCTTCTGAAATAATCACCCGTAAAGACTGCTGAACTTTACTCCAGACACAGTATTGAAATAGATAACAGCTTCTCTTTTTCATTCACAATACAGAGATGGGATGTTCCCAAGTCCTGGTGACTCCACTAATTTCACTTCACTGATCCAGCTCTGCATTCCGAGCTGGAATCATTTACCCTCAAACCTCGATAGCACAGTGTGAAACTGGAAATCTTGCACTGGGGAAAAACAGCTCCTGAATTTCAAGCGCTCGTTTATATCAGAATTAATCTGTGGGTAGGAGCAAAGCATTTGCTTTACTAGACAGCTGAAATGTCACCAGAATTCTTGTTGTCATCAAAAAGCCATTTTACAACAAAGCACTGAGTTACCCATTATCCTGCAAATCCAGAAACCCTTGACATTGGCTGCTAAACGATGCTGCGCAGAGTTCCACGTGCTGCTGCAACAGAAACCAAAGCTGTTGTCAAATGATCCTAGGAACCAGTTCCTAAAGCTGGCTCCATCCCTCTCTGCATCTCTCATTTTATTTCAGGAAACAACATCCTGATAGTGGCCCACGCGTCCTCCCTGGAGGCTTGTACCTGCCAGCTCCAAGGGCTCTCGCCGCAGAATTCCAAGGACTTTGTACAGATGGTCCGAAAGGTAATTAGCAGCAAGGAGCAAACTTGCTGGCTTCGCAGGGAGCAAAGACATCTGTGAGCTGCTTAACCAGCCAGAGGACACTCTGTTCCTCTGCTCTGATCATGCTGCCTGGTACTGAGCTTCAACCATTTCAGAAGGCAGAGAGTAAAGCTTAGCTTAAACCATAAAGCTTATGGTGTAAGAGGCTTTACGTGGTGCTTGGGTAGCAGCAGCACAGGATTAGTGCCTACCTATCTACCCACCTCTGTACAGCAGAGCTGTACAGAGGCTCCCACAGTGCCCTCCAGTGCCCAGAACACCCTGATCACAGTTAACTGAATAATCCTGTCCTACAATGCTTCCCCTTCTCATTGCTTCTAACAATCAGGAAAAACTCTTACGGGGTCTGTCTGCCTTTGCTGCTTTTACCCCCACCCTGGCTGAGGAGGTGGCATCACCCACTGCCAGCCTTGCAGACACTCTCTGGGATATTCTTAGTGAACACTTGATCTGAGGACACCAGAACTGGATTAGTTCCTCTGTATCACAAGAACACAACCTGGCTTTCTAAGAGCTCTGTGTGTACAGTGCAGCTCAAAGTCTGGCTGTCACACCCAGGTCCCAAAACCATCTGAAAACAAGCTTTGGGGAGAGGGAATGAGAGAGAAGAGATGCATCAGTAGCACAGCAGGACCTCAGTCCTCTGGGGAACTCCCTCCTTGCACAGCTCAGTCGCTGCTCATTGCCTTTCTTTCCATCTCTCTTCACACAGATTCCATACTTGGGGTTTTGTTCATGCGAAGAACTGGGAGACACAGGAGTTTGGCAGCTTACAGACCCCCCCATCCTCCCTCTCACACACGGACCAACTGGAGGCTTTAACTGGAGAGAAACCTTACTACAAGAATAGGCAAAAGCTACACGAGCAAGGAAAATCCATGGCCTTCCTAAGCATCGGAGCAGGACTCTTTCTTGTGTTTATTGACAGTGGAAAAAAGTAGTCATCACCTGTTCAGTGGGTCACACAAACAGCTGTTCTAGCATCTCTCTCTTTCTCTCTCTCACACAGCCACAGTCATGCAAAAAATTCTCACCTATACCTAGGCAAATACAAAAAGGGAGGGAGATTTGAGGGGGAAAAGATGTCTTAAACTACAGGTTAAAGCTCTTGCACTGCAGAGAGTCCCTTTGGTCAGCAGCTCGGGTAGATTTTCCCACCTCGAACGGAGCCCTGATAACACCAGTAACTTTCACTGCCTTCTGCACCACAGTAGAATCAACTAGCACTGTGTAAAAGTCGAGCATTCAGGATGCTGTGGGGTGGGTTGGGGTTTTTTTTTTCCACTACTATTTTTGCAGAGCATTAGCAGGCTTCTCCAGGGCCACGTGTTCACACCCACTTCACTCACAACCCCCAAATTCTCAGCTCCTTCCAGAACTCATCTCAGCACCAGCTGGAAAGGAGGGGAGAGTCCAGCACTGCCTCTGCACGTAGCATCAGATGATTCCTCTCCTCTGTTTGAGCACTGTGTGAGGTGCTGAGTTGGGCAGCTGTGGGTGCAAAGACCCATTGGGTCACTGATTGGTAGATTGATGCTGAGCAAATTTGGAATCAGTTGCAGGTGAAATTACAGCATCACTGTGAGCAGAGTCCTTTGAGTGGAGATGAACTGAGCATTTTCCAACCAAACCTGCAGGATTTTAAGAAGCTGGGTTGGGGGGGGGCTTTTTTCTCCTTTATTTAGGTTATTGAGATCCACCCTTGTGCACAGATCCAGCCTAAAGTGTTTGGGTCTCTCAAACTCCTTTCAGAAGCCCTTGGGAAAAGGATTTCTCTTTTCTATTGAGATTTGGCTCCGGTCATTTACACAGGGGTGGGCTCTCGAGAGCTTTTCTGTCAGCCCTGGGGAGATACCTGAAGAAAGCTGCTCCCTGCAGTAACAGTGACATGACAAAGATGCTGAAATTCAGCCTCCACTGCATCCTTTGCTTCCTTCTCCTTAACTCCTAAGTGCCATCTGTCACAAAGACAAAGCTGAACTGTGAAAAACCAGTAACTCCCTTAAATTTAAGAGCACGATGCTTTGACCTAGTAAGGTGTTACTTATCCAGCTGGGAAAGGGGTGGGATTTGGGGAGGAGGGAAGAGAAAAGCTTCCATCTGTAGCTAAATCTTGGACATCACAAGAAGTAGTCTCTTAGTGCAACAGCCTGCCAGACGTCAATAGCAGGAGAATTCAAAGTACAGAGGGCAGTGGACAGGATAAAGTGGCTTCAGAGCAGATTCCTTGTAGATTAGTGCTGTCTGAAGTCATCAGCCTCGGGTCAGACAGTGCCTGCAGACATTTCTACAGGTCCTATCCGTGCAGGCTCACTTCAAGGTACTAAAGCTGTGCTTATATAGGAGATTTGGGCATAAGCCTGTCTTAGTTAGGGCCATACGTCTGAGCATTCCCTTGCATCAAAGGCAAGTCCAGAAGGACCAGGAAAGGTATTGTTTCCCCACGTATCCCACTCCTGTATCCACAAAGTGTCCTCACTGGAACTGTTTGTATGGCACATAGGCTGCTACTGCCCAGCTTCGACAAAGGCTTCTTATTTATAGCAATATCAGTTTGATTTGGGTTAGTTGCTTTTAACCTGTCAAGCTTTCAGCAGGACTAGGCTCACCTTCACCAGGAGATCAAGTGCTGGAGCACCCTTGCCACAAGGACAAGCTGAGGGAACTGGGGTTGTTCAGCCTAAGGAAAACAAGACTTCAGGGAGACCTTAGAGCTCCCTAAAGGGAACCTCCAGGAAGGCTGGAGAGGGACTTTTCCTAAGGGGATCCTGCAACAGGACAAGGGGAAATGGTTTGAAACTGAAAGAGAAGAGGCTCAGACTGGATCTGAGGAAGAAGTTCTTCAGTGCAAGGATGGAGAGACTCTGGAACTGATTGTCCAGAGGGGCTGTGGCTGCCCCCTCCCTGAAAGTATTCAAGGCCAGCAGTCTGGTTGAGAGGCATCACTGCCTCTGGCAGGGGGTTGGAATAGATGAGCTCTGATGGCCCTTCCAACCTCAGCCAGTCTGTGATTGTATGAGAGAGCTGCAGTTCCACCAGCCAAAACAAGTTAAGGAGTGATAAATTAGAACCTCCATTCCCCCTAAATGAGGCAAAAGCACTCAGCAGTTGCAGTGGAACGAGTCCTAGGGGGGGAGTTTAGCTGAGCTTAGTCGCTGGGTTTTATGGAGCTTGCCAGGGACAGTAGAGTAGAAGCTGTATGGATTGTGAGTGTAGCAGAGAGCTCGTCCTGTGCAATACATCCACTGTCATGATCCGTACCAATAGCCCATTATTTATACCTTTGTGACTCTGGAATCCACATTAGGCCATTCATAAGTGCATTATTCTAGCAGGGATACTGAAAAGTCAGGGAGATAACTTATGAGATGACAGAAGAAACTGCTCCCATGCAGTTACACTGCTGTCACTTTAGTTTTTAGCTGTAATTTAAACTATTTTTGGCTGTGTACAGATGTTCTGAAGAGCATTTCTGGCTTGTTTTTCCTCCACGCTTGCTGCACGTTTGCAAAGAGTTTCAATAGATGACAATCACACCCCAACAAATCTGGTTACTGATGGACATGTAATGCTCTGGACTGGTTTTTCTCTCTGCCTAGATAGAAGGGTTTCACCACAGTTGAGTGACACAACAAGGAGCTGGATCCCTGGACCAGGCTGCCCAGAGTAGGGGTAGAGGCCCCATCCCTGGAGCCATTCAGGTTCAGGCTGACTGAGGCTCTAGGCAACCTGGTCTGGTGAGTGCTGGCCCTGCTTGTTGTAGGGGGGTTGGACTGGATGTCCTTTGGAGATCCCTTCCAACCCAACCCATTCTGTGATTCTATGAGTTAGACAGAAGCATGAAACAGAGAGGGAACCAACCTTGAAGGTACTATCTGAACCTTGTACCCCTGACCCTTGCATTTAGTAAATGATACAGAACAGAGTACTCTGGTTGAGAAGGTAGACGTTAAAACACTCTCTTCTTTAGAAACAAAAATAAGAAGTCTATTTTTTAGATGTTTGGGGAAATATTTTGACTATTAGAGTCTTATCTCTGTTTAGATTTCTTTTCAGGTGTCATGAATCTCCATAAGGAAAGTCTTTTCTTTCTAGCAGTTTAATTCCTCCTGGGGGGATGTGTTGAGTGGCCTCCTGCCGAAGTGGTTTAGTAGAGGAAAAAAAGATGAAAACATATCATCCTTTTCCATTTTTCCTGGAGATGTTCAGAATACAAAACAATTGCTGCTTCACTTTCACTCCATTGCTGCTCGTTACTGCCTGTTTGAAGTCATCTCAGTGTTTTCCCCCAGAAGGGCACCAGACCTGATCTATCTGAAGTGTGAACTGCCTTGCCTTCACTCGCAGCTGCAGCAGATCTCAACAGTTTAACTAGAGGATAGGAGGCAAATAGCAGCGTGGGGACATTTCTCCTCTCTTCCCAGTTAAGGAATAAAGCTGGAAATGAACCAGTAAGTTACTCATCCAATGTTTTAGTGAACTACTACTGAAAGGATGGGCTACAACAGAAGCACAAGAATCAAAGGGCAGAAGCAAACTGAAGTAGAGCAGCAGCACTGGGCACTGGGGCAAAACACAGGGCTGAGCAAGAGTTTGTCCTAGCGATAGGTTTTGTATCTCCTGCTGCTAAGGAGGATGTAGCACGTCACAACCCCAAGGCTTGAGCTCTGCCTGGGGACACCTTTCAAGTTCTATGGATTTCCCCAGCATTTAGTTTAAATCCTGAAATCCTCAGAGCAGGGAGCCAGGATCTTTGTGTGTAAACTGATGCTGTCAAGTCCAATTAGCAGAGCTTGGCTTCTTGATGTAAACTGAGGATCTAGAGCATAACTCCAGGCATAACCCCTCCCCACCCCCGCATTTCCCTTGGTCTAAAGGGTTTCAGAACAAAGTCAACTGATGGGGAAACCTTCTCTTCTCAACATCATGATGAAAGTCATCACTGGCATCACTGAACAAGTGGTTGTTCACAAGAATCTCACAGGAATTGAATGAAGGCAGCAACAGCAGAGGGGCTGTTAAAGAGATGGCTCCCCGTGTATGGGTTGATATAGCTCTGAGCTCCTCAAGCAGCAGTATCTCAGGGATGTGGGTGCTGTCATCTGTGACTGTCTGCTGCTGTTGGAAAGAAGGGTCTCAGGATGGGGAGGAGGTTGCATACAGAACTGCGACAAGCTCAGCTCTCCACTTAGCCTCTGTATGCTGCACTGGATGAGAGGGGATATGAAATTGCCCCTTGGAGTCCTGGGTGTCCTTTCCAAGGCTGATCCAGAGCCCAGGAAAAGAGGAGGAAGGTTTCTCATGCCTTTCATAAGCTTGGGATGAAAGTGTGCAAAGCCTGGTCCTACCCCAAACTGCTCCCCTCACCAGCTGCATGACAAATCTGGAAGACTCCTATCTGCATGGGGTTGAACCCTTCTAGTCCTGATGTAAGTAGTTGTGCAGAACCAGGAGGAGATTTAGCACCTGAATAACACTTTCAGTTCAAAGAGGGGGGCCACTCATTTAAACCCAGACCTGGAAGTTAGTTTGCAGTGCTTCACAACCTAAAACACATTGACATTCCCTATGAAAACTTGTTTAGAAAGGGAGCCCTAAGAGGTTTGGGTTGTGGTTTGATGTGTTCATTTAAAAAAACAAATGCCCTAAGCTGAGAGGAAATTACTTGAACTTGAAAAGTAGAGCTGAAATGATGATGGCAGGAGATCTGCTTAACATGGTGAATGAACGAGCATGAAAAACAGCTCAGCAGTGAGGGTGATGGGCTGCACACACTCCATTTACTCCTCACCACTTCCTCCAATGCTCATTCCCCAGGGAATATTCGTGAACCACAGAGTCCGTACCCAAACACACAGCCAGTTCCTCTCTCTTATCTCTCATTAATACGTATTTTCTGAACTTTCTCTCTGTGGACATCCCATCAAAACTTGATGTTATCAATGGGATCCTCTGTTTTTAGTCCTTTCTTTTTAAACCTGTTGTTATCACTCTGTTTATTCTGTTGGGTTGGGGTTGGTTGTTTGTTTTTTTTTAAGTGTGAGCAGATGTATTTATTTGAGAAAAAACATGTTTGTTGTTTCAAAGATAAAAAAACCACCACAATAATTGTGTTTCCAAAAATAGCTGTAATTACCTGTGACATCTGTATTTTTTTTGAGGTGGGTGGGGAAGGGGAGGTTCGGGGGGGTTGGTCAATCGGTTTTAAATCTCAGTTCCCAAGTGCTAACGCCTGTTAAAACAAGCACTGTGTTTTAATTTGCTCACGACATTAAATGGATTTCTCGGAAGTCAGACAAAAAGAAAAGGTCTCATAGATTGATAGAGTGGTTCAGGTTGGAAGGGACTGTAAAGATCATCCAGTTCCTACCCCCCTGCCATGAGCAGGGACACCCCCCACTAGACCAGGGTGCTCAAGGCCCCATCCAATCTGGCTTTAAACACTTCCAGGGAGGGAGCAGCCACAATCTCCCTGGGCACCCTGGTCCAGTGTCTCAGCACCCTCATCGTGAAAAACCTCCTCCTGACTTTCAGTCTCAACCTCCCCTCTCCCAGCTGGAAACCATTGCCCCTGCTCCTACCACTCTTGGAAACAAGCCCTCCCCAGCCTTCCTGTAGCCCCCTTCAGAGACTGGAAGGCTGCTCTAAGATCTCCCCAGAGTCTCCTCCAGGCTGAAAAACCCCAACTCTCTCAGCCCGTCCCCATAGGAGAGGTGCTCCAG
>VZRI01008507.1:0-10847 GCA_013397515.1 Upupa epops | reverse complement strand
ATCTCCTTCCTGTGCTGGGGGCTCCAGAACAGTATGCAGGACTGCCGATGGGGTCTCATGAGACCAGAATAGAGGGGGAGAATCACCTCCCTCGACCTACCGGTGATTCCAGAAAGCTGCCAAGAACCCACACCTTGCCCTTCTGGTTCAAATTCTCCTCTCAAGTGTTTTGGACTTGGCCAGAGTCAATATTCTGACACAGACCTTCACTGCATCATAGGATCACCAGGTGGCCCAGAGCCCCATCTGACCTGGCAACTTCCAGGGATGGGAAAACAGTTGGCAACTGTTGGGGTGCACCTGAGCAATGTTTGCAGCAGCCCCAGCAACATGCAGCTAGGAAAACCATCAGTACTGGGACTGAGGTGCTTCAGGAGATAGTTTAACGTTGGGAGTTGTAAGACAGACAGCTGGACTTCCTGATCTTGAAGGCTGTTTCCAACCTTGATGATTCTCTGACCATGCCTAGACATCAGCTGTACTGGGATCCTGAATCAAAAGGGGAGCCAGGGATGCTGCTCAGTTTGAGATGCAGCATCACCCTCCCCACATCCTCTTACAGAATGCCCACCCAGCTGGGGTGGAAGCCTCAGCAGCATCGAAGAGAAAGAGGAATTTCAGCTGCAGTTTCGTTCCCCCCACTGAAGCTGAAGTTCATTTATTTGACAGCAGATGGCACACACCATCTCCAGTTTGGATTTTAGCCTCTTGCACAGGGAGGGAGCTCGGTTGAGGCGGCTACAGCGTCTGTGCTGCTTGACAGCTACTGTCCCCCTAGAATTATTCTCCTGTCAGGTTCGCACACGTGGAACTGGAAGACTTCTAAGCTAAAGTAGTGCTCAACCTTTACAACACACAGCAGGAGTTTCACTATATATTATTATCTACATGCTTTCTTTCATATATTCTTTAACTCCTGCCTTTCAAACAAACTACCTTCAACTCGATGCCCTGCAGCTCTGTTTTCCAGTAAAAATTGATACCATAATTAATATCCTGGCTATAATCAATCCAACACAAGCAGAATGACACAGCCCATGGCACCTGCCACGAGCACTGGTTGTAATAAATTTGTCTAGCTCATCCAAACCCTGTGCAAATGCAGTTTGAAACTACTTCTTAGCTTATTACAGGCAGCTCGTTTGGACAGCATTAAGTCCCTGACACTGAATGAGAGAGATCTGGACAGGCTGGGTCGATGGGCAGAGGCCAACACAATGAGGTTTAACTGGGCCAAGTCCTGGGGGGAGTTCTGAGCTCTTCACTGCAAGAAAGAGATGAAGGGGCTGAAGTGGGTCCAGAGGAGTGATGAGGCTGGGGAAGGGACTGGAGGGAAAGGCTGATGAGGAGAGGCTGAGGGAGCTGGGGGGGTTTAGCCTGGAGAAGAGGAGACTCAGGGAGGACCTTCTCCCTCTCTCCAGCTCCCCGGAGGAAGGTTGTAGCCGGGGGGGGTTCGGGCTCTTCTCCCAGGCACCCAGTGCCAGGATGAGATTGCACGACCTGAAGCTGCCAGGGGAGGGTTAGGTTGGCTGTTAGGAAGCCCTTCCTCAGGGAAAGGGTGCTCAGAGCCTGGACTGGAATTTCCAAGGCAGTAGTGGATTCGTCATGTGTGAAGGTGTTGAATGAAAACCTGGCTGTGTCCCTGAGTGCCCCAGTCTGGTTGCTGGGGTGATGTCAGGTGCTGGGCTGCATGAGCTCAGAGAGCTTTTCCAGCCTCAATGATTCTGGGATTCTGCAAATGTTGGGCAGAGAAGTGCCAGAATAGGATCTGTCAAAGCCTGTAAGCAACCAACACACATGTCTGCATCCTGCCCATGACAGACTCAGACCAATCCTGTGATTTACCCAAGTTTGATTGGCCATCACACACCAAGGAGATGCAAAAAGCTCCTCTACATGCCAGATGTTTCCTGAAATAATCATACCTGCAAAGGGAAATGGGAAATAGGAAACCCATCACCTGCCCCTATTCCTCTGGGACATCCTTGGTGCACTCATCCCTCTACCCCACACGCTTGGGTGCTCAGCAAACCCTTCACAACCACCTCACCACTACTCATTCCCCAGAGAGCCACAAACCACCCGCAGAGGACTACAGTTCTCTAATGATTTCGTTTGCCAGGTCCCCTGTGAGCAGAGCAGTACTGGACACAGAATGACACCAGACTATTCTTCCAAGGATGTAAAAGAGTTTTCAAGCAGCTTTTCTTTTCGCTGCAACCCCGCGGTGTCCACCAAGTCAACTCTGCCTGCCTGGGTGCCTCCCCATCGCTGAGGAATTAAGTTCTTGTAGGATGATCACTGCAGCAGGGGGCTCCAGAGGGGTTAAGCCCAAACCCCTTATTTCTCCTAACCCTTACCTGCTTCCCCCCATCCCCCTGTACCTCTCTCACCCACATGACCTGACACAAGCTGGAGTAGAGTATGAGGTGAAGTGCCCCCAGTCCTGCCCACCCACCAGTTTCAGTTTAGGGACCCGCAAGGTCATTTCTCAGCAGTTGCCAACACACAGAAAATGTGAGAACGGGGGAGCAGTGAGCGGAACAGCAGAGAGCAGAGGAGGCAGCGACCCCACGGTGATGAAGTCATGGTAAATCCACTCCCCAGCGCTGAAAAGGGACCTGCTGTGCAGAAGCCCCAGCAGAGAGAGGAAGCCAGCCCGTCTCGTCTACACCCACATCACAAGATGACTTTAAGCAGCCTGCTACACATGACAGCTGTGTTCCTGCTGCAAGGTAAGCGAGGCACCCTGTCTTACTCCAGCTCCCCTTTGCAAGCAGTCATAGAATGGTTTGGGTTGGAAAGGATCTTGAAGATCATCTGGTTCCACTCTCCTGCTGTGGACAGGGACACCTTTCTCCCACCAGACTAGGCTGCTCAATGCCCCATCCAAACTGACCTTGAACCCTTCCAGGGATGGGGCATCCACAACCTCCCTGGGCAACCTGTTCCAAGGCCTCAGCACCCAGCTCAGACATCTGGAGACCAGACATAAGGCATCTTCCCCCGTTGCTGGTTCCTTGCTGACAGTTCTCAGTGGAATTCACTGAGACCAATCGACCTCCTAGCACTCAACAGCTTGAGACAGGAAAAGCATCAGGGTACCAAATGATTCTCCCTTAAATTTAAATAGCTGGTCACTGTTTACTTCCCATGGTTTGGGTGTCTGTGTTCACACGTTGTGCAAGAGGCTAAAATAAGAGAAGTTTAGAAAGCCCTTGGCACATGAAAACCTCTTTAAATGCTCAATCTCTCTACTCCTGCCAGAGGATGTAGCTGCTCTCAACTTTGCTAATCTCCTGTCTTTCATAGACAAGGACAGCGTGAGGGATCCCCATTTATCCACATCACATAGGGAGGGAGCCAGACAGCTGTTAGAGCTCAGGATTCTTCTTGCAGCCTTCACACATGGGCTTTGCAGGAGGAACTCATGCAGGAGCCTGGTGCTGACCAAAGCCAGTCCCTCTTCCCTCTTAAAGAGCTGTCAGTTGTATCCCAGCTGAACTAGCACTTGCAGCATCCTTCAGACTTGTTCCAACCAGCAGCTTTCTCTTGGGTTCAGTGCAGAACCCCTCCTCTCCAGTATTGCCACAGACTCCTGCGTGATGAGTTGGTACCTGCTGACCACCAGCAGCAGTTCATGGCCAGCAGAATTAGTTCAGACTCCCTCCCACAGGTCTGTCAGCAGGGGTCAAAAATAACTCATTAAACAGGATGTCTCTATGTGCTGCAGCTTTAAAGATAACTCTGAAATGATGCACTAAGTGCATTTCACTGCAACAAGCTCTCCGAGCACCTTCTCATGGCTAAAATACAGCAGCCAGAGGTACGAGCCATCCTACTCAGTCCCATCCTGCAATTTCTAGCCACAGATTGTTGTCCCTTCTTGCCAAGAGAGTGGATCTATCACTGTACTTGATGCCAGACTAATCCTTCCAGGCAGCCGGGGCACCCGAGAGCCACATAGTACAAGAATCACTGTCCTCTGGAGCTGGAACAGGAGCATCTCCCACACTCCAGTGACTGTACTCTGGTGGGGGATACTGGGGCCTGAAGACTATGGCCACATCAAACTGGCCTCTGGGCAAGGGAAGGACTTTGACCTGTGAGTCACAGTCTGAGTGAAACCCTGGTCTGTCATGGAAATTCTGTACTGGCTCTGCTCTGGGGGCTGCATTGTTCTGGTCTAGAAAAGCACGCTCCACCCCCCATTTCTCATGCAGTCTTGCTGTTCTCACCTCACAAGGTGCCACTTGAAAGCCCCCACTTTGCTGTTGGTGACAGGAAACCATCACTACGAGAAAAGGCAGAGGGGCCCCATGGAAACCCACAGACAGGGCCCTCTCTGCTCCCACCTGACACAGAGCATCATGAGTGGAACCCACGCAAGAAGCTTTTCCTTTTCTACTGCTCCTCTGCAAATGACCCCCACGTGGCACAAGCCCCCTGAAACCAGCTGAGACACTGGGATCCTAGGGGATGGAGGTGGAATTGAAAGGAAATGCAAACCAAAGGCTGTGCTGGGCAGAGGAGATGGTGAATCATTACAGCCATGGGTGCACAGAGATTCAGTGGGATGCAGCCTGTGGTGTGTCCTGGCACTATGCAGGAAGGACAGACAGCAGATCTGTGTTGCCCAGGGACTCCGCAGCTGAATCTGAAACTACAGCTACTGGGATACTACAAGGAAATCTCTACAGGCTCAGGGATTCCAAGGGTTAGAGAGCAAAGAAGAGACCTACAGTGTCTTTGCTATTAGTCAAGACCCAAGCTACATCTCTGAATGCTCTTCTGTACCACCTCTGGCCCTTCTCAAGTGTGTTCAGCCCCAGGGTGAGGCTTCACAACTGATCCCCATGGGAGACCACGGCCCATGAAGACGAGTCCTTCCCCTGATCTTAGCGGCAATAGTTCCTGTCCAGCAAGAACACCCCCTTCTAACTTTCTTTCTGGTGTATTTTTAATCCCAGAAGTGGCATTAAATGATATTAACCAGCTAATTATTAAATGGTCAGGATACATTTCTATTCCATTAAGAAAACAAAAAGCTTTCCTGCAGCCCAGAGAGATTCATTTCCCCACACTGCAGCACTCAGGGGGGCAGCAGGAACCTACCGAGAAAATCAAATCCAGGACTGAAAAGCAAACCCCTTTTACTGGTAATTTCCTGAGCTCTTTAAAATGAGCTGAGAGGCAAGAGAATGGATCCTACCTTTGAAAGAAGTCTCAAAACAATTAATTCAGAAACTGTGCTGCTGCAAAAGACCTCATTTTTTAGAGATGCTGATCATTCACGCCTCAGATTTAGTCACTTGTAAATCAGATTCAACTGGGTGGTTCCAGAATGGAGCATGGAGTAATGAAAAGTGAAGGGAGACCACGCAGCAAACGTGTCTGCTGCTCCTCACTGCCTCCCATGGGATTATGTTCAGGAACCACCTCTGGTCATGCTGGCACATAAAGTGTGGTACAAGCTGAATGCAAGGATGGTGCTGACTTCTCCAATGACTGTGATTTATTGATATCAGAACAATCACACTGGCAAGTTTCCTGGCACAGAAGAACCTCTACAGCCTTGAAAAAAGGCAAGTTGAGTATCACTCCGTACCAAACATCATCGCTTCACTTTACATGAGCTTGGGATGGTTGTGTTTATGGTTGGACTTGATCTTAAAAGGTCTTTTCTGACCTAAAGAATTCTACATCACCTTCTCATACTTGTTTTTTCCCCCTTCTCATCTCTGACAGGGGATTTTCCAGGAGCTGGCAGTGAACCCATCACTCTAAACGAAGGAGAGGACCTAAAGCTCCACTGCACCTTCAGTGGTGACGATGGTTCTGCCCTGCAGTGGTTAAACCCCGAGGGCTTTGCCATTTTCCTCAACACCAAGCGGGGTAAGTGTGAAAACCAAGCTGACACTTTCCAAGCTGGGCTGGAGGGTCACTCAGCAGCAGCTTTTCCAGCTCCCACCACAGCCAGTCTGACTCATACGCTACCCAGCCACTGCTAATGGTTTTACATCCAGCCCCTTTCTGGCAGGAAGCTGGAAACCCCCTCCAAGAGCAGTCCAGCACTAGGGCTTTTAGCAGTGAGCTGTAGTTATCACCAGCACCAAGAGCTTAGCAGAAAAGAAACTCCTCTTGCTTCACAAGAGATACAGGAGTGGGCATTTCTGAAAGCCTTGGCTACTTTTCTCCTCACGGAGGATTTGCTGTAGAGCATGAAGAGGAAATATAAATAAAATAAGCTGTGATTCCTAATATGTGCTGACAACCGAGCAATTACTGTGCTCCCTTCTAGTCCCTGCACCTCATCACTCTGTCCTTTTCTCTCCTCTTCTTGGTCTAAACTCAATAGCCCTGCGAGATGAGGACTGCCTTGGTCTTCCCCATTTATACAGCACCTAGGTAGCATCCCAGCTTGTTAAACCTTTGGCGATGCACATGACTGGGATTTACCCGGATGATACTGGGTACTCAACTCCCATTACAGAATCCCAGAATGATTGAGACTGGCAAAGCCCTCCGAGCTCATGCAGCCCAGCCCAGCACCTGACATCACCCCATTGGCCACACCAGGGCACTAAGGGCCACAGTCAGGCTGTCCAACACCTCCAGGCACAGGGACTCTCGCACCGCCCTGGGCAGTCCAGTCCAGGCTCTGAGCACCCTTTCCCTGAGGAAGGGCTTCCTAACATCCAACTTAACCCTCCCCTGGCAGCTTCAGGTCCTGCCCTCTCATCCTAGCACTGGTTGCCTGCAAGAAGAGCCTGATCCCCACCTGTCTGCAGCCTCCTTTCATGGAGCTGGAGAGAGGGAGGAGTTTGTTAAACCCCTCCAGGGACAGCAAGTACACGTGGCCATGGGGACCAGGTTTTAGTGGGCAGAGTGAGGTCGAGCTAATGGGTAGGCTGGATGATCTTGGAGGTCTCTTCCAACCTTAATGATTCTAGGATCTCTTAAAATGTTAAAAAGATGCTTTAAGTTTTAATGAGTCAACAGAGCAATTTTATCAGGTTAAGGAGGAACTTCCACTGGTATCATAGGAGCAGGCTCTAAGCAAGCAATTATCTGCCTCAAATCACCTGAGGACTCAACCCCTAGCTTAAATATCCCACGATCATCCTTCCACGAGACTCAGTGCATCACAGCTGTAAGGGCTAGAACTTGCACAGCATCTGGACCCTTGAGAAGCCAGGCTCACTGACTATTTCCCTTTTCTTCTACAAAGCCATCCTAATTCAGAAGGAAACAAAATTTACACCGCACACAGATATGTTTGGTTTTTATTCTGAATCACCACTGTCACACTGCTGCTCCAATAAATCAGTTTCCTCTAGACTCATGGTATCTAAAACCCTGAAGCTAGTGAGTGATGATTTCAAGAATCCTTGATGTTTAATCACTCCCATAGACTCTAACGCTGCTGAGTCTCTCCCAGGGCTGTATCCTACCAGACCACAGCTCAAAACTCATGTGAAAAATAACATTGAGGTCTTTTTCTCCCCCAATGGCTGATTCACCCCCCCCCAGTTTCAGTTCAAGTTAAAAGCAGAAGGTTACGCTTTCAGTGCTGTGATTGTGGGAATAGTCCACGTGACTTGCTGGTTGGATTCTGAGAACTCCCATGGGTCGTGGTGTCTTGTGGTTTAACCCCAACCAGCCAAAAGCAGGACAAGCTGGAATGAAGCTTGGAAAGTCGAGAGAATCATGGAATCATTTAGACATTAGAAGAGACTTCTGAGTCCAACCATTAACCCAACTGGCCCAACCCTGTCCTTAAGTGCCAGATCTCCATGACTTTGAAACACCAGAGCACAGATACCCTGGGAGATGGACTCATTATAACCAAGATAATTTATTAGACAAGGACAAGCCGTAATCTTCTGTTCTGTGACTCAGTCTAGGTGATCCTGCTGTGGCAGGGGGATTGGACCGGATGATCTTTCAAGGTCCCTTCCTATCCCCAATGATTCTATGACAAGAGAAGCAAAGCAGCCAATTCATAAGCTGTTAGTGAAGAGATGCTTGCTGACCAGAGGGTTCATTTCTCCATCACAAAATGCACCCAGGGAGGGGAAGTGATTTTTTTTCAAGGCCAGATAAAGTCTTTGGAAATGAGGAAGGGAAAGGCCATCAGTTTGTGTCTCTATGCCCTATATTCAAAGCTCTTAATACTCTTCTGACCACCTATAATGTCCTCATGTCCCAACATTTGCTCATTTTCTAGACTCCAAAAGAACCCAAATCACTGTAATAACCTGGAAAACAGAACTAAGGCCCCCTGAAAGCAGGAAAAAACCCGCATGCTTTGCTCACTAGCAGCACAAAAACACCCTTCTTCAGTTTACTGCTGCGCCTCAGTACCCGTGCAGCACCAGACAGGAATATTTCATGCTACAACTGCTCCTTCCCTCCAAGTGCTGATGAATTAAAAGAGTGCAATTAATGATCCTCATTCATTACTACTTTGATTATCTGCCTTGCTTTTACGCACCAACACCAACGGCAGGCTGGGGTTTATTTTCCTTTCAGCTTTAAGGGACCAGAGGTACAAACTTATCCAGTACTCAAAGGATGAATTATCCATCCAGCTGTTGAACGTAACGGTGCACGATGAAGGGGTCTATCAATGCTTCTACTACAGCAACCCAATCAAAAGCAAGAGCAAGACTGTTGAGGTCTTGGGTAAGTTCCTTCTCATTCAGCCCATAAACAGAAGACTCCAAGGGAATTTAGAGGAACCTTCCAGTCCCTGAAATGAACCTACAGGAAAGCTGCAGAGGGACTTTCCCCAAGGGGATCCAGTGATAAGAGAGGGGAAATGGTTTGAAACTGAAGGAGAGGAGGTTCAGACTAGATCTGAGGAAGAAATTCTTCAGTGCAAGGGTCAACAGACTGTAGAATAGACTGCCTGGAGAGGCTGTGGCTGCCCCCTCCCTGGAGGTGTTCAAGGCCAGGTTGGATGAGGTCTTAAGCAACCAAGTCTGGTTGAGAGATGTCACTGCCCCTGACAAGGGGTTGGAGGAGATGAGCTCTGAGGTCCCCTCCAATCAGTCTGTGATTCACCTGCTTTGCTCCAGAAGAGCAGAACAGCAAAGCTCCTCAACTGCAGACCCACATTCCACACAATGTAATCCCAAGTGTAGCTCAGTCCCCCCCACATAATCCTGGGGAGGGGGGCATTCATAAAAAGGGCTAGAAAAATGCACTCTAACTGCTCCAAAATCTTACTGTTGCAGCTGCTCCTTCTAATCCAGTACTGAAAGAATCCCAAGACACAGAAGGAAGAATCACAGTGTCTTGCCATACCCGAGGATGCAAACCACAGCCCCAGATCTCCTGGTTGTTGGACAACGGGATAGAGCTCCCTGGTAAGTGTTAAAGGACCAGGGATTGCAAACATCATCTTTTATCAGAGTTGAGCACATCTAGAAACACCTTCCACAACACATCTGCTGGGGCTAATGCTCATCCTCCAGTCCTTTACTACAGCTTGGCGCCTGGGGTGTAGGCTTGGAGAAAACTCTGCACTAAATCCCAGAGCTATTGCAAGTTCTGGGTCTCATCTGCTTTGCTCATATTCTATGTAGAGCTCCCCCCTTAGCCCTGAGATCCCTCGAGAAAGTGAAATTCCACTGAAAGAAAACAAAACCCAAACCTTGGGGGCACAGCCTTCAAACCCCCACTATAAAGTCAGTTAAATCCACTACAACCATTCTAACTGGTTGACAGACTTTCCCCAGCTTTGCTGGCAGCTCACACACCCCTCCTCAACAGCCTTTAGCTGCTCTTCATCTGTCCAGAGCCAGGCAGCTCTCTAGCAGAAGCAAGAGGACTTGAGGAACCACAGCTCAGATGACCCTACAAGGCTCTCCCTGGTCTGGGTGGATGCACATGAGGAGGAAGAGCCACCTCAGAGCTCCGTTTAAGTCATGCACTACATAAATAGCTGCCTTGAAGCCTATGCTCTAACAGTAACAACCTTATTAGCTGTCCCCATATCACAGTGGGGAGGAAACAGACATCTAAGACAAAAATACCCACACATGCAGATGTCTTTTGAGCATTACCAGGCTCTTATTTATGTCTTACATCATCAAACAACAGATTCCAAGCTCAGCCTGTGATTTTTGCCCTTGCTTTTTTAATTTAGAAGGCACCACAGGTCAGTGTCCTTTTGAAAACATAGGTAGAACTCAAGGCTAAAGCAAAAACATCCAGGCTGCCAGATGCAGAAGGATTAATGCAACTGCATCAAGCCCTGTGATCTCTAGGGATGGTAGCTGGGGGAAGCTGCAGAGCTGGGAAGTGAAGCCCCAGGAAAACCAGGACAGATGCTGCAGAGCAAACCATAGGCCTTAGGAAAACAGGATCTAAAGCCCTGTATGAGTTTGGGTTGTGTGTGACTGGAGAGGCTTGGGGAATTCTGTCTGTGAAGCTGTGAGGAGCTCAGGGAAGCAAAGACATCAACTGTTGAGGGCTTTACATGCACTTTTCACAGTACTCTGCTAAAAACAAGAGGCTTTCTTAAACTTGAGGCCACCTCAGTTCTATGAAGTTGATAATTCAGCCCATCACACCACAAAAGCCAGACAACAAACATCTCCTCACACCTTTCTGCTTATTCAAATAGAACTCTTGGACTTACCGATACCTCGGTGCCTCCTCTGGACCTGCAGTGCTGACCTGAGTACTGTTACCCAGCCCCATGGGGACCTGGGAGAGCAATCAACTGCTGAGCTGGTGCTGACCAAGAGCACTTCTTTACTAGGAAAAAGGCCTTGAAACCCTTTTGAGCTCTTGCATGACCCAGCTGGGGATGGTTAACCTGGGTTTGGTCAGGA
>VZRI01008504.1:40260-74048 GCA_013397515.1 Upupa epops | reverse complement strand
GAATGATGCTTGACCCCCTGACAGAGCCACTGTCTTTGTTCGATGACTACTCACCATGGTTAGTTGGTTTGTTTTGGTTGATTTTTTGGGTTTTGTGTGTGGTGGGGTTGGTTTGTTTGTTTGTTTGTTCTTTCTTCTTCTTTCCTCGCTGCACGCCGACCAGCACGTTGGCTGCTGCCTGGCTGTTTGGTCGACTGCGAGCTTCTGGGAGCTGTGTTTCAATCACGTTTAAATCCTTGTGAATTCCCATTCCTTCTCAGCTTTTCCCCATGAGAGTGCTGGCTTCAGCTGGGTCTCTGGGTCAGGGGAACCCCCTGTCCACCCTAAAAACCCTCAAAAGAAAGAGTGAGCAACTCCCCAACCACAGCCCCTTACCGAGCAGCAGCTGCCTGGCTGTTTGCTTGACTGCAAGCTTATTCAGTTTGTGTATCTGTGAACAGATAAACTCTATTCCTGATTCCTATAAATCCTTCCTCTTGATTCTGTGACATTCACAGTAGCTTTAGGCACATGTGTATATATGCATATGTAAGCATATACTTAGCTTTAAAAAGATACATGTTCATAGCTGAAATAATAGATTACATAATCATGCCTTAATTCTGCTCCTCTGTTACTGAACACTTTTATTTATCCACTTGAGGCCTCAAGGTATCAGTGTGCCATTTTATGGCATCAAAATAATAGCAGTACCTGTATTTAGTCACATAAAATGTTTTTACTTCTTGGGTGTGTGTGTAAAACAGGCTGTGCTTCTTTACAGCATCTCACTATTCCATGGAACTGTGCAATGCAAAGCTACGTGAGCTCTGTCTGCAAACATTGATGCATCTAGAGTCATCTCAGAGCTCTACCTTCCTATTAATAAATCTGTTAGTTTTCAAGTGGTTCTGCTAATGTAAATGAAGGAAAAATTCAGTATTTGTAGCATATTCCTTTCTCCTCCAACAGGGCACCCTGGACCAATTGGCTTTCCAGGTCTGCAGGGGTTACCTGGGTCACCAGGTGCCATCACTGCTGGGCCCATGAGAAGAGGTTTTATCTTCACCCGGCACAGTCAATCAACCAGGATTCCTTCCTGCCCACATGGGACATCGCAGCTCTATGTTGGCTATTCGCTGCTTTTTGTGCAGGGCAATGAACGAGCGCATGGACAAGATCTTGGTACTGTATTGGTAAAAGCTTTCACATTGTTTTCCTTACAGTCCTGTAACACTGCTTAGTTGGTATGAAACCAAATTCAACAGAAGGTTGAACACCAGCTCCAGCTGTCAGTCTCCAGCGTGTTCTGCTCTGTGCAACAGTTCAGGAGCCATGGTGTGAAAGAATTTTTCTTTCCTGCACTCCTAGTTCACTTTTAGACAGTCTTGAGGGGGGATTCCATTACTCATGGAGAGATGAGTAGTACAAACGTTCACAACATCTGCGCAGGGCTGACAGCAGTAACACAAGATCGGAGAGAGAATCTTGCCTTTTTTTTTTTTTTGGAGTCCATGTGGAATGCTTTAGGGTGTCAAAAATGGCACCATAAGTTTTATGCTCAAGCAGCTGAGCCCATGACACTGTGCCAAGGACCAATACCATTCAAGAAGATACAATTTTAGCAGATTTTGTTATTAGCCCTCATTTTTACAAAGACCATCAGCATTTTACTTTTGGATAATCCCACTGTACAGGTTCTTCTCTATCTATCATTCCCAACTGTTTTAATTCTCCCTGTAGTAGACCGGAAGCCATCAAATGTCTCTCCTGTTCGCTGCACTGAATATAATTTCCCACCTGTCCCAAACTTCTCCTCTGTTGTCTTTTAGGAACATCTGGTAGCTGCTTGCAGAGATTCACCACCATGCCATTCTTGTTCTGCAGCACCAATGATGTCTGCAGCTTTGCTTCTCGCAATGACTATTCCTACTGGCTGTCAACTGCAACAGTCATGCCAACAGACATGGCACCCATTTCTGGCAGGGCGCTAGAGCCCCACATAAGCAGGTAAGAGCACAGAGACTGTATCTCTTCTGGCCCACAACTACAAGTCATAAAGTGTTTTGAACAGCCAATCTTAGGCAAAGACTTGCTCATCCTCACCAGTGTAGATGCTGGTTTCATCCACCTCAGTTGAGATTACTTGGATTAAAATGAGCTACTATAGTTGGTGAAGACCATTGTTAGTTGGGGCAGAAGTTTCTCTGCTGTGAAACAGCCTTGTGCAAATGTAGGCTCCACTTTGTTGCTTCAGAACAGCTGAGAAAGATGAAGACCATCTTCAGAGGAGGAGCTCTAAAAGCATGAAAGACCCAGAGCAGCAGAGCCAGCACTGGGTGGGCAAGCTTTGTGCATGCCTGCCCTCCCCAGGCCCTGTGGTCTAGCAGCTCAGCTTCACTTTTCCTCATTCGGGAAATAAAGGTTGCTTTTTACAGCCTTAGCAAACAGAGGTTGAGAAATCTGTTCAGGAAAAGTGTGGTGCACATGAAGAAGGTTAAAATTCAGTAAAGGCAAATGGAGGGAGCTCAAACATTCTGTGACTAATTCTTGCCTTATCCAATTTTTGTCTGCTATTAAGATTGCGGAGCAATCACAGGAAACAATGGTTTGGATTACCATGCATTTATTCATCTCCCCACTGAGCAGAGAAACACCATGTGAGCTGTGCCATTCACTGCAAGCTCTGCCACATGAGAGCCACATCCTTGGAAAATAGATTTTTTACTGTTTTTGCGTTTCCCCTCAGTCCATGCTGAACATACGTGCATTTCCCTCACAGGTGTGTGGTGTGTGAGGGAGCCGCGATGTTAATCGCCGTTCACAGCCAGACTACGGTGGTTCCTGCATGTCCAGATGGCTGGGCCTCTCTCTGGAAGGGCTTTTCTTTTGTTATGGTGAGAATTATCCATTTCCAATCCTCTGAGTTTCACTGGCATTTTCTTCTGCTCAGACCTCATTTATTTCTTAATTACTTTTTCCTTTGTGAAGAAGTAGCAATGATTCTATGGACCCTTGTTCAGTGCCAGAGGAACAGTTCTGATCTATCCTCAGAAATAGGTGGCAGAGGGACAAGGGCAAAAGATGAAAGAGGACCATACAATTTTAATCTGCATGTTCTTGTTGTCATGTGTTGTGCTAAGTCCTTAGAAATGGGATTGGTGAGTGCAATGATTAAACCAGTCCTGAACACAAATACACAGAAATAACTGACCCGCTTCCATGCCAGGCAGTTCCATTATCAGCTGGGTACTGGCACTGAGCTCCACAGCAAGCTGAACCAAACCAGGATGGAACAGTCTGCAAATAACTGACTCAGCAATTGTACTGCCATAGTCAAATAGGAGTTAAGCATTTCTGCATGATGTAAAGTTCTCTTACGTCTGGTGTGAACCTTGTTGTCTCTCCTGGGGCTTGGATTAAGTGATAATGATCTTGGAAAAGAATGAGAGACATTTTGCTGCATCCAGTTAAAATCATTAGCTTGTTTCTAACATCAGCAAATCTAAATTTTCTACTGACACAGACCATTTTAGAGCTATTTCTAGAAGCAGTTACCAATGCCAGCAAAGGAAAATGCTTTCTTTGCTTTTTTGTTCAGAGAAGCAATCGATGCCACAGAAAGTAGGAATATGCACCAATGGGAGATGTGGCTGGTTGGTACTCCCATTACTGTAGCCCTCAATTGGACCCAAGCCAGCTGCCCCTTTGTGCTGGTCACAGCTTCGTGCCTTTTCAGGGAGCAGAAAAAAGCCTTTGCAGGGGCTTAAGAAATGCCATAGCCATGCCTGAGTTTTCACCGCACGTGTGATTAAACTGTGCTTATTGCTTCGGTTTCCCTGAGATGCAACACAGCACACATGGTATGTTTCAGAAAGAGACTTCTCTTTTGCCTGCAGTTCTCATTAAAAATGTGTTGGTGGTTACAGTACACAAGTGCTGGTTCGGAAGCTTCTGGCCAAGCCCTGGCATCTCCTGGATCTTGTCTAGAAGAATTTCGAGCCATCCCATTCATAGAGTGCCATGGCAGTGGAACATGTAGCTACTACACAAATTCCTACAGTTTCTGGTTGGCAACATTAAACCCAAGAAGGATGTTCAGGTAAACTGCACTTCCCTGCATTCGTACGTATCGCTCCAGGCTGCTAGTGCCTGAGGGAACAATGAATCCACAGGATGCTGCTGGGGCTCCTGTGGCAGCTCCCCTTGGCTTAGACAAACCCCTTTGTTGGACCGTTCTTTAGCACAAAGATGCCTTAAGTGAACCAAGGTTTTCACTGTTGCTGTCAGTAATTCTATACCCCAAAGTTTCATCATCTCATTTCATGTTTTTTGTAGAAAGAAAAAATAAGTTTTGGTTCTTTTTCTTTTAGGAGACCTCTGCCACAGACACTGAAAGCAGAAGAACTGGAAAATATCATCAGCCGGTGTCAAGTCTGCATGAAGAGACCAGTCTAAGCAGTGGACGCTATGGACAGAACACAGATCTCTACTTTTCTTACAGAGAATCAGCTGACTTGGAAAGCTCTAATTTATTCAAGTCCAGGTGTATCTGGGCAGAGAGTGAAGGGCCAGTGCAGCATCATGGTAAAACACAGCAACAGCTTGGCTCCAGTCTCTGGGAAAGAACAAAATGCTTTGCTGGGGAAATCTCACACTGGCATGCTGCAGGGGCTCAGCTGGACCACATCAGTTCTAGGCTGCATCTTCACAGTAGAACTACAGCATCATCACCTCTTTAACACATATTAATGCTTCCGTGTCTTGTGCTTTTCAAACTGCAACACAAACTAAATGCTCTAGTAGTAGCTTTCCTATGTTCAGTGTTCCAAGTGGATATAATTTCAGACAAAGATCTGGCAATTAGAAGAGAGAGGGTTTGGTAAGAAGTCATTTCAGTGCACTTTTAAATATATGATGATCCATTTAGGGTTGTTTTGGTTTGGTTTTCTTGTCTAATAAACAAATATCTCCCTGCTTACCTCAGCCCTCTGGCTGGCAAACAAGAACATAATAGTGTTGGTGTCACCACACTGGTTACAGCTCCCTCTCAGCGGTGACGCGTGCCAGCCGCCCTCTCCAGAGCCACCAGCTACAGGCTGGCTCACTGGAGGTGCTGGACACCCTTTGTGAGGCTCCATGGCTCTTCACATAGATCATGAGATCTTCTGCCACCTTCAAAAGCGGACAGTGCTGGTCCGCTGTGATGGTCATGTGCTTTTGTCTCTGTCGAAGAACAGCAACTTAACAGACTGCAATTTGGTAATTGGATGGGATTTACAGTTGCCACGTGTCTCCAGGGCTCCTGTGGCATGACCAAGTTGTCACACACACATTTTTAACATAACAAAATTGATAATAACTTCCATTTTGTGATATTCCATATTTAAGTATTTATCACAAAATATATTCTGTATTTAAATATTGATCACGCATTTATGCAAGCAAAGCCATTATTCCATCCAGTTAAACATACGCATCCAAACATTTTTAAAAAGATGGATATTTAAATTGTTCCAGCTAAGCACTGACTTTCACGAAAGAATTCAACTGTAAATGAACACAGATACTTGAAAAGAAAGTTCATTTACTCGTATAAGTTATACAGAATTTTAGCTCTGAGGTTGTTGTGTTTTTTAAATATTTATACCATTGCACTTGCAAGGCTATTTAAAATTGTAATGTTAACATTTCAGATGTTAATATTTGTTAATACTTGCACAGTCTATCAGAATTCCAGCACACAGTGGTCTAGAAGCAGCCTGATTCATCTGAACAGCCCTGTGAATGCATCATTTGAAATGTAGGGGTAGCAATTCATTGCAATAATCAAGATTTCTCATTTAGCTGTTTGAAGCCAGCGCAGTTTACAGTGTTTGTGTTAAAACACTTGCATCATGTTTGTCAGACTGTTAGAATTCTTAGTGTCAACCTAACTAAGAATGAGTCTTGTCTGTGTTTCATGCTGGTATCTTCTGCTGGCGCTCACGTGAACATGCCATTTACATGAGTGGAATGGGTGTTTGAAAACTGTCGTTTGTTCAAGCAGTCCTAGTACCTGTGTTTGCAAAGTGTTAACTGTGGGTTTGCAGGGTCATATGAAGAATCACTGCAGGTGCACTATGGAGGAGAAGGTATTGGTGTCAAGTTGATATTTAGTCTTCTGTTTGAACCAAGTTTGGGGTTGAGGGTGTTTTCTTTATCAATCACATAATAGATTTTTCCATAAACTCTGAAGTTTGCTTGAAGTCCTCAAAGATAAATTCCACACCTGTTGCTTGTTCAGCTGTTGGGTTTTGGTGGCGTTTTTTCATGAAGGCTTCTGCCAGTCCCTCAGAGGCTGAGTGAAGGGAGCACCAGGTAGAATGTGCTGATAGAATGTAGAATGTTGGTATCTGAGGTCAAAGTCTGTCTGCTGGAAATGGTCAGTGGAGGACAAGGGAAGGGATTGTGGCTTCAAAGATCAAAGGTAAGTTATGTCTCCCAGCCCAGAACAGGATGTTGTCCCAGCTGTGGATTCCTAAGCTCAGAGGACTTTTTGTTGCTAAAGACATGTTTTCATGAATAGCTTTAGACTTTGAGTGCTCAAACTCAATCTTCCTTTCACAAGCACGAAACACAACTGCAGGCGCACATGACCATCAAGCCCAGCACCTTATGAGCTGGACACTGAAAATCAAAAGAAGAACCTAAAAGAAGTTGATGTCTCTGCAGATTCAGATCACTTTATTTCCTGACTGCTGCTGATTGTTGTGAGGATGAATTAGCTCATGCCTGTAAACACTTTGAGAGCCTTAGCTGGGAAGTGCTGACAAGGTGCAAGGTGTTACATTGTTGTACCGAAAGAATGGAAGCATGAGAAATCAGAAATGATGGGCAGGCTATGATGGGGGGAGAGGAAAGGAAAACTTCTGCTAAATGCAGCCAAATAAAAATATTTTGACTAAGTAAGAGACCAATTCCAAATGTTTGGGGTTTTTTGTGTGTTACCTTTTGCAGTGAGAGGAGGCACCTCCTTGTTGCCAGCTCTGCACAGCCCACCACAGCAAGTGAAGAGCATGGCCACAGAACCAGAGGACTGCTGTCCAGTGTGCCTGGACAGGTGGGTGGATGCTGCCTACCTGATACCATGCCTCCACCAGTTCTGTTACCAGTGCATTGTGTCGTGGGCTGAGAACAATCCTGAGTGTCCCCTCTGCAGGAGAAGCATCATGTCTGCCTTGCACTCAGCGCAAACAGACAACTACATGGAACATGTCACCACTCCATCAGTCACTGTCTGTGTGGCAAGGGGAGCTCTCAGACACCCAGCTGCCTGCTGCCTCCATCACCATGGGGCACCCCAAGCACAGACTGCAGAAGGGGTACCCGGGGGTGCTGGCAGTGGCCTCCAGTCCGAGGAATGGGTGGTGCTTTTCCAGGAACACCCAACACTCCTCAAGACCCTGCTGGCCTAGGTCCAACTAAGGCTGCGGTGAATCTTTAGGAACAACCACATGAAGGCAGACAATGTGAAGGACAGTGTCACAGCCTTCTTGACCAACCATGGGACGGATCCAGACCTGCTGGTATAGGCGCTGTTTGGCTCCCTCCAAAACCACACCGTGTTGCTGGTGCAATGATGTGGCAGTAAGGCTTATGTCTTCCTAACCAGCAGGAGGATCTCCCACCTCCAGCCCAGGCCTCTCTGGAGCCCCTACATGGATGAGCTTACTAGAGCCTTGTCCACACATGCCAGCAGGCATCCCAGCAGCCACCCCTCTGCACCCATTGCCATCCCTGCAGGAACAAGAAGAGCCCCAAAATTGGCCAGATGAGGCTGTGCCCAGCCTCTCCCCTTCCAGCCAGGGCAGGGAATGATTCCCTGGGAGGCCACGGCAATGTGCAAAGAAGCCGGCCAGTAGCCCTCAGGCATGCAAACAAGAGGTCAGCGCCACAGTGTCAGTGACCCTGGAAGGTGCCTTGGCAGGTAGCCAAACCAGTACTACAGCTGGGGTGTGACCAGCCTCAAAAGCTCCCAGCCCTCCAAATCCAATCACCCAAATAAAACAAAAGCACAAAAGCTACAGAGGAAGCATGCTCTCTTATCTTGCACACAACATGGGCAGGTAATGACTCCGTGAAACATGGCAATCACGCCATCCCTGACACTGAGTCATCATCTGCTGGGTGGGAGGAGCTCCTGGACAAGCCAACTCTGCCCAGGATCTCAAATCACCCTGGAAGACCACCACAGCAGTGGATATCCTCCAGCCCTCGAACTTGAGCAGTTCTGAATGGACAGTGGCCCTGAGTGCACCCTCAGCAGGTTTGCCAATGGCACCAAGCTGTGCAGTGCTGAGGGCACTGGGCCTCCTGAGAGCAGCCTGAGGGAACTGGGGCTGCTCGGCCTGGAGCAAAGAAGGCCTGGAAGGGATCTAATGGCAGTCTTCCAGTACCTGAAGGGAGCCCACAGGAAAGTTGGAGAGGGACTTTTAGGGGGAACTTTTAGGACAAGTGGGAAGGGTTTCAAGATAAAAGTGTGTAGATTTAGATGAGATCTTAGGAAGAAATTCCTCCCTACAATCATTTAAACAAAGAACAACTCTGAGGCCCATCTTTGCTTTCTCCTTTGCTGGTCCTTTCTTTGGTTGCCCAACAAGGAAGTAATGGAAGAAAAAAATAACTTAAATCCAGAACAAGAACTTTTCATTGTTGTTTCTTAATCTTGGTCGTGCTCTTGGTGTTTTTGTCTTCAACACACCATCAGCAAGACGGCTGGTGATACCAAACTGGGAGGTGAAGTGCCGCCCTTGCAGAAGGATCTAGATAGAATGGAGCACTGAGCAACCCCGAATGACATCAGATCTAACACAGACAAACACTGGCTTCTGCGCATGGGATGGAGGAGTGTCAGACATAAATACAACAGGAGAGGACTGACTGGAGAGCGGCCCTGCAGAAAGCGCTCCAGGAGTGCTACTTGGGACTAAGCTCAGTAGAAGCGAGCCACGTGTCCTGGCAGCTACAAGGTCAAACCACGCCCTAGGGTGCATCAAACACGGCAGAACCAACCAGTCAGTCCCAAGAGGTGACAGTCAGGGTGTGTTTAGCATTGGTGCAGCATGGCCTCAAGCGCTGTGTACCAAACGTAAGATCATTTATTTGAAGTCAAATAACGTCTAATTCTCAGTGCTATAAAGCTTTTATTTTTATCTATGAAGAGACCATGTTTCAGACCACTTGCCTTTGTAGAAACAGTGTTTTGTAAAGAACTGAACCAGTAAATTGAGGGCCTTGGATCAGTATCTGTCTCAACAGCATCAGCACTGCTACTCAGATTGACCTACAGAACATTACTGTGACCACAGGTCAAAATACAGAGTGAGCCCACAGACTGCTTTCTTCTCCTTAAACATGAATCTGCTTTATATAACAGCACTTCTCATTTTCTCTTTCTGTCTGGAATTGGAAATTAGGTGGATACCCACACTGCAAGGAAGCAGCCTGTGCTGAGAAAGCCAGTTTCAAGAGCACTCATAGACTGGGGTCCATGGAACAGTTGCACAAATGTGAGGAAATGATGGCACTCTGCCAGGCCGAATTGAGCTGCAAGAGGTACTTATGGCTGACTCCGTCAACTGCCTGTGCTGACAAGTCATTTGGAATGGTGATGGAGAAGTGAGTGACAGCATTTACAAGGCAGCCCTGGGAAACTCCAGATGGGAAGGCATGGAGCTTTCCCCCAGCTGCAGCTCTGAACCATGTAGGTGCTGAGAGTGCTATGAGGAACCTGTCCATCCCACACACATCATGTCCTGATGCATGGCCCTTTGCCCTGCCTGCAGGGCTTGCACAGCAGGTTCTCCTCCCAGCCACTGAACAACTGAACACACTACACCTGCCAGTGGCCACATAACAACTGAGCAGCTAGTCCGCCCTTGCAGAAACACCACTGCAGCTGGGCCCTACAAAACGCTGGCTGTGCACCGTAAATCAGCCTCATAAACGAAGACAAGGTAGGTAAGAGTTTTACATGAAAACCATATTGTGGGCCAAGTAAGAGCCAGCGTATGCCCAGGGAGCCCAGAAGGCCAAATGCAGCCCAGCTTTTAACAGCACTAGTGTGACCAGCAGGCCCAGGGCTGGAGACCTCGAATCCTGGGGTCAGTGTTGGGCCCCTCACGCACTCACAGTCAGCAACTGTGGGGCTGGAGCGGGTCTAGAGTAGAGCAATGGGCTGGAGCGTCAGTCGAGACCCCTGAGGATACCAGGGGAGGTTTTCTTCAACAAAAAGATTGGCCCAGGCTGGCCCAGGCTGCCCGCGTGCCTGGAAAGGTCGCTCAGAGCTCAGCACACAGGGTGCGAGGGTCGATCTTAGCCGCAGTTCGCCGCCTCTCCCGGTGACCTTGGCCGCAGCCCGAGCCAGCCCCCGCACCCGCGTGCCCTCACCCAAGATGGCCGCCCCTCCGACGCACCAGGGGCCGATGCTTCCGTCTTCGATCAGTCACGTGACCAGCTCGGAGCTGCTACGGGACCTCGGCTGGGACGCGCACCCAGGACAGCGGGAGGAGCCGCGGCGGGACCGGGCAGCGGCAGGAGCGGATCACGGCTGGGTCCCGNNAGGGGCTTCCCGGCCGCGTTCCCGCCGCTCGGGGTGAGTACAGGCCGCGAGGCCTGGCGGCGGCTCTGCCTCCGACGTCGCCGGCCGGGCTGCTGGGTGTCTTCACCGAGTACGGCCCCTCAGCAGGAGCCGGAGACAACCTCTGTGCCAGATCCCCCACCCCCCGAGCCTGGACACCCTTTTCAACCTGATTCCACTGCCCCCCGGCCCGGCACCGTTCTCCAGCCGGCTCCGATCCAGATCCAGCGGGCGGGGCGCGCTGTGGGGTCGACGTGACTGTCAGGCAGTGACGGCGTTTTTCCTTCTGATGTTTCCAGCTATTCCTTATGTTTTGCGTTGAAACCTCCGGCTGGAGCGGCCCGGGCTGGGTGCCGGAGCTTGGGCCGTGCCCCTGGGTGACCCCGGCGCCTGCTCCAGTGCTGTGGGGTTCAGGGTCAGGCCCCGAGCCGTGCTCGGGACCTTTCAGAGCTCTTCTTTCCCTCCCTCAGCTTATTCCGGTAGTGCTCAGTGACTGCACTGAGCTCTGCCTTAAGTTCTCTTGACCCCTCGACTGTCCCAGGTTCTCCAGACACCGGCCAAGGCGCTGGTGAGGGGATCAGAAGACACTGCCCAGTGTCCACGACAGGGACAAGGTGCAGCGGAGCTGGACTAGTTGCATGTAGCTGGGACTGGGCTCACCGATGTGCTGGGATCTCGATGCTGGCACCAGTACTGGAGGTAATTGGAACAGCCATGCTGTGCGCAGCATTCCCAGTGCAGTAGACTAGTGGCCGATGCCTCGTTATTGCCAGCACACTGACCAAAAGCCACCATGGGATTAGTGCCTGTTGCCTCGCCACAGAAGGGGCTGCCCAGGGAGGTTGTGGAGTCCCCTTCTCTGGAGATGTTTGAAACCCACCTGAACATGTTCCTTTTTGACTTGATGTAGGGGATCCTGCTCTGGCAGGGAGATGATCTTTCAAGGTCCCGTCCAGTCCTTAACATTCTGTGATCTCTGCTGCTGATGTTACTGTGTGGGAGGGGGAGAAAAAGTTATCTGGTCTCTCTGAACTCGTAACTATCATTGCTCAGCTCCTCTTGCTCTTTCCCCTCACCTTCCTTGGGATCTTCTCATGGTTTTTTCATTAAACCCCATTTAACAATTCAGCTGCTTTGTGTCCTTTACTCATATTGTTTATGATGTGCTTTTATTGCCTTATCGCAGTAGGTCTGTAGAGCTACTCAGTTCTGTAAATACTGCATTTAAACCTCCCTGAACCATTAATGATGCTCTGTGTGACAAGAGAAAGCATAACTTTGATTTCCCTTCTCTTTAATTAGCTGTGGGGTTGTTAACAAGCTCCAATTAACTGAAGTTTTCTATTGCTGAAATTTCACCATTTCTTGTTTGTTGGGTGAAAATTGACATCACTGTGGCAGCGGTTGCAATTCTCAGTGATGCAAACAAAAAAAGCAAGAAGTGTCTATAGACCTGTGGTCAGTACAGCTGAAGCCACACAGTGCTATTTAGTTTATAAATAGTTTATAGAGCATCTTTCTGTCCCAGAATGACCCTATTCTGTGCCCAGATTACCTGATGGCCCAGAAGACAGTGTCAACCAGACTGATGTCACACAGACCTTAGGGAATCTGCTGTATGGCCAGATATGGCTGCAAAGAGTTGTGCAAAGATTCCAAAGAGGAAAGGGCACAAGCAGCTGAAGATTTGGCCAGGTCTAGTGAGCAGTAGCTGCTCTTTATGCAGCTGCCAATAGATCATCTTGGAATTTTAAGCTCGTAAAATTTGGTCTCTATTGACTGTTCTTTTCAGCCCCATGGACTGGGAAATGGTTTACTGCTCAAAGCCCATGTTTCCAAACAAAAAACATCTTCAGAAATGTGGAAATGTCTGAAGGTTCTTTGCTGTTCCTGTCCCTGCCTGGTCTGGCCAATGTCTTGCAAGAGGACAAATCTAACTTGACACACCAAAGGGCAAGGACAAAAAGAAGCCAAAGCAAGATTTTAAGAATTCTGAAGTAATCAGTGTTTAAGCACCTCTGGACCCCTATAAAGTGTTCACTTCTAGTAATCGGCTTGTTCCACTTCCTTTCATTTGATGCGTACAAGCACAAGTAATGTAGGTGGGCTGAATCTGCATCACTTAGGTATTTCCTTTATTGTCTGTAAGTTTACCTAGAATAGTGGCCTTCTTGCCTTTGCCCTGGCTTCCCAGCCGCATTCCCACCACTGCCTGGGTGCACAGCCTCTTCCAGCTATCCAGGTTCTCTTCCCAGTCCACCTCCAGTCTGGGATTTCTTTATCTCCCAGTCTTCAGCCTAACCTCAGACCCCCAGTTATCTTTCATTTGTCTTCCAGATAGCCCCTGGCAACTGCCATGTCAGTAAGTTTCTCACAGGCCAATTCCCAGGAAATTCCTCTGCTGCTTCCTATGAAATTCCCCTCTTCTGCTAGACAAACATATCTACAAACATTGGCAATCCCTTCTAAGTTTAGATAAAGTCTTGTCCTCTCTCTGCTCATCTTGGTCTGTTCTGCAAAAGTGAGATGTTCATTGCCAGAAGGGATGGAGAAGTGAGAAGTTCTGTGACTGGAGTGGGCTGAGCTGCAGGACTCTCGGGGGAGCAGCAACAGCAGCACATGACGTGCAGCACATCTGTGTTCTTTTATCACAGTGCACTGTGAGGAGCCTTGGTGTAGCTCTTACAGCATCACCCCCGTTATTGCACTCACTCTCAGCTGCTTGTGACAGACTGGGAGAGGACACACTTGAGAGCAGCAATGTGGAAAAAGACCTGGGAGTACTAGTGGACCAAAAGCTGACCAGGAGCCACCAGTGTGCAGTTGCATCCCAGATGGCAAATCACATCCTGGGCTGCATCAACAGAATCGTGGCCACGGGATTCTGCCCCTCTAGTCTGCTCTGGTGAGATCTCACCTGGAGTCCTGCATCCAGCTCTGGAACCCCCAACACAAGAGAGATGTGTACCTGGTGGAGCATGTCCAGAAGAGGCCATGAAAATGATCTAAAGGCTGGAGCACCTCTGCTATGAGGACAGGCTGAGGGTTGTTTGGCCTGAGGAAGAGAATGCTTCAGGGGGAACGCATAGCAGCCTTCCCAAACCTGAAAGGGGCTATAGGAGGCCTGAGAAGGGACTTTTTACAAGGGTAGGGGGTAAGAAAGAGGGTTAATGATTTTAAACTGAAAGATGAGATTTAGGTTGGAGACTAGGAAGAAGTTCTTTAGTGTGAGGATAGTGAGACACTAGAACAGATTGCCCAGAGAAGTTGTGGAAACTCCATCCCTGGAGGTGTTCAACATCAGGCTGGATGGGGCTTAGGGCAACCTGATCCAGTGGGAGCTGTCTCTGTTCATGCAGGGGGTTTGTAACTCTTATCTTTATGGTCCCTTCCAACTACAGCCTTTCTATGATTCTCATGAATTTTATCCTATCATCTGTTTCTGTAAATAAGTTCTGTTGCGATAACCTGCCACTTGCCAAGTGACCAGAACAGCATTCCAGTGTTTCCATTACAGCTTTGGGTCTTCTTTTACCAGAATGAGTGGAGCTGCGTTCCCATCACCGGCTGCTGAGATGGCAGAGATGAACCGTCTCCAGTATGAGATGGAATACACTGAGGGAATCAGCCAGCGCATGAGGGTCCCAGAGAAGCTCAAAGTAGCTCCTCAGAATGCTGACCTAGATAAGGATGTCCAAGAAGGATTTCCAAATGCCAGTGTAACTATGCAGGTTCCAGAGCGGATTGTAGTGGCAGGTATGTCAGCACCTTGATAAAAGAAAAACAAGTAAAAGTTCAAATTCCCCACATTTGAGATTTATAAAATAACCTGTAAAATGTTTTCTGGTTCTCAGATTGTTCCTGCTCTCAGCTTTGATTTACTACCTTCCTAAGCTCTCGATATGCTTTGTTAACGGTTGTGATACAGCTTGTAGCGGAGACAGTTAACAGATGTGCTGACTGATAACTGCCACCCATCACTGTACTGTGATGCGTATGCTGTGCTTTGGGAGAGCAACATTTTCTGTTGACACCAGTCACCCCAGTGGCTGTGTCTCTAAACAAAGACACGGGGCTGTGCCCTGCCATTAAAAGTGCCCTCACCTGGAGTTGATGTTGAACATTGTCCTTGGAGGAACTGCTCAGACAAGTGTCACTTTATATGATCTTTATGAGGGCTTTAACCACAGTTTGTAACACACAAGACCTGTCACAGGAGAGTCTGCTTCATAGTTGTGTGTAGTCATGGAAGTAACTGATGTAGTGACTTTCTGAACCTTGGGCCTCAGAACGGTTTGATTTCCATTGACAGCCTATGTTCTTGCAGGTAATAGTGAAGACATTCCATTTCCCAGACCACCAGACCTTGACCTTCTTCACTCTACTACCTTCAAACCACTGGCATTGAAAACTCCTCCTCGTGTTATTTCTCTTAGTGATCGACCACTAGATTTTTTGGATCTAGAAAAACCTCCACAGCAGACACCTCAGAATGAAGAGGCCAGTACTTATTTTGCTTTTTCCTTGGTTCAGCGGAAATTCTGCTAAAGAAAGAAAGTGATTCTCTTCTGTTCTGGAAATCTGATGTACAAGAATGGCATGGAATTACCATCAGGGGGTGGTGGTAATGGTCAGCTTAATGAAAGAGTGTTTATGAAGCTGCAGATTCTGTGGATTGGTGAAATACAGTGGAATGATATTTGTCTCTGGTAGGAAGTGGTATTAGACACAGGTCTGCTTGTTAATACTTTCAGATCCAATCACATGGGTATATACAACAGGGAAAGATGATCTCTACTGGACTAGATCATCTTTTGAGGTCCCTTCTGACCCCTAACATTTTTTTATGCTCCTGGGGAGATTCCGATTGGAGTGCAGAAGGAAATGTTTCACCATTAGAACAATTAAACACTGGTATAATCTCCAAAGGGAAGGGGTTGATTGCCCTACATTGGACAGCTTTAAGACTCAGCTGAACAGGCTGCTGGGACATTTAATTGAAACTGTATTTTTATCTGGATAGATTGGACTAGATGATCCTTGAAGTCCCTTTCAACCTGGTGTTCTATGAATACCAACAGGGTTGCAGTAAGTTTGGCCCTTGGTTTTACATGAACCAGATCCTCAGTTGTTTCCCTCCAAATCTGTGTGAAGCCCTTGAGAGCTTGGGTTGTATCTGGGAACAGACCGAACTTACAAAGCTCCAGTGCAAATTATGAAGGATCTTCTGGAATCCCCTGCCTTTTATCTGCCTTCTTCTCCTTTGCAGGTCCGCTCGGTGGGAAGACTGAAGAGGGAGCGTTCCATGAGTGAAAATGCCACTCGACAGAATGGCCAGCTAGCCCGAAATGATTCCATGTGAGTAGAGCAGCCGGAGCAGGGTCACAACTGTAGCCTTCCTACCTATTTTCTTTGCTCTTATCTCCTCCTTACCTGTTGTTTTTTTCAACTAAATTTTGTATGTTGTGCCAAGTACCTCATGTAAAATATTATAAGGCAAACACAATTGTTAATTTCTCTGCCTTTTGTTAGTGAGGTGACTCATTTGTGAAGTGTTTTCTTGTGGAGGCTATGTGGGACTGCTTGTGAGCTCACAGTTGGTTTCAGCAGTTACCCCAAGGTTTTAATTCAGGAGGCTTTGCTGTTTTGGAGCTCATTTCAGGAAATTGAGTTCTTTGTGCATCAAAATACTTCCATTTCTGTCACTTACGATGCTATAGTGGTTTCCACTCACAGAAAAAGGAATATGTGCATTTCCTCATAAGTCCTAGATGATCTTTCTCCTTTGGGCTTAATGCATCGGAGTGTGTGAGTGTAGGTCTTAATCTTTTCAAACAAAATGGCCAGTTTCACTTAAGAGTTAGAAACTCCAGCTACAGTTCCCATCTGAGGCAGCAGTTCTTAACAGTGCTTTCCAAAGATATCCAGGTCTGTGTATTTTCATTAGATCCAGTAGTCAGTTTGTTCTGAGGGACCACAGCATCTTTCCACCTGTGCAATAACTGCTTTTTCTATAGTGTAACGCTCAATCTGAAAGGTTCCCAGTGCAGCTCCTGTAAAGAATCTGCCTCTTGGTGAAAGGGTCTTTGATTTAAGGCCCTAGAAGATGGGTTTAATCTGTCCCAAGGTAGCCTGTATTGCTGTACCACTGTTGACTTAGTTTTCAGTAACCAGAGGGAAATAAGGGCATGACCTACTTAGGGTCTGCCTCTTTTCATTCCCAAGTAGATCAAGTGAATTATGTCCTGGAAGCATCTGTTTTCTTCTGTTGACTGCAGGGGCACTGGAAGGTACCACATGTCTACAGATCTCCACCTGTTACCTAGTTTGCTCACAGCTGTTGAAATGTGAAGTGTGTTCCAGACATGGAATATACAACTCTCCTCTCGTCCCAGAGCATCTCCTTAACCAGAACTTCATTCACACAAGCTTACAGGCTGCACTTGTTTAGATACTCAGGTCTGCTCACTTAAACACATTCCCTGAGCTGACAACGCTAAATTCTCATCCTTTACCTCCAGTCAGCTCGGTTGTCTTGTTCTGTCAGCTGACCAAATGCCCAAGTTCCCTGTGGTACTGGTCATCAAGTTAGGTCCTGTGGAACTGGGCCTGCTGGAATTTCAACACAGGAATAGCCTTCACCTGGCCTCTCTGATGGTTTGCATGTGGTACCATACTGGAGTGGACAGTCCTGTGCTAAGAGTGTATCCATGGGCTAGTACTAGCTCTGGTTGGCCAGCCTTTTACATAGGGCACTTAAAGGGAGAGCAGACAGTGTGTGAATTCTTGCCGTTTACTGAACTGAGAAGATACCTGGTCTCAGGTTACTTTAGTCTTGGGCTGTGTCTGCCCAGGCAGCTGTTGGAGAAGCTCTGACAAGGTGAGTCCCATTGCTGTCACAGAAGCGATTGCTTCTTATTGCTGCATTTCATCCTTGTTGACCTGCAAATTACAGGTTTTAGTTGAACCTCCTTTGTCTCTAGTCCTTACAACGACTTGTTTTCTTATGACAGAAGTTATACAGGGCCTGATGTGAGATCATCTATTTTGAAATCATTTAGGTTCCTACAAATTGCTTTTGTGCTGTCATCATTGCTGATTCAAACTCCATGTGATCCAAAACAAGAACCACGCTGAACATGCTGTGGCAGTCTTGGCAAGGCCAAGTCCAGCATTTTTCCCTAATGCCAATTTTATTTCATCCTGGTTCACATCTTCACATAGGAAAGAGTCTACATTTCACTGACAATTTTTACTTCTTAATTCACATCCACAAAATACCTCCTTGATTGAACTTCCTGATATTCTGCTAGGATGTTGTGATGAGGGCCCTGCAGAAGAGGCACGTGGAGTACGGCATTGAAAACTTTGGTTTTCTGAATGGGGTTGTAGTACTCAATATTTACTGGAGGACACCAATGTCCTGCAAAAAATTCCAGTGCTGGACCTGCACAGAAGCAGTCTAACATTTTGGTCTGTCCTCTGTCCTCTCATGGTGCTCTATTCGTGGAACAAACTGTGGGTTCTTTGCTGCTGTCTCTTTTCTTCACATCCATCTGCATGCAGAGACAGTTCTGAGAATGTTTCAGGAGTTTGGTTCAAGGAAGGTAGCAATTCTCAAATGCTCCTTAAAAGCCTGACAGCAGCAAGTAGGCACCTGCTCATACAGTACTGTCTGTCCATATAGCTAATGAGAGCTAAGACCTGTGTTTATAAGGATGCTTTACTTAAGAAACTGTAATTATTATTCAAGGTGGCACAGATCAGATACTGTCCCAAGAAATAAAATGCCACGGTTCCAGTCACCTCTTTCAACTAAGGATTGCATGTAAGCCTAAATGTTCCCTAGGGTATGGAAATCAAGCGTGTCATTAATTACCTAATACTCTGCAATACTAATGTTTTGGCTAAGTAGCTTAGAATATGCAATTGGGAACAGCCTTTGCTACACTGAACATGTGGTTTCTAATTTTGCTTCAGGATTTCTCAAACTTGGCCAAATCGTTTGTTTTCCTGTGTGCAGAACACAGGGGAAAATACCTGACAGCAAAGGGAGGGACAAGCCCAACTGAGAATTGAGTTGGAAACAAAAATTAAATTTTAAAATAGCTTGAGTTTGTTTGATTCTTTGGCTGGTTTTGAGTAGCTGGAGAAGCAGAGCTCTTTGTTGGATGTGCCAACACCCGCACTGGAATGCCACAAAGCATCAGGAGTGTGTGGCAGAGTGGTCAGCATTCACTTTCTGTTCTGATCCAACCCTTCCCTTAGAAAAATATGTCTTTGAGAGAGAGAGCGAGCTCAGTTTGAGAAATTCTGCTGTTCATACAAGCTGTGGGAGATGATGGTGTGCACATCTTCAGTGCAAGCCCAGCCCATCTGTCTGCTTGGGTGTAATGTAACTGTAACTACTTACATCTGCTGACCTCTCACTTGATGCTTCCAAAACTGCAAGTCAGAGAGGTACCCTGTGAACCCCAGAGGTGTTTTGAGAGGGTTTGGTGGAGAAGCTAAATGCTGCATAAATCAGGAGGTTCCTATCCTCTTCCAGAGTAATTTTTGTAATCCCATGGTATTTGTTTTGGTTCCAAACACTGGAACTGACTGGTGGCTGTAACTAGGGACCTTTAAAGTCAGTGCAGCGTCTTCATAGACCTGTTCTTAGCTTTACAGTTGAACACGTATCTAGGAGCAAATAAATATAAACACATCTTCTAAATAATTAAATTATTTTAAAGTACTCTGTTAGGTAAGGATTGAATAATATCTTAAAAGCAGTGAAGTAATCCCAAGATTACTTGTTCTTTGAGCACCTGTGAAACAGCAAGGGTAAAGCTCAGATGTCTCCTGCAGCAGCCGGAAAAGCTATATGTGGTCTGGGTGTATCAGCCAAGCACAGCTCCTGCTGTCTCGGTGTAGCTCTTGAGGCACACACAAGTCACCTGAACTCTTCATATCCACCTGTTCAATTGAATTTTCCCCCTTACACAGTTCTGTGGTCTTGTCAGGCTCTGCTCAAACTATGAGTCTGGGAGCCTCCTAGGAATTTTCTGAATACTGAAGCAGCTTCCAAGCACTCATCGCTGCTATTTTGCCTAATTTCTTAAAAATGCTAGAAGTAGGAAATCTGGTATTTGAAATCCAGAAACTTCTGGAGCAAAGCACACATGGTGAGATGGAAGGAAATGTGTGGAATTGTGATCTTGGAGTAAGGGGCTCCCAAGGTTTGAAGGGTGCAGTGACTCACACTTGGTTTGTATTTGTGTTAGGATTTACAATTAAGTTAATGCAGAATCCCAGAATTATTGAGGCTGGAAAAGCTTTCTGAGCTCCTCCAGCCCAGCCTAGCCCAGGACCTAACCACCACATTGGCCAGACCAGGGCATTAAAGGCCACAGCCAGTCTTACACTAAAAACTTCCAGACACAGAGACTCCACCACTGACCTGGGCAGTCCAGTCCAGGGTCTGATCACCCTTTCCATGAGGAAGGGCTTTCTAGCATCTAACCTAACTGTCCCCTGGCAGCTTCAGGCCCTGCCCTCTGGTCCTAGCTCTGATTGCCTGGGAGAAGAGCCCAACCCCCACCAGACTACAGCCTCCTTTCATAGAGTTGCAGAGAGGGATAAATTACTTCCTATTAAAAAAGCATCTTTCCTTTAATAAATGTTCCCTGATTTAAAAACAAATAAATAAAAATACCTTGATGTGTGAAGAAAACTGTCTATCAAGTCAGGCTGAATGCGAAGAAACAACCAAATTAAGCTTATCAGAACTAATTTCTGCCTGATACAGATGAGGTTTTTATGATTCAAATGGTCCTGTTTGAATTCCAATCCTGCATGTTTCACAAGCTAATTTTGCATCATAGTCCAAAACATTGGGTCATGTCATTTGTTGTCACTGGGATATAGATTTCTGCAGTTGCCTACAAACTTTGTTCATGTGCAATCCAGAGTAACTGCCCTCCCCTTCCATCACAGCTTGAGAAGAGGTGATTGTTGCAGAGGCTGTGTGCATCTCCTCATGCACCACAAAGGGTTTTTCTTTAATGCCAGTGCTTGTACAAATGCTTTTCTCACTGATGTCACTGAGGACTTGAACAGTCTTCACTAGACACAGATTTAGCTGGACAGGGGTTTTTTAAAAACTGACTTGGGTAAGAGCTCAAATGCTGCGTTTGTCTGTGAAGATCAGGTGCAACTGCAGCTCACTGTCCCTGTGCTGCTCACACTGGGGTGTGTAACCTAAAATGGTGGGAGAAGGGTTAACCAAAAGTGAACAATAAGCATTTTGGAATGGGGTCTGTCTGAAAAGCTTTTTTTAAACTTTGAATCTGACTCTAGTATTTCTCTCTCCATTTACTGTGCTTATATGAACAGTGTGACACCATCACTGCAGCAGGCTCGTGTCTGTCCTCCCAATATGTTACCTGAAGACGGAACTAATCTTTACTCTGCTCGTGGCATTTTGTCGTTTATCCAGTCTTCCACTCGTAGGGCTTACCAGCAGGTCTTGGATGTGCTGGAGGAGAACCGCAGGTGATTGGTTGTCACTGATTCTGCCAGCTTATGCTGCTTTATTTATTTTTTTTTCTTCTTTTAAGTGGAGCTTGGTTTCTGTTTACAAAATGATGAGATGAAATTATTTGCTTTTGCTTTCTTTTGCTTTCACTATTCATAAGCAATTTGATTGTCCAAAATTCACATTTCAAAATGCTTCTGTTTTGGTCAAATACAACATTGTTTTAGTGTCCTTCCAAATTAATGTCACCGTAGGAAGTGTTAGACCCTGACTGCAGGGGATCTTGCTGTCCCCATGCGTCCAGTGTTTCTGCAGCTAATCCTGAACCCCGAGCTTGCACATTTCTGCTTTGCTATTGGTGGGCAACAGTGCAAATCAGTAAGATTGTGTTGATGTTGTCGCAAAGCATTAAAGAAAGCAGAAACAGGGCAGAATGTTAGGTATAGCATTGCTGACATGGCTGTTGGCCATGGGTCAGGCGTGGAGCTGGTCCAGTTTGCATTGGGCACACTTTGCTCAGGTGATGATGGTCACCACTGCTGGAGGAAGGCACTGCTTACTGCAAGGCTTGTTGCTCTGCTAAGCAATTCTGGCACTGCTTGTATGGAGAGGAAATGAGCCCAGACAGCCTCCAGGCAACAACAGTGTAACATTTCTGTTCTCTGTGTGAGGTTTGACCCACTTGATGTGTCCTTGTGCTGCTCCAGTTTGGCACTTACGCAGCAAGAATGTCAGACTAATAATAGCCAAATTATTGCCCATCTGGCTCAGGTACCCAAAGCAGTTTCCATTCCAGTAGCGCACTAGCCCAGGCACCACTTGCACAGGGCTAGCTCACCCCTTGCCAGGGTGCTGAATTAGAACCACAAGAAGATGTAGAAGATCTGTGCTTTCCTCAGCAGCCCTTTGGGGTGGCCTGTGCTAGCACTGGTCATCTGCCTCTTGTGGTCCCATATCCTAGCAGCACTCATAGCCTTTACCAGTGGAGCTGAGTGGTTTTGCTAATAAAATGTGACTATCAAGCCAATCTTACTGTGGATGTCAGTGTGTTTGCAGTTGCCTTCCAAGCCAGCACCTCCTATAGCTCACCATGATGACCTGCACCACAGAAAAGTCCATGTTAACCTTTCTGAATCCTACAGAGCTCTAGTCTCACTGGCCTGTGCATTTTTAAACTGGGACTTAAAAAAAATCCCCCAAAAATGAAAAAAAAACCTAAAGAAATTAGCTGCATAACTCCCCTTTAAAGTCTGTGAGTTGGATGCTTAACGCTGGTGTAATCCTCTGAAATGTCAGGCTGTAGCTGTTAAAAGGTTGATGCCTGTCAGCAGCCGGACAGCAATGCCAATTTCTTCCTTGTCAGTATTAAAAAAGGAGTTAAATTTCCCAGTTCAGGGGGAACTCTGTGGTCTGTGGATAATTGCTCTTAGGAATGCTGTGCCAGGAGTCCCCGTTAAATGCAGACTGAAGTTCTCACCCTCTCCAACTGCAGTGGAGCTCACAGCCTTTGCCTCTTGCTGTCTGTGTTTTCTGGGATTCTGGAAAACATCCACACATGCACCCATGCATTTTCAGCTTACTTCAGCAGTCAGAAGATCCCTAGAGCTCTGCATGACTCTTCCTGGTTGGGGTTAGCATTTGAGATGTTCTTCCCAGTCTTCTCAGAAGAAATGGGAAACCTGTTTTTAGTCACCTCAACAAGTAGGTGCCGAATCCAGAAGATGACAGTGTGGTCCTGGCAGGGGGTGTTCACATACCCTCTGTTACCGTACAGCTGGCACAGGAATGTGAAATTTGGATGATCCACTTGCATGGTTGCAAGCTGTTCATTTTCAATGGCTCCAAGCCTGCACTCCGCTCTCTTGCTGTGCCTAACATGCCTACTCTTTCAAAGCCTAGCCTGTTCTAGCACGGAGTGCTTCACACTAGAAGAGATCTTTGAAAATTACAAGTTCTGTGTGCTCATCTTTGTGGCTATTTATAATTCCTTCTGTGGCTTCCCTTGGTTGGTTTTTGTTTGAAAATGCTCTTCAACCTACTCAGGCTGCAAATGGTAGGTGCTGATCATGCAGCTACAGATAACCACTCTGCCCAGTTCAGCTGCATTGCTCACACTACAGGGTATTTACATGGACAGTAATTTGACAGTTTTTGTTTGTACTGTTTGTTTACTCCTGCATTTCCTTCAGCTTGGACAAGGATTGTAGGTCAGTTTTGTTTTCCACTTCTAACTGTTTTCTGTTTTGATTGCTGTTGAATGACTGTAGGGCAAATACCTAGAGAGTCTTTGGGAGAGTGAGCATTATGTTTTGGGCAACAAGAAAACCCCAACAAACCCAAGCCCCTGCATTTAAGGAGATTTTCTTAAGGAGATTAGATGACCTTTGGAGGTTCCTTCCAGCCCAATACATTCTATGATTCTATGATTTTAGTGATGTCTTAAATGCAGGAATAAAGGCAGTTTCATGTGCTGAGATGTGTACTTGCCTGAGCTGTTTGTTTCCTGGGTCAGTATCTGTTTATGTAGGGTACAGACGCTTGGATATTTGTTACTATTCCTAGTTTCTTTAGCCCTTTCTGCTGTCCTTAAAATGCCAATTTCACCCACACAATCACACCCTGAGGTGTTAGGAAACCGCTTTGTAAACTGAGCAAGTGAATGGTAGTTTTCCTGGTAGAAATAACATGGGGTGTGAGTGAAGACCCTCAAAGAGGGCTATGCTGATACTGGATTGGGGCAATGATGTAGTTCAGAAGAAATTCAAAGCCAGGTTGGAGGGAGCTTTGAGCAGCCTGAGTCCTAGTGCCATTCTTGCAACCTTTCAGAAGTTTCCAGGGGTGTTTTCAAGAACAGCGAGGGGTGGGCACAGCAGCTGTCTCTGCTGAATTGGTCAGGCCATGCTTCCAGTATGAGTTCTGTGTGGTCCCTTGGTGCTTCAGGCTGCCACTGCATTCACAGTGAAAGAGTGAAGTGCTGAGTGTACTCGGCCTGAGGTGTGGTGGCTTCTGGTTAATGCTGAGGATGGGATTGATAGAGTAGCCAGAAAACGCAAAGATTTCATGTACTGTCACTATGTTTTCCAAAAGCAGCTACAGTTTCGTAGCTGGACTGCATTATAGCTATGCACTCCCTGTACCAAAACTACTGCTGATGATAGGGTAAGGTGGTCCCAGTTCTGAGGCCACTGGGGTGTTTTTGTTGACCTATAAACCCAAGCAAGTAAAAAGTGTGGGAGAGGCAGGGGACTATTCTGGTGATCCTTTGGGTTCCATCTGTACAGAAATAAACAGAACTGGAAAGGAAGACATAATGAGCAGCTTCTTACCAGACTGGCTGTTTTGGGAAGGAGAACTGAGGGTTTGTCTGTAGTGTGTTCGCAAGGAAGTTCTGCAACACTCTCCATAGCTGTTGAGTTTCTTACACTTTCTCAAAGTACTTAGTTCTGTCAGACAAGACTTTAGACAAGCTGAATGGATTCCCAGACTAAAACCTAGGAATGCTTTTTCCATAACAGTGGACAACACTCCATGTCCTTAGATCAGAAGAAGCTTCTTTTATAGAGTGTGTTGGAGTGGGGGTTCTGTGCTGCTGATTGATCTCATGTGCTTGACACTGCATTAGATGCTGACAATACTGGTTAGAGCAGGACTCTCTCCACAAGTGTATTATCAGGCAGCAGAGTTGTAAAGGTTCCTAGATCCTTTGTGGAACTGTGATGCTTTTGCATGGGTCTTGTTTGTTTTCAGGCCAAGCCACAGTGTTCACCCAGCCACTCCAGCACCATGAAAACCATCAAAAATTTGCCTACATGTCTTGGCTGCACAAACACTTAATGTTGTTAGATTTTGAGTAAGAGAGCTATGAAAATGAAGTTATGAGGGAACAGTTAGAAATGCTGTATTATGGAAGCATTGTGGCTGTATTCTGATGCACCTTTGTTTTCTGTGGTTTTATCTTATCTCTGTTTGTTGCTTCCTTTTCCTCTCTGTGCTTTCTATCTACAAACCCGGTTGTAGGCCACTGTTACGTGGTGGGTCAGCTGCTACCTCCTCTTCTAACCCTCATCATGACAGCACCAGGTAAAGTGCTAATTTAGTTCTAAAATGTAAGCTTCTGTTTCCCTGTTTCTAGTGCCCTTCTTTAAAACCCCACTGCTTGTGTCTGTGTTCCCTCTCAGACCCTGAGGTTCTTCAGCCCTTTACTCCTCTCAAGCCACCTGCAGAGATCTCATTGTCCACTGACACTTCCCAGCTGATAATAAATGTACAGGATTAATGTGACAGAGATCATTACTTCCACCCCGTAGGTGTCACTTGGGGCATTTCCGTAGGTACCAAGCACAGGACGCCCCCATGCTCTCCCATTTGGTTGTTTCTAATATGCTGCCAGATCTCTTGCAACTTTGGTATTTGGAGTCAGGCAGTTTTCAGAGTTCATTCATCAGTTAATTTATTTGCAATAGCCAGTGTTGAGAACCTTCAGAAACATTTAAATGTGGAAAGCAGTAAACCCAGACTGAGCCCAGCACTTGCCTACCTCATGTGCGTTCGTGCTCCATTCAGTGGAAGCTGGACAAAAGATTTACAGTAATTCTCTCAGTCACCATCAAAGCCCACATTTGTGGGAATGCTGATGGAATGTGGCACTTGCTAGTCTTGGCGTGGACCAGAACGCTGAGCCATCTCCCTTCTTTGGTAGATACGGGCTTTCCAACATGGATGTGACACTCGAGGGAACACCAGATGACATGACAGTTGTTGATGCCACCTCCTTGAGACGACAGGTATGTAAGTCATGGTCAGAAGGAGCTGGGCGGTTACAGTGGGGAATGAATTTTCTATTTGAATGCAAAAGCATTGTCAAGTGAGGGATCCTCTCTGCAGTGGGACTGTGGTGTTGTTGAAAGACAGAAGGCTGAATGTTCAAGTTTTTAAAACTCAGATGAGATACTATTACACAGAAGCTTTGAGAAAGTGTGGCAGATTTAAATAAGTATTAAAATCCTTTCTTTACTTTTAGATAATCAAGCTTAATCGCCGTCTACAGCTTCTGGAAGAAGAAAACAAAGAACGGGCTAAAAGGGAAATGATCATGTACTCCATTACCGTAGCTTTCTGGCTACTCAATAGTTGGCTTTGGTTTCGACGCTAGGCACGGCTCAGCAAGATACAGCAGCTGACAATTTGCAAACCCCTTTGTTTCTGTTTCTGAGTTGGATGTTGTTTTACAATTCATACACTGGAACCTGCCAGCACAGCTCCAGGCTCTAGAACCACAGCACTGGGGGACTCATGGTAACGATTTCTGTTAATCGGCGTCATGCAGCCTCCCCTTTGCATGCTTCAGTGTCGCTACGGACCAGTGAGAGTACCTACCGCACACAGCGTGGTCACAGGGACCCACAGCGGCATGTGGCGTAGGGCTGGACACAGAGAACACCGGAGGAGAATCAGTGGGTTGCTGGTTATGTTGTTAGCTGTGAGTTGGCACAATCTGACTGCCCCAGTTGCTGTCAGTGCCAGTAGCTGGAGGTGTGCCATATGCCACGTTGTCCCCTGTGCCATGAGTGTTCCTTGTGTCGACACGTATCGGGGGTCAGAAAATAAACGGAATTCTTTGCTAACACGCAGATGTCCTGGTGTTCAAATAGCTTCTTTCACTATAAAACTCGTTTTTAATCCAGTCAGCTTGTGGGTGAGCAGAGACCACCGAGTGTGAGACGCGGGCGTGTATTTAATAAAGCATCAAACCACCAACCCCGCCGAGCCTGTTCTATACGAGTGAGAACGTCTTTCTGAGGTTCATTAACTGCCAGTGTCTGGCTCTAGCGGCCTGGCCGCCCCCCGGGCCGCTGCTTCCCGCCCACGCTTCCCGGTGTGCAGCGCGGTTCCGGTCCGCTGGGGTCTGTGTCCGGCCGCAGCACTTCGCCCCCCCGGAACCATTGTGAGGGGGTGCGTGGCTGGGAAGGACCAGGGCGGAACGGACGGCTCAAGCTCCTGCATTAGCTGCTATGGCTGCGCGGCTGCTGCTACGGGCAGCGACGAGAGGGGTTCGGGTCGGGCTCAGCAGCGGGTTGGAGGCAGGAACTGTACCCAGGACCGTGTTCAGCTCAGCGCCCAACCCCACCAAGAAGCGCTGGCTCCGTGCCTACCTGGAGCAGCAGCGGCTGAAGGAGCCTCCGCAGCGGCGGTAAGGGATGGGGGCCGCGGGACGGGGACGAGGCTGGGGCGAGCCCGAAGACCGGGCAGTCCCGGACACCTTGTAGCAGCTGTTACTGAGCGGGTAGGGGGTACCAGGAGGTCCGGGGTGCAGTCCGGGGTGCAGCCCCGCAAACGGCTCGTTCTGCATCTGAGGTCGTTTCCTCGCCCTCGTTTGTAGGTCGGAGAAGCCTAACTGGGACTACCAGGCCGAGGTGGAGGCCTTCAGCCATCGTCTGCATGAGAGCTTTTCCCTAGACCTGCTCAAGACGGCATTTGTTAACGCCTGTTACATCGAGAACGAAGAGGCGCGGCGCCGGCAGCTGCGGCTAGACAAAGAGGTGGTAATGCTTCAGCTGCGGGACAACAGCGAGCTGGCCGGGCATGGCAGCGCCTTCGCCCGCTCCTACCTCACACGGTGCTTTGAAGGCGCCTACCCGGAGCTGCCAGCAGCGGGGACGGGAGCGCTTGTGGATTTTCTCACCAGTCAGGAGCTGATGTCCTACGTGGCTCGGAACCTGGCAGTGCAGGACCTGACACTCTGCAGGGACTTTCCTGTCCCACCAGATGTGCTACAGAGGACGTTCTTTGCTGTTATAGGAGCTTTGCTGGAGAGCAGTGGGCCCGACAGAACTGGGATCTTTGTCAGAGTAAGTCATTCTTCATAATATATTCATATATATCTGTACTGACAACAGTAGTGGGAAATAGCTGGGGGGGGAAGGGCAAACAAATGTTATCTGTCATTAGAATGGCCAGAGATTGCAGGGGGCTGGTGTAAGATTGAGCATACCTGTGACAAGACAGTTTAACACTGAAATCTGCAGGGTAGTTGGGGAACATCTGGGGTTGTAGAATTTTTGATAGTTTCTTTAAGAAGCATGAGCTGGTCAGACATACAAAATCATCAACCTCTGGTTCATCCTGGTGGTATTTTAGTATTTGCTGGCCCTTCCTACCAGGCAGTGTTAGATATCAGATCAATGAAGTTATCCTCTGTAAGGCTACATGTATCTTCAGTGTTAAAAACCATTTCCCATAAATCAGGGGCTAAGCTCATGGTTTTTGCAAGAAGAGTCCCAGTGTCTAAAGGGATTTCAAATAACTGTGACAGTTAATACACAACCTCATAAGGTCACTGTTGCAGCTCCTCAGACTTCTTTGTGCTTGCTTCTGGCTTCATAACGCAAAACCACTTACTAACTTGTTCTTTGTGACCACTGAGAGGTCTCTGTAAGAGTTCACAGCATCTGGCAGGCAGGAGGGCGGTTGGTGATGCCCCCTGGGGCTGCCCACACCCTCCAGCCCATTGGTAGAGCAATACGTGGGAAGTGACCACTCCATGCCAGAAGCTTGAGGTCCTGTGCTGGCAGTACAGACGCTCCTGCCAAGCAGGGACTGCTCCTGCATTAGATTGGGGTTGGCCTCACCCCAGACAGCCATCCCATCAGCAGCTAAATGGGAACCAAGGCTGCTGAGTACTGGTAACCCCTGTGGGGCTGCAGGGGAGCACCAAGGTGCTTTCACAGTTGTTGCTGTGATTCATGTCACCCATTCATTCACCCATTCAGGGAGACACCAGAAGCTGGGGCCTTTGTTACCTTTCCCATTAGCAGTAACTTATAAATGTTTTCATTTAGGACTTCCTGATTCCTGAACTCATTGGAAAAGACCTGTTTGAGATCTGGGAAGTTGTCAATCCTATGGGCTTACTTGTGGAAGAACTGGCCAAGAGGAACATCTCTCCTCCAGAACCAAGAATTACCAGACAGCTGGGAGTCAGTACCGTTCTCCCACTGTACTTTGTGGGATTGTACTGGTTAGTACCGTATTAGTTTAAAGTGAGTTGGGTTTAGGCTCAAGTAAGAAGCTGAGTGCCGTAGAGAATGTGTGAATCAGAAACACAGTCTTTTTGTTTGGTAGTGACCTCTAAGATCATCAAGTACAGCTGTTAATCCAGCACTGCCAGGTCACCACTAAACCATATTCCTAAGCACTAGGTCCGCATGTTGTTTAAATTCTTCCAGGGATCGTGACTCTACCACTGCCCTGGGCTGCCTGTTCCAATGTTCAAAGATCCTCTCAGTGAGGAAATTCCTCCTAGTGTCCAGCCTAAACTGCCCTGGCGTAATTTGCAGCCTTTTGCTCTGTGCGTAGAGGAACTGTTAGGAGTCTGACCGCACAGAGTAGTGCTCTTCTAGGAAACATCTTTCTGATCTGGGATTCTGTTGTTGAATGGACAATCACTCATCTTTGCAGGAAGAACCAGCAGAAATGTTTGTGTGTATGTGCGTAGGAACTGCCCTCGGTGCTCACAGACGCTGGAGAAAACCCAATCAGGCAGCCGTTAGCCATGATCCTGATAGTGCATAGGAGGTGGTGATGAAAAGGTTTTCATTTTCTTTTCCCCCAGTGATAAGAAGATTCTAGCTGAAGGCCCCGGTGAAACTCTGCTGGCTGCTGAGGAGGAAGCGGCCCGTGTGGCTCTGCGGAAGCTGTATGGCTACACAGAGAACAGGAGGCCTTGGGATTACTCCAGTCCCAAAGCAGGGCTGCCAGCAATGGAGGCCATTGGCAGCAGCTAGGTGATAACAGACATTCCTGGTTCCTCTTTGGAGTTAGTGGCTCCCATGTGGAATACAGATGTGCTTGGGAAAGCTGAGTTCAGTTTGGGTTTTTGATTGTCAGCGTGTGAAGCTTTCATATCAGACAGAGGATTAAAATAAAGAGTGTCTCTTCCTTTTGCACAGTGTTTGGTATTGGCTCCTTTTCCTCACCAAGTACCTTTAGCCTGGAGTCCTGCCTTGGGGCTGAGATGCTTTTCCAAGCATCACGGGAGGCTGTTTTTTATGATGTTCTGTTAATGTGGGGCAGAGTCTCACTGTGTAGGAGAAGTTCGCAGGAGTGATCTGAGAGTGTTGTAATGTCACTCCAGTTGAACAGGGAGTCACAGCAGTTAAAATGTTCCTGTCACATCCCACTGGGAGCACTGGTCATGTAAAGCAACAGGTAAATGTACCTGCGCTCATCAGGGAACACAGATTTGCTGCCCAGGCATGTGACTGACTCTACTTCCGCTCTGCTTGGTGGAAACAAGTGCGTTCGGAGAAAGAACTGATTGCCGTGATCCACCTCCAGCTGGACAATCTACTCTCGCTTATGTAAGCAAACCCAGGAAGGGCTCCAGGGGAAAGACAGTTTGGGGAAATGGAAAGACAGGATGAGTTTTTATAGAGGTGTGAGGGGAGAAGGAGATTGTGTAAGAAAACACATCCTAGTTTTAAGCTTCTAGCAGTCAGAAAAGCATTTCATGTGGTGTCTGTGCTTTAATTTCCAGTGCTTGGACATGTGTTCAATGTCTTGCTGATGTAGTGCTCAGATAATTTACATAATTCAGATTGTTAACTTGGGCTCTTCCTGTTGATTTGGGTTTTTTTTCCTCAATCAGTACCCATCAACAATACCTCAGTTGCCTTAAAAGAATGGTTAGATCATCAGAAACCAATGTTCCAGAGCAGCAGTGGGGTTTTGGAATAGGTAAAGGTAATCTCACAGGTCTGCAGATTCACAGAATGATTGAGGCTGGAAAAAGCCCTCTGAGCTCATTCAGTCCAGCCCATGACCTAACATCACCACATTGGCCAAACCAGGACACACCACAGCCAGACTGTCCTAAACACCTCCAGGGATGGGGACTCTACCACTGCCCTAGGCAGTCCAGTCCAGGGTCTGATCACCCTTCCCATGAGGAAGGACTTCCTAACATCCAACCTAACCCTCCCCTGGCAGCTTCAGGCCTTGCCTTCTTGCTCTAGTGCTGGCTGCCTGAGAGAAGAGCCTGACCTCCACCTCACTACAACCTCCCTTCAGGGCATTGTCAAAAGGGAGAAGATGACCCCTGAGTCTCTTCTCCAGGCTAAAACCTCTCAGCCTCTCATTATACATTCTTTCCAGTCCCTTCCCCAGCCTTGTTGCTCCTCTGGACCCGCTCTAGCCCCTCAATCTCTTTCTTGAAGTGAGTGGCCCAGGACTGCCCTCAGTACTTGAGGGGAAGCCTTCCTGCCCAGTACAGGGGGAGAATAACATCCTTAGGCCTGCTGGCTACACTGTTGATGATACAAGCCAGGCTATGCTTTTCCATGTGTTACTCTTAGCCCTGTTCAATGCGGAGATCCCTGTTCTTGTATTTGCCTTTATCCTTCAGCTCATTCTAACCTGATCTCATAGTCAAGACTTGATAGTTAAGGGAAGATGATAACTGCTCAGCCAGAGCACAGGTAACAGTATTTCTGTGCTAACTTACACATAAAGACCTCTGTCCCAGCAGGTGTGGTGTGACAGAAGCACGGTCCTCTGTGCCAACCTTCTTTGCAGTTGTTTGCATCCATTTGCATAGGCAAACGGGTGTGCTGCAACACTGGAACAAGTGCAATTCGGAAATGAATAGACTCTGGTCATTGATCCATGGCCTCATGGCCATTGCCTGGCAGTGCTGTGAGACTCAAATGAAGACAGAACTCCTGGTACTTGGGAGCAAAGCTGAGATTGTGGAAAAGACCTTGAAAACTTAATGACTGCCAGGTGTTCAGTTGATACTGAGGAGGAAATGGCAAGAAATAAGGCCTCTGACAGGTGGGTTTGAACCATGATCTCTGTCAGCAATTGGAAGGAGTGCAGCATGAGAGCTGTGTTAGTAACAGAAGAAACTTCTCACTAATTGTTATGAATCTGCTGAAATTGCTTTATTTTTGAATGATTACATCCATAATCCTGACTGAACTGTCAGAGTTGTGGTTGGTACCTTGAGCCCACCGAGCAGCAGCTGATGGCTCATGGGCACAGCCAGATGCTGCTCTGTCTCCAGGCTACGTGTTTGGGTTGGGCAGTTATCTGTGACACAGATTAACATACAGGGAAGAAAAATGGGCTGGGGGGTGGTTCTGCCATTGGAGCAATGTTTGTAAGCTGGCCATGAACACACTGACCTGGAAAAGATGAAAGGATGTCCCTTCAGCAGTGAAGTGCTGAGGTTTGAAAAGACCCTGCAAAAACTGGCACAGGATGCAAAGCTTCCTGAGTGAGAGGAGCCCAATAATTTGGGAAAATTGGGGTAAACCTGGGGAGCTGTAAAGAAATTGCCCAGGGCCACAAATTCCAATGCTTAGTCAGAAGTCTTGGGCTGTGAGGAGGAGCACTGTGCTTGCCTGTGAGTTTCTGGAATACATTTGTGATGACAGTTCCACAAATCAAACTGGACAAACCATCCCAAACAAGCTTTTGTTCTGATCAGGCTGCAATAATGTTGTGAGCAGTTAGTCTCCTCCAGCTTCCAAGACACACGTCTTGTTTGTTAATAATTTCTGGGGAGAGTTATTAATGTCTGCATGAAGTATGTCATGAGTAAAAATTGTCCTGTCATGCCATGAAAAAAGCTTTATGCGAGGGGATTCACTTTTGGGTGAAATTCATTATTCAAAACAATAATTGGAGTGTTTGTCCTTCTATTTCCAAACTCCAAATGACATGGAGAGTGCTCAGACGTTACTGGTTCAAGCAGGACTTTTCCCATGGGTGGACTGAGGTTAGGCTTCTCCTCCTCCCTTAAGAGGATATTTGCGGTCACCAGGGATTATTCCTGTTTGTTTACAACTGCACTGACCTCTGCTACCTTCTCTGGAGGATGCTGTATTTGTTTTGCAGCTTGTTATTGCTCTTTCGTGAGAGAAATTTTCATCAATTCACAGAAAACATCTCAGTGGCAGCATCTCAGACTTTAAAATCACAGTAATGAGAAAAACAGCACTAAATGTGAAGGATCAGCTTTCCTTTTGCAATCCTCTCATCAAAGATCTTTCAGAAATGGCATGACCAAACAACTTCATTTCTCTGTGTTCACACTACAGAGCTTATTTTCTTTATTCTAATATTGGAAAGCTGTCTCACAAATGTCTCCGCTTTATTGTGTCCCATCTCCATTGCTTTAAAATACTGTTCTGGTTCATCCCATTTGCAATCTAATCAGATGTTTCCACGATTTGCAGTTACTCTGGTACTGTTATATTCATGGGTTTGTTGAGCACCATATACAAACTCTCTGGTCATCAGGTTCTGTCCCTGTAGATGACAACAAAATTAAGTGGCAGTGTTGATCTGCTGGAGGGTAGGGGAGGTGCTGCAGAGTGATTGGGACAGGCTGGAGCAATGGGCTGAGGCCAGTGGGATGAGGTTTAACAAAACCAAGTGCTGGGTCATGCACTTCTGTCACAACAACCTCCAGCAGCGCTACAGGCTTGGGGAAGAGTGGTTGGAGAGCTTCTTGGTGTAAAAGGACCTGGGGGTGTTGGTTGACAACCAGCTGACCAGGAGCCAGCAGAGTGCCCAGGTGGCCAAGAAGGCCAAGAACATCCTGGCCTGGATCAGGAACAGTGAAACCAAGACAAATACGCAGATGATGGTGTCCCTGTATTTTAC
>VZRI01008504.1:2261-33356 GCA_013397515.1 Upupa epops | reverse complement strand
TCCTCCCGCCCGGCCTACCGCAGCGTAGAACAGCGGTTTCCCCCGAACGCTCAGCACAACTCCAACCTCTCCCCGCCCCTCGGTGTGACAACGCTCCTCCCGAGCCGCCCCCCGCCGCGACGGGCAGCGCCTCCTCCGGACCCGCAAGGGGCGCTGTGTCCGCCAGGCGCTCCCCGGCGCTCCGCCCCCGCAGCCGCCATCTCCTGCTCTGCTCCGCCGGTTCTGCTGGGCCCATCCTCGCCTCCCGCGACACCCCCCCCGCTCCCCTCACACACACACCTCCCCCTCCTTCCTAGCGACAGCTGCCGCGCTTCGGCCTGGCGATTCAGCGGGGCCTGGCCTCGGACCCTTTCCAACCGCCCTTCCCCGCCCCTCTGGTTGCCCTTCCCGGCCCCGCCTCGTTCCGCCCGCCGGGCCCCGGAGCTTCGCCGCTGCCGCCGGTGTGAGAGCGGGGCCCGGCGCGGAGCCATGGCTGCCAGCGCCAAGCGGAAGCAGGAGGAGAAGCACCTGAAGCTGCTGCGGGAGATGGTCAGCCTCCCACCCAACCGCAAGTGCTTCGACTGCGACCAGCGCGGCCCCACCTACACCGACATGACGGTGGGCAGCTTCGTGTGCACCTCCTGCTCCGGCATCCTGTGAGTGCGCGGGCATAGGGCACGCACACGGGGCCCCGCACCGAGTCCGCACCCCGGGCCGGCTCCATTTCCCGGCCTCCACGTTCCCCGGCCTCGCCTCCGCGCTGGCCTAAGCCGCCCCCCCCGCCCCGGCTCCCTGATGCTGCCGCTCTACCGGAGCAGGGGGGCTCTGGTGGGGATGAATCCCCCTGCCGGGAGTGGCGGTGGTCGGCCCGGGCTGTGCTTCCTGGGAGGGAGCGTTAAGCTGCGGGATTCCCCTGGGGAGGGGTGGGGAGCAGCACCAGGCCCCTGAAGATGACTGGGGGTGGCATTAATTGAGTGCTTGCAAAGTACTTTTGCAGGGGAAATAGGGGGCACACAGCTGAACAGTTACTTTCGTGGCAGTGCTGAATACTTGGGGAGACCCACCCTATAGTTAATGCCGAGTTTAACATTAAAAATCTGTAAGGTTGGGTTAAACCCCCGGCCTAGCCTTTTGTGCCCCAAATTATGCCTGGTATTTGCTTGTAAGACAACCCTAAGGCTCTAGAGGATAAGCTGTACCCTTGTTAGTTCAGATAGTTGAGCAGGAAAGTAGCAGATTTTTTTCATGCATCTGTTAACTTCCTACAAACGATATATATAAACCTTGGGAATGGATTTACTCTGATAAAGTGGATTGCATTTTTCCTGTTCCTCATTCCTGCTTGGGCCTCCCTGCTACTCCTCCCTTTTCCACCCTTCCTCCTCTGAGATATAGCCTGTGTGAAACCAAGGGTTGGGTCAGCTCTGAATTTCAGTTAGAGACACCTAACTTGGCGGGGAGAAAACCCTTCTGCTGTATTACTCTTTCCCGTGCTGAATTTGTCTGTGAGTTTATGTTTCTGTGGCTTTGTGCTTATGGAATGAACCAGAATCAAAGAGTGGCCAGAGTAAGTATCAATAGGATGACAGAGGATGCACACTGGTGTTCATAGGGGTTTGAGTTCTTAAAAGGTTTTCAGGAGCCCAGATTTGTTTCTGTTCTCTCACTAAGTAGGACTCTGTATTCCACATAAGCCTTCCAGGAGGGGTCTGATGTTTTAGAACAGTGGTGCTTGTATTGAGGTTCAGAACAAAGCAAACATGTTAGTTCTGTGCTGAATTTACATGGAACAGTCTGCCTTTTATATCACCTGACAGATAATCAGTCCTGGTTGGGGTGGGGTTTTTTCCTTCTTACACTTTGTGTGGAGTTTTGAAGAGGCTTGGTGCAAGTACAGAAAGTGCGTTGGGGCTGTGAAGGTGAAGAGAGGCTCTGGTTTTTGACATACACATGCTACTTCACCAGCCAGTTCTGGCCATTGTTTGCTGTTAGTAAACTGTTATTTGTATTGGCATGTGAAACTATTTCAGGCTACTGCACAGAGCTTATTTAACACTGCACATGTTCCTGCTGCTTTTGCTGGCAGTATGGGAAGACTGCTTCAGGAGAATGCTTCCCTCTGGTTTTCAGGCTTCTGGCCCTTCCCCAACAAATCCAGCATAAGTGGTGATGAGATCTTCAGCATGGTTCGGTAGGATTTGTTCTGTAGGGTGCAAGGGGTGGACTGCTCAAGGACAGGGTCCAGTTCACAGTGACCAAAAGGATGCAGTGAAGCAGTGAGTGAGCAGGGCGCACACAGCAGTCACTTGCTGTTAAGTTGTCCATCGTCTGGGGGTTACTATGCTTAAAGGAGGGGTGCTTTTGCTGAAGAGAAGTTGTTGATGCATTGGTGTTGTAATAAAATACAAACAACTTGTTTTCGTTCTAAGCACACAGTGGGTTAGAGTTGCTTTATAGCAGAAACCACAAACAGCATTTTTATTTGTTACAACTAGTAACACCTACCTTAAAGATGGAGTAAAGGACTGTTCAGAGGACTTAAAGCTTTCTTCTGAAATAAATTTGAGCTCCTTTTTCTTTATTGAATTGGAAATCGCAGTGGAAGATCATCTGTTGGTGAACATTTAGAACCTGGCCAACTCCCTTAGAACCTGGGGAGTTACTGTTGGTGTAGAGGTGGGTTCTAGCCGTTCTGTAACTGGAAATGGTCACTTCTGTTCAAAAATCTTCCTCCTGCTTGTTTGTTTCCAAACACTTCTTGCTGTAGAATCCCTTAGTGGAGGGAAATGACTTGAGAAGAAACCACATAATGGCAAGTAAGTGTCAAAGTACTGCTGCTTTACTGTAAGGCCTTAGTAATCACATAGCTGTATTGTCTGTGCTAGGTCATCGCCTCACATTGCTGCTTGCTTTAATGACTTTTTACAGGAAGCATTTTTGGAGTCAAGCAGACCAGTTTAATCAAGTATGGAGTACCCAGTGCAAGGTTGAAGCATCAGTACATTAACAAGTCTTCTTCAGAAAGGTTCCTCAGTTAATTAGGAGTGGTTGCTAAAATTGTTATCATCTTGGACAGGCATGCTGTGCTAGAAACATGTAAATATCAACTTCTGAAAGTCTGACTGGGCTTTTCTGTAACTTTTCTGAACTGGCATGAACAGTCTGTTCAAACGCCACACCTTCATTCTGGGTCCATCCTTAGTTTGCACTAAGGATTCTCTGTGTAGAAAGAAGGCAGCACTATATACTATTGCGGTTGGTTTTCAAAATCTGCATTTTCCTTCACTGCTCATCAAACCAGTACGTCTGGCTTGTACAGAAATGGCTCATAGTGACAAGAGAGCTTGTGACTTTGCTAGAAACTTTCAGTTTCTGACACTAAGTGTCAAAGGGGAATCTTGCCAGGCTGAAGGTATGGATAGTGTAGAGGAAGTCCTTTGCTGCCATGCCTAGGCTTTGTTTTCTCATCAGACTGGGTTTAATACCAGAGCTTGATAATAATACCAGAGTTTGGTGTGTGCAGGAGGGAATTCTGCCTGGTGCTGTGGATAGTGGCTTCTTCAGAGAGTGGCTCAAGTGTTTAGATTTTCTTCCTGCAGGAAAAAGCCCAGTGGGATCACACAGGCTGTGCCTGCCTGAGCTATGAGGTGTTGGGCAGAAAGGTGGGATGTGCGGAGAAGCACACGTGGTTACTTGCTCCCAGAGCAGGAGGAGATGCTCCAGAGAAACAGCGTTCTTGGGTCAAAGAGTCTGATGATCCCAAACCAGAAGGTTTCTCTTTAGTATAGCAAAGCTGCATCTCGGGGGATGTTGGCAGGGAATAACTGCTGGTTTGACAGAAGTCCTCTGGTTCAAAGGATGATTTATGCTGGTAGCTCTGTGTTGTGTTTCTAGGCCTACGTGTGTCCTGCTGGCAGTGGCACCCTCCCCTTTGCCTTATCACAGCCTCTGCCCCATGTTCTCTCTCTCTCTTCCTATCTTTGTGTTCTGCACCCTTCCTGGGTAGGCTGCTCCCAACTTATATAACATGGGTTTAAATTCCCATCCATCTCCACAAGCTTTGTAGCATTTTTTTAAATTTAGTATTTAAATATTTTGAATACTTGCTGGTGTGATAATTTGAATGCTCCTTCTCCCCTTCCTCTCACTGCCACTCTGTTTGCTCCCTCCCGGCTTACTGAGGAAGTCTCTTGTTCAGATGTTTGCTGTTCTGGCTTGTGTCAGGAAGGAGCAACAAAAGAAAGTTTAGAATATAAGATTACTGTGGAGAATGCTAAAGCCCTTCATGCTTTTCTTATAATTTGTTATAGTGTTGCCTTTTGGCTGCTTGCAGTGTTTCTGCTTGAAATTTCAAATTATTAAAAGTTTTCCTGGCCAAGGGACATCTGTGCGAGCCAAGGTGGAGTATTTGATTGCAGATATGAGTAACAAGCTGAAAAACACATCTGTGTACAGAACAGTAATCTTAGGAGGAATATTAGAATCCCTTTCCTTAGACAAGTTTTAAAGAAATTCAAATGGTCTGAATAAACAGTGTTGGAGTGAATGTGATTCTGGTCGTGGTGGCAGGGCTTTTCAGTCCTTTTTTTCTTTGGTCTATGTGTGGAAAATGGCTCCGTGAATTGTAACTCGTGTGTGTATTTATTGATTCATTTAAGGATATTTCCTATGTTAGTGTGTTTCTTATTTTCACTGTTGTGGCTGGTGAGCAAAGGGAATGCAGTGAATACTTTGCACTTCTAAAAGGTTGTTTGTTTTTTCTTAAGAAAAAGGTTTAATTAATTTTGTCTGTGCTTCTCAATGTGCACATGAGCTCTTTGCTGTCAAAAGTCAATGAGCTTGTGAAATGGTGGAGGGTCTCCAGGGAGGTCTGTGAGTATTGGGGATGGCTGGTCCTGCTTGTGTTCTCTTTGGCTGATAATGTGTATGACAGTAATAACACGTAAATAGTAACAAATGCTGTTGCACTGGCCTTTCCAAGGCAGGTTGTTCAGACTTCTGGGGTGGTGGGGTGCTCGAGGGTGTCCTGGCCTCATCAACAGTTTGACTCGTTTACATCCTACATCGTAGGGGATTGTATTGTGCTGGCTTAGGCTTGTGAGCACGTTAGAATCTGATACAGGGAGACATGGGCAGCCACCTGCCCCCCAATACCTCTGGTAGAAATTCCTCTATTCCAGCTGAACCAACTCTACATTTAGGTTTATTATTTTGCAGGCTTCTCTGCTGCCATGTGTTTGAGCTGAGTGTGGGAATGGCTACTCTGCCAGCAGCCACAAGTCCCACCGTTATTCACTACTGCATCCTGTTATTAACAGATGCTCAGTGCTCATCAACAGTGTTTTGAGTGTTCTGTGATTTGATTGCCAGACTTCAGAATTTGTGCCCATGGCCTTAAAAGCTTCCTTTGTTGGCTCTGACAGAGCTTGGTGTTGAGCTTGGGTTCTGGATAGCTGTCCCTGTGACAGGCACTGTCATGTTCAGCAGAGGACAGGCCTACAGCTGCAAGTTCTGAGCATGGAGAGGGCATAACGGGGATCCACGTGTGTGGGAAGTTCTGGCCATGGTGTGTTGGCTGAGTGCAGATCGCAGGATAGTCTTGATCTGTGGCCTTTGCTGAGGCCTCTTGGGAGATGGCTGCAATATGGAGTAAGTGCTGAGGTCGCTGTGTTTAGCTGCTGCCTTTCTCAGGGACTCTGTAGTAGAGAAGTACTGCTGCATGGGATCAAGTTGCAGATATTCAGGCCCGTTTAAGCAGAGGGATTAGTTTGGGCTAAGATACTATAATGGGTTTTGCCCCCTGTTAACTAGGGAACACTGTGAAGCACTGGAAATGTGCAAAGGACTTCTCAAGTACACAGGAGGGAGCAAACAAAGCAACTGGTGTCTTTCTGGGCAAAATGCAGTTAATTGTCTTTTTCCAAATGATCAAAACAGGATGGCATAGTCTTCTTGGGGGAACAGTGAATTTATCTGTCAGTGTGGATTTGCAAGCTAAATGAACCATTTGTTGTCCCCGTGGTACTTAATCAGAATGCTAAAAATATTCTTTAAACGTTGGGCAGAAAGGGTTAATATTTGGAACACCAGATCTTTCTCATTTGCTGTTTTCATTGGTAACAGTTTAATTTATAGATGTTCTTGGAATAGTCACTGCTAGTCTTATTGCAGTGGATGTCAGAGATCTTTTTTGGTGGTGTTTTATTCATTCCTAAAAGCAATAGCACCACAATGTTTAATTAACAGATACAAGCAGGAAGGTAACCCCTGTCAGCTGATGTGTCAGCAGTTCATTAGCTCCATATTATATTCCTAGGCACTTCCCCCCAACTTCCTTTCTGGAAACTTTTTTCTCAGGCACACAACCCTGGAATTCTGTGTCCTTGGATGCCTTGGAGTTCGTGTACTTTTCAAATTACTTCTTAAGATGGAATTGCTGAAGTCCAGGTCTGGGTGACCCAAATGTGAAACCAGTCCTATTACATTGCCCAAGTTGGGTGCATGTGGGATGTAAAGTTCTTGCTTCCATTGAGAATTGTTGAGATTTTAATGGCAGGTTTTGGCTGAACAGGCTTTGATAACACGAGTTTGTCAACCCTGCTGCTGCTGCTGCAGTGGTGCTGGGGACGTGAGCACAGGCAGAGCTGCCCAGCTTTTGAGCCGCTGCAGTAGTTAGAGAAGTTTGTCACCAGAGACACGGTAGCAGCGTTGTCTTTGTGCTCCCATGGCTGTTACTGCTGCAGTGTGCAGCAGACAGACCTGTGGATGGTGTGGCACAAAGTGAACTAGAAAAAGATGCTGGGAGGAGACAGGAATTGGAGGTTAAAGTGAGAGGAGAAAGAAGCTGAGCTTGGAGTGCTGCTTGAAGGAAGTTTTTGAGTGAGTTAAAGTGAGGGAGGAGCTGGAGGGGAAAAACACAGCAGCAGAGCGCGGCTGAGTTTGAGAGGTGGGGGATCAGGGAAAGGGTGAACAAGTCTGGGCAAGCAAGCTAGATTAAAAATAAAGTTTGATGATGTTTTCATAGTTTCATGTCAGTTATAAACACTGTAAAGCTCAGTTATTTGCATGCTGAATGTTTGAGCTGAGCTTACAAAGCCCAAAGTTGTGTGACAGTACCAATGTATCATTCACATAAGTGGTTCCTGTGTTTCAAGCAACTCTACTTCTGGTGGTAGTTAGAAGTGGTTGTAGTGTTCTAAGTGATCGTGTGATGATGGATTTCCTGAATACTGACTAAATACTTCTTGCTTCTCCTTTTAGACGGGGCTTGAACCCACCCCACAGAGTGAAGTCCATTTCAATGACAACTTTCACACAACAGGAAATAGAATTTCTGCAGAAACATGGAAATGAAGTAAGTACTGTGTGGAGAATGTCCGGTGCTGATGGCACTTCAGCATGCAAAATGTAAAATGCTACTTAAGGCAGTTTTCCTTTTGGGAAGAAGTTGTTTGAAACCAACATCATTTGAAGTGAATCACAGAATAAACATGGTTGGAAAGAACCTTCTAGATTACCAAGTCCAACCATACCCACAAATACCTAAATACCTGATCAGTGGAAAAACATAAAATAATCCCCTCCATGCCTGTCACTAGCATGTCATGAAACACCATGTTTACACCCTTCTGAAATACTTCCAGACATGGTGACTCAGCCACCTCCCTTGGAAAGCCATTCCAGTGTCCAACCACTCTTTCTGTAAATAATTTCTTCCTAAGAAATCTAAATCTAAACCTCCCCTGTGTCAACTTCAGACTGTTTCCTCTGGTTCTGTCATCAGTCACCAAGGAGAAGACACCAACACCCACCAATCTACAACCTCCCCTCAGGTAGAGGGCATTGAGGTCCCCTCTCAGCCTTGTCTTCTCCAAACTAAACCTGCCAAGCTCCCTCAGCCTCTCCTTATATGACTTGTTCTCTAAACCCCTCATAAGCTTGGTAGCTCTCCTCTGGACACACTCCAGTGTCTCCATGTCTTTCCTATCATGAAGAGACCAGAACTGAACACAGTATTTGAGATGAGACCTCACAAAGGCTGAGTACAAAGGCATGAGAACTTCCTTCTGCTGACCATGCTATTCCTGATCCAGGCCAGGATCCTGTTGGCCTTCTTGGCCACCTGAGCATTCTGCTGGCTCCCCTAAAAAGCTCTTTTCACTTAGTGATCATCATACTGTTATGTGTCAGAGCCCAGACCAGACAGTCTAGACTCACATGATGTTTTGGGTTTGCATAAGGCAACATGCATATGTCTTTCTCCTCTTCTGCCAGCTCAGACATTGAGACTGATTGCAGCAGTGTTTCCTGAATGAATGCAGTGTGACAAGAATAAAGGTGTTGCTTGTAGCTGTGTTTCTTCAGAGTAGGTATCAGGAAGTCATCTGGTAGTTTCAGTAGCCCCTTTCTTTAATGAAAGTATTGTTGAAGGTTCTTGCAGAGTCAAAGGGAGATTTTTTTTTTTTTTCCACTAAGGCTTGAAATCTACTGAGTGTCTTGGGGTTGCTTTGAATAGCAACAATCCAAGTGTACTTGCCTTTTTCCTTCTTAACAGATACACATGAAAACTAACTCAGAGGTACCTGTTGTCTTGGTTCTGTGAGTTTACATGGAGTATTGAAACCCTGGATGTGGCTGTCTTCAGTTTGAGGAAGAAGTTTGTGTTTTCATACCATTCTGTAGCATTCAGGCTTTGGGAACAGGTGTTACTTCTGAATTAGGATAAGTTCTATTTCACTTCAGCTGTTGATTGTAGACTACAAAGTATGTTGTTATCAACATGTTCTCCTGAAGCTTTGTGGGGATAAATTCCTTTGTTAGCGAAGATGATGAGATACTTACACTTGGCCTGTTCCTAACTGTCAGGTTGAAGAATGAAAATGACAGTGGGGATTTTTTTTTTTTCTTTCTGGGAAACGTGGATTTTTGGTTGAAATATCTGCTAGAGGATGATTTATCTAGACAAAGCCAGAACTAGGTGTAATCTCTTCCAAACATTATGAATTACTGTTGTGGTACTCGGGTAGTAGTGGGTCCTTGTCTGAATCCCCACACAACCCACCTGGGTTGCCATTAATGTCATGGGTTAGAGACCCCGACTGTTTCAACCAAGAGCTTTTATCTAAAGCATCAGACACAAAAGGAGGGTTTAACAAACCCACTGACAGTCTGGGCCCTGGATTGCACTGCATTAATTCTGAAGTAACTAAGCAGTTACTGTGACTGCACATGGTAGATGTAACTGGTGCTCGGATACTGAGCAAAAGTGATGCTGTTCCAAATGCTGTTAGAAGTGAAAATCTGTTTAAATGTGTTTTCACTTTGCCGTGCTGTGTCTTGCAGTAGCTAAATGAGTGATTTGCTTTCTGTTGTTGGTGTTGGACTTTGGATTTCTCTGTGCAAATGAGGTAAAGCTTTGGGCATATAAGTTCACCTTGCCTTACAAAACCCATTCTTTGCTTGGATGGCTCTTCAGCATGGGTGTATGTATGAAGAAATGAAATTTTCTAGGATAAAACTGTCTGATAATTGAGAATGTGGAGCACATGTGAAACAAGGGACAGTCACTGAATGATTCACATGCTGTAACATGCAGTCATTTTAGTTCTGCAACTGTATTCATGAAGAAAGCTCAACTTTTTGCAGCCTTGTATATTTGACTTCCCTTTTCCTGTAGCTTGTAAAACACTGATTTCTACTCTGTCCTCCCAGTCTTTTTGCACGGAGCCTACTGCCTCCAGATGAGCAGATTGTGGTGTGCAATAGGGCACTTATTCTGAGCCAAACAGAAAATAGCAAGAAGTCTTCCCTGAGATAAGGTAGTTACTAGACTGGTGAGTTGGTCTGAGAGGAAGTAGATTTTCACTCTCCTTGAAAGAGTACTTACGAGGTCAGTGTACTGTATGAGGTTGAAGTGCGCTTAAAAAGAAGTTAAGATTTCCTGATCCCTTAGACAGTACTGGTTTCCCGGTTGTCACAAACTGCTGTCTCTGGCACACTTGGGATCACCACAGCGTTCCCTGCAGCAGTGGCTTTGGGAAGAGTTTGTTTCAAGCAGTTTTTCCTTAAGTCAGACACCGTCATCTTCCCTTCTTGAGGAATGTATTTCTGAAAGTAACTTGAAACTTTTTGTGGATTCAAATGCAGATCTAATTTTTCTGACTCTATTAGAAGACCTCTGTGTTTTGGTGTTGCCTGCCCATCTGCAGGTATAACCATGTGTCCACACCTTGGTTTTGCTAATGTTGAAGTTAGCTCACATTGCAGCAAGGATGGGGAGACCTTCTGGCTGGTACTCCTCAGGTGCTTTCTGAGGTCTTTTGAAGGATAAAAGGTAGTTACGATTCTCTGGGTAGAATTTTCCTCATTCTCTTTGTGAAGAATAGTAATGTGTTTCCACAGTCGATATTTTCATGTTAGGATTAATGAGGAAAGTATGGTACATGGAGCTGGTTCAGTTTGAGTACTCCCCATCAAGTGATTCTAACACTGCTTAGGCCGCTGATTCAATAGCGCAGCAGTAGTAGAATGGGAACTGGCTATCTGCAAAACATGGTGGTGATACCATGTTGCCCTTATAGCTGAGAACACTTACTCAAAAGCTTTTCCCTAAATCTGAATAACAGTATTAGGAGTAACACAGTCCCTTAGTGTTTTATAACACTTCTGAAAAGTGCCTTTCCTGTCAGCCTGTTCTGGTCTGCTTATGGTGGAAGGGAATTATTTGGATAGGCTTGTGTTTAGAAAACCTGTGTTCCTCTGGGGGCAAAGACCGTGTTTGCCTGAGGGGCTGAGCCTCGTGGTGCCTAAGCTTAGTTTAACAAGGTTCAGCACTCTTGGTGCCAGTTTTCCTGACTCTGGATAGCACACATGCTCGTTTCCTGCACTCTTGCAGCACTAGTAGCAATGTGGGGCCAGATCAGAGCTGGTGTTTGCCCTGACCAAACTGATTTCCTCGAATCTCCTGTACTCTGGAATGTGGCCTAGAAACCTAGGAATAGAGAGCAGCTGGAGCTGATGAGCTCTAACAGCAAGAGCTGTGCAGTCAGGTGTCCTTGCAGCACATCCCCCATTCGACTAATATGATCTAGAGATACGTGAGCTGACTGTGTGCCCAACAAAGTCTTTGTTAGCAGGATTTACCAGTGCAGGCTCTGTCCTTGTGAAAGCAGCTCTGGCCTCTGGACACAGACTGCCTTTGAGATTCTCATACTAGTGGTATAAAATTCTCCTAACCTGCAGAGATCAATGAATAATAATGAATAATATTGACATCAAAAGTGCTGGATTCCTAAACAAAGCTATAACTTGCTTACATAAAGCTATGGTTTCCAAATCTTTCTTCCTGTGGTGAGTGATGTTTGGTAACATAGCTGTGTTATGTGGTAATCTGTACTACTTTGCACTGTCAGCACTACGTTTGGTGCAGAGCTGAGGAATTTGTAATGGGGGGGGACAAGAGAGGGAGCAGAAGAAATCTAATTTGGCCTTTCTAAGACTTCTGGAAGGTAATATCTCATTAGAGCTGTTGAAACCACACTTTGTGTATGTAACCTTCCTATGTTCTGGTATGTCTGGGTTTAGGTGAGTGTTCTGGGGGGCTTAATGTGCCTTTTCCTCGCTCCAGTGCAGCCTCCACCAGCAGAAACATTTGCCCTATCACAGCTGTTCCTCATGTGCTGCCTTTGTGAGGGAAGTGCCTTTATGAGAGAAAACTGACTGTGCTGGCCTCACTGATTTTGCCTTGTTCCAAAGCATCACAGCCATGCTCACAGGAGTTTCTACAGTGTGGTGCTCAATGTGTTGTGTGAGCAGGCGGCCTTTCTCTGTCCCCTTCTACCTTCCCACACACACTGGAGATCTGTATCAGCGAAACAGTTGTGAGATGGTAGTGGTGTTTGGTATTTGGAATGGAAATAACTGAAATCTCAGACTGTGCGAGGCTTTCTGTAAAATCTGATGGATGCTGCTGCTTTTTTCTTTTTAGAAGCTTTTCATTGTGCCCATCCTTCCTTGCCTTCCCAACTCAGTAAGAAGAAAAGCCTCAAATATGACAGCACACCTAGAAGCAAACTCACAAGCAAAATGTTTGTGGAAAGTAGGTGTCTTTGTGCTCCTCTTAGCCTTTGAGCCCTGCCTGGAACTCCTGAAAGTATGAAATGTTACTAGGAGGTTGAGTCTTAAAGCAGGAGCCTTTCTTGTTACCTTTATCTTGTGGAGATACCAGATGTACATTCAGTGGAATGAGTTCTGTCTTCTCTGTCAGTGCTGCCAGCGAGGGAGATTGCACACAGTGTGGGAATGCGAAGGTAAATAGAGTGTTCAGTGTATGGAAAACAAGATGGGTAATTGCAGTTATGCTAGAAAAAGCACTTACTCCCTCGGAGTAGCTGCAGAGTGCAGGTTCAGGGAAACCAGTGGCATGAAGAGAAATACAGGTAAAGGCTTTATTACAACATACGGTATCCACTTGGCCCAATTTCTCCTCTCGATATATTTTAAGTTGTGACAACTCACGGTTTCTGCCTTGCCGCCTCCTGGGTTTTTATCTAGGTCAGGGTGAGTAGGTTGGAACTGGTTGTGATTCTCTTTTCCTCTTCATTTCACACTCTACTTACTGATTTGATTCTGAGCTCTGTGGTATCTAGTTGCCAAACATCTAATGACATCCCTTGTAGAGTCAGGGCTTGTTTCCAAAGAACACGTTCCATTCTTGCCAAAGCAGCTGTGAAAGGATTCTTATGAACTTCTAAATTTCAGGAGGCTAACTGCTCAATCTTGGTTTTGGCTTACTGCTACCTGTAAAAAACAAAACTTTGCTTTGACTTGGGTTATGCAGTTTCTACATTGTAGCAGAGGCAAACAAAACCTCTCAGTTCTGCTTCTGTCAACCCTCTCACAAAAGTGAGACTTTGAGATGTTGGATATCCTTAATCATTCTGACTTTAGTGCTGTGGTTTTATTTTGCTTGTTACTACAGGGCCAGCCAGTGGGACATGGACTAATGATGGTTTTCAGGGACAATAATTACAGATTGTTGGGTATGTGCCACTGTTTCTAGGGGCTTCCACATAACTCAAGCATTTACTCTTGGCTTCTGCTTGCCAGACCCTTCTCTAGGCAGAGCATTTTGTTTAATAGAGCTTGGGTTAATGAAAGAGAGGGCTGCAGAAATTTTGGGCAGAGACTAGTGCAAAAAGAACAGTACTAATGTTAACAGCTGACCCAGACTGTTCTCCAGAGGATGGTGCGATGCAGAAGGGTCTCGGAAAGCCACGGAAATTTTAGACCTGGTACCTTATTAATGCTGTTGTGTAACTTTATGGTGAGTCAGGATGCTGCTTCATGTGTTATCTATAAAAGCAAAGGCATGAGTAATACTGTTAAGATGTGTCATCAGACTTGGGCAGCAGCATCTTCTGGATCAGCTCTGCAAGTCTGATACGTGGAGCAGTTAGAGGTAAGTTGGAATGCATGGGCCTAGGGACGTAACATTTCTTGGAGCACATGTTTTAAGTTTTTGCTTCTTTACTTGCTTTTTTCCTTTTAGTTTATATTAGAAAACAAAGCTTTGATAGCATGACTGGATTGCTTAAGGCTGCCTTTGTGCAGGTTTATGTGCCCTTTGTTGTGTCGTGGTACATTTTTCCTTGTGTCCTGCAGGTGCTGCCTGGGCAGGACTTGGCACAGGCTGTGAATAACTGCTGCTGTGCTGGGGTGTCCTGCCCGGGCAGAGCGAGGCCAGGCGCAACACGGAGTGGAAGCTCCTGTACCAGTACATGCAACTGAATTTGCAAACGTGATCCGAGTTCTGCGTTTCCACTGTTGTTTTTTTCCCTGATGCAGTACTATCAGTGTGTTTAAAAGCAGTGGTTAGTGAGACACAGTCAGGGTACCAGAGACACAAGTGCTGGGTGATTGTTCCCCCCCATAGCTCTACAGCAAGTTGTACAGCATAAACGTCCTTGATTTTTATCATTAGAGTGACTTTTAAGTAACTGAGAGATTAAAAAAGCCATGCCTGATCAGTAAAAAAATTCACATTTCTTGCAGCAGACTTCTCTGTGCACAAGGTCCAGTACTGCTAGAGAGTTAAGACTGTGGGTGGAGAGCTGTTTCCAAAACCAACTGTGTGACAATGTGATGTCTCTAACAATAATATTTTTTTTATTTCCATGTCCAGTTCGATTTTCTCCCAAGCACAGTGCCCTGCCCTTTGCTGTGTCATAGATAGCTGGTAATGGGGTGTGCTGGCTGGCTGGGAGCATAATCAATGTGGTATTGTGGACCCCTGTCCAGTCAGATGACAGCAACAAAAGTGTAGCTAGCAGGAGCACACAGGTCACCACAGACAAGAGCAGACAAGGGACCTTTCATGGGGTTTGAATGCTTGCCCTTAGCAGCCACTGGTGCTGGAGCCATTGTGTGGTGTCTCAGACATAAACAAGCAGAGCTTGACCTTTTACTAGTACCTTGGGTGATGTTAAAGCTTTATCAAATTTGGCTTTCTGAGAGATTTCAAAGAGGTGGAACTTTTTCCTATAACTTGTTAGGTAAAGAGTGATGTGACATTGAGTCTGCATTTCTGTGGTGGCGCAGTCAGCTTTTTAACCTATGTTGATACAGGCACTACTGTCAGACTGTTCAGGTGAGCACTTGATGGAATCCAGGTTCTTCTGTCTACCAGCTTTCTGCCTGTCAGAAATGCTGTTCTCTGCTATCAGTAACAGGGAACCAGGCATGGGTGTTTGGTGGGCTTAATTAAGTCAGTTGTATTGGTGACTTCAGGCATATTCCACCTGTTACTGTGTCTGTGGTTAGGTGCTCATAAGAAAGGAGTTGCTTCAGGTATAGCTTTTGGAAGCCTGAGTTCTGCAAAAAGTGGAAACAGCAGTGCAGGGCCGCTCGAGCTGGGGCAGGTCCTGTGTCTGGTTTAGCTTTGAGAGCAGTTGTCTCTCCTGTTTTGGTCAAGAATTGAAGCTGAATGTGAAGCAGTTGCAAAATTCCTGGCACCTTGTGCTTGCTCACAGCTGCAGTCAGAAAGTTAAAGCAGAGCCAGAGTGCTTTTCTCCTCTCGTACGTCCGCTTAGGTATGTGTGATGCCTGGGTGAACTGTGTGCAGTAAGAGAGCCTGCTTAAAAACAAAAGGATTTCTGCTGGAGCATTTAGAGCAGTATGTGGCACACCAGTGAGTTGTTGAATCAGCTCAGGAACTTTTTACTATTGTTAATACATTAAACTATTAAAATAGGTTTTGAATGAGGACTTTTTCTCTGATTAACCTGTTGTTGTTTTCTCCTTTCTTTTGGTAAGGTGTGCAAACAGATTTGGCTAGGCTTGTTTGATGACAGATCATCAGCAATTCCAGACTTCAGGGATCCACAAAAAGTAAAGGAATTTCTACAGGAAAAATATGAAAAGAAAAGATGGTAAGAGAACTTTACTGTACTCGAGATTGCCTCTGTCACAAGAAATGAAGGTTGGCTGTTATCATCCTGTTCCAGAGTGTGCTTTTCTTCTTGTGGGCTCTCAGGGCTGGATCTCCCAGCTCTGTCAGCTGCACTGATTTCTGGACTTCATTCAGAGCTCCTACAGGAAGCAGAGAAGACAAACTGTTGAAAGAACTTTCTTGATGTGTAGTTGATGTTGATGGAACAGAAATGGCTTGAGGAGATCTCATGGATCGTGTGAAGTAATGGTTTTGCAGGCTTTAGGAGGTGGGAGATGCATGTGGTTTGTGTTAAATAAGTGATGTAAAATATGGAAGGCTGGGAATTCTAGTCAGTCTTTTTAAAAACACCCGGCACATTGACATAATGGGAATTGGAAGCTCCTGGTAGAATTTGTTACAGAGTCAGGGGCTACAGTAGCAAAGGTGGGGTCTACCAGCTCTCATACTTGAATCTTGATGATGTTGAGCACAACTACTCCCGCTGTTAAACTCATAAACCACTGATCTTGTTGGATGTAGGTATATTCCTCCAGAGCAAGCAAAGGTGGTGGCATCAGTCCATGCATCCATATCGGGATCTTCTGCCAGTAGTGCGAGCAGCACACCCGAGGTGAAGCCACTTAAATCTCTCCTGGGAGAAGCTGCACCTGCACTGCACTTAAACAAGGGCACACCCAACCAAGTGAGTAGTGACCTGGTCACAGGATGCCCAGCCCTTCAGGCAGCCTTTGTCTCTTGGAGGCCATGAATTCTTAAAATAGCAGCTCTTTCTCAACAGTGTGATCACCAAAGACAGCATTGTTTTGTTAACTGCACAGGTATTTGCGAAGGTTTTTTGGCCAAATTGATTGTTGTTTTTAATTGTTATTTTCAGTAAGCAGAAATTTGCAGTGTGATTGATTAATTTTAATTTTCATAGTGAAATACAATACTTTAAATGTTTCTCAAGTTTTTAAATATAAGGTGATCTATTTTCATGTGTGTTTTTTTTTTTTAATTAGAAAACAGTTAAATATCTGGTCCTCTTAACCGTGCAATTAGTAGTGAATCTGTGGGCAAAAAGCAGGCATGTTCATTATTCCTTGCTGTGCATTCTCTTACATGCTTTGTCAGGTGCCTGTTGCGAGAGGATGCATGCTGTTCTGTAAAGCCAAGCAAAACTGTGTACTTAGATTTGGGAGAGGAAGTAGTTCTGATTCAGCTCATACTTCTAGCTGTGAAATACCCTCATTTTTCTCCCTCTGTACTGAATTGTAAAGATTCTTTTAGAGCAAAATGAGAAACTGTTTTCCAGCTTGTTAGGTTAGGTTTTATTGCAGTTTTAAATACATACATTTGAAGTTGCTTTAGCTACTGCTTCATTCCTCTGGGCCCTGTGGAACTCTGCAGAGTGCCTTGAGAAGCCACTGTAGTGGCACAGATAGATCACCCTTCCTGCGCTGTAGGAGGAGGTGTCATGCTGTATGCACCAGCTTAAACTTGAGGGATAGGTGGCTTGTTGAAGAAATGGGCTCATTCTGTCTTAGTGCTTTGCCTAAAGCAACACTGGTAAAACGCCAGTGTTTCTGCATTGATTAATTGCAGTTTTGTTTGTAGTCTCCTGTTGTAGTTCGATCTCAAGGACAGCAGCCGCAAGAAAAGAAACAATTTGACCTCCTCAGTGACCTTGGCTCAGATATCTTTGCTGCTGCTCCTCCCCAGGCAACTGCTACAGCAAATTTTGCTAATTTTGCACACTTCAATGGTCACACAGGTAAGTGTTCTGCGCAGTGCTTTCCCTCTGTGTCTATCGTGTGGTTCTCATTTTTGATGACTGTAGACTAAACTTCTTCATGAGTTATATGTAATTTCTGTGCCCTGACAGTGTTGTGTTGATCAAGATTTCCTTGAAGGTTGAGAATGTGAAGGCTGATAATCCTGCTGTTGGAAGGGAGAGCTGCTATTTTTGTGATATGTATGATTATACTGTTTCTGCTTACTGCTAGAACTTTAAATTCTTTTGGAGAGAAGAGAGTGAAAGGGTGAGAGGATATAGGGAGAAGCTGGTATTAGACCTTCAATTTTCTTTCTGAAAATTATTAGGAAAAGCATTCATGGAAAAAATGCAGAGACTAAGGGACTTCAGATGCACTGACAACAGCTGTCAGTTCGTGGAAAGGCAAACAAAGGCTGCCACAGTTTGAGGAATGACCTCTTCTCTGTGTGTGTATTTGAAATCTGAATATTGCCCATGCTGTGTGGTTTCAGGAAGAATAAACAAGCTTTAAGCATTAATATCTACAAATACGTGAGGGGTGGGTGTCAGGAGGATGGAGCCAGGCTATTCTCAATCAGGACAAGGGACAGTGGGTGCAAGCTGGAACAGAGGAGGCTCCATATAAATATCAGAAGGTGCTTCTTCACAGTGAGGGTAACAGAGCATTGGAACAGGCTGCCCAGGGGGGTTGTGGAGTCGTCTTCTCTGGAGAAGTTCAAGACCCGCCTGGATCTCTTCCTGTGTGACTTGGTCTGGGTGGTCCTGCTGTGGCAGGGGGATTGGACTAGATGATCTTTAGAGGTCCCTTCTGATCCCTAATGATTCTATGATTTGTATTGGCAGAAGATGGGGAGAGGCCTTGATTTCTTAACAAATTACTTCGATAAAATATATTGAGCTCTCAGGGCTGATTTTCAGTGGAAGATTTTGAGCCACAGAAGTCTAACCCAATGAAGAAGTTACTTCTGTGGTTGCTGCAATTGTGTTGCTGCTAACTTGCCTTGAAGTTGTGGGAAAACACCTTTGCTTACCTTGTCTGAAAGGTTTTTCAGCCAGTTTTTAGAGAGAAACTGCAGTGCTGTAAAACCAGGGAGAACAAGAGATACTTTCTGCAAATCAGCCTGAAATTGTTATGGCTGAGAGGAAGCATGATGGAGGGGGCTGAAGGCATTACTGAAACTCACAGCAGAGTATTAGGGCTTTCTCAAGATGAACTTTCAAAAAGAACGCAAAAAAAATAGTGCAGCTCTTGGGCTGATTTCAGTAATAGGGAGTAAGAGCTGCCCTTGGTGTTTGGTAAAATACTTAGTATAAGGTATCATGTTAATCATCTTCCTGGAGGTGTGTGTGATGAAGACAACTTGTGCTGACTGGCGAGTGGCACTGGCTGCTGATACTTCATTCTTCCTAGTAACATATTCTTTCCAAAGTTGCTGCTGAATGAGTCTGTATTTATAGACATTTCATTACTGTTTGGGTGTCAGAATGTGAAGATTCCATAAGCAGCATTTCAGTTCTGTTCCAAATTAGCTGAAATTCCACTGCCTCTCTGCTGGGCCTTTTTTTTAAGAGGATAAAAAGCAATATGAACGCTCCACAGTAAAGACCACCTTACAAAGGAGTCTGCAGATTTCTGGTTGAAATTACCTGGAAATCAAAGCTGAGCAGAATACCTAGCGGCACTGTGTGGTTTTCTGTTTCAATAATTAACTACTGTGGTAATGCCCATTTCCCCGAGTCCTAGAACCCAAAGCAGTATCAGGGCTGGTAAATAAGTTTCTAAAAGACAAACTTTATTCTGACTGTGCAGTTGCAGAGCATGTGGTGCAGGCTGCTGTATGCAGAAGTGTTGCGGGCAACTGCAGGGTAGTGTTAGCTGGGGCTGGCAACAAGGTGTTCCTGCTCTTCCCTTGGGAGCATGAGGAGAGTTGGTCAGTCTGCCAACCTCAGCAGTTGTAGGACATAGAATGACAGAACCGTTTAGGTTGGAGGAGACCTCAGTGATCATCTAGTTGCAACCCCCCTACCATGGGCAGGGTTACTCAAAATGCTCACTGAGCACCAGTGAATTGAAGCTCTTGCAATGTAAGTTAATGTTCCTGCAGCTGAGGCACAACCAAGTGCAGCAGCTGATGGAAAATATTAACAGACTGATGCTGTGATCTGTCAGCTTCAGGTATAATGTTTGAAAATTATGCAGCTTTTGATGTGTTCCTTTTTGTGAGTTTTCTATGTGCTCAGCTGGCTCAGGATGCCTGTTGAAGGGGACACATGGTGCCCTTAACGTTTACCGCTTACACTTCATTTACAGGGTTCCATAGCTCCTGAAGTAGTATGGGGTTTTGCAGGTGATGGTAGAGACTGCACTGTGGCTGTAGTTTACAGTCTGGCAGTAGAAACAGGAAAGTACAAGCTCACCTGATCTTCACCTTTGTGCCACTTTTACACAAGTTTAAACTTCACCATGTAAAATAAACCAAGATTAACATCTAAATGCTCTGCAGAACGCTGTTCTAGCAGGGGCCTGCATACGGATCCTACTGTGTCAGCTGATGTGAGACAGCTGGGAAAAGTGGCCCCTAATAGAAAAAGGTCCAGATTTTAATCTTGACCCTGAAGATCCGTCATGTAAGATTCTTGACTTAGTATTCTCTTTATGTGGTAGGTTAAAATGAAAAACTTTGTTACAGTTACTGGGGGGATGTGTATGTACTTAATCACATTTGCACAGCTAAACATCAATCTCCAAGCAGCCCCTATCTGATTTATGCCTCAAGAGGAAAATATTGCTTTTGCAAGGTGCAGTTCAATTCATCTGCTTCTCTGAAAAAGCTGCTGCTGTAAAACCAACCAGCTAGCCAGCCTGTGGAGCCTGGAGTCGCAATCTATACAGCGCTGTTTGATTTGACCCAGTGCAGTTGATATAATAGCAGAAACTGTTTTACCTCTGTTTGTGTCTACCTGTTGTCTTTGTGCACTTTGAAGGTGAACAGTGTAGGATAGGTGGGGTTTTTGTAATTGATTTTCTGTATTTCTGTGCTCTGATTCAGTGGTTTTAAAGCCTGAATTTTCCAGTGGAGTTAATCTGTAAATGCAGCCAGAACAGATTAAGTGGTGCCAGACAAAATTTACCCAAGGAAGAAGCACTTTATGAGTGAAGAGTTAAGACTGCCAGTGTACTGTGAGAGTACTTGCAGTGTTTGTTCTCAGCAAGATGTTCAGTAGGTCCACAAGTTCCAGTTTGGGAGCTTAGAATGGTACCTGATTTGGTTTCAGTATCTGGGATTCTGTACTGTTTGGCTGGTTTTCAGCCAGCTCTGGGGTTGTGCTGAACCAGACTTGGTCAAGTCATGCCTCTGTGAGGAGGGGCAGCTGGGCGAAGCAGCAACCGGAACTGGTTCAGCTCTGAGACTGGGATTCATGCAGGTTTGTTCAAGGACGGCTTCTACTCACTGATTGTGGTGTATAATGCTGTCATGTGAAAAGAAATGGCAGGGCAGAACTCAACCCTCAGAGGCTGCCATGACCATGCATTCAGTTAATACATCTGTCATTGTGTTGATTTCCCATATCCATTAACATGTTTTGTTCCTTTGCAATTTACAGCGCAGAACTCTGCAAGTGCAGGTTTTGCAAACTTTGATGCATTTGGACAGTCTAGTGGCTTGAGTAATTTTGGAGGTTTCCCCCCAGCAAGTCAGTCTTTTCAGCCCCAAAATACAGGTAGAACTCCTAGCACTTTTGATTAATACTGAACTGAGATAATCCTGACCTCTGTGTTGGAAGATACTTGATTGAGTTCATTTCTTGCATCTGCCCGCTTTAATGAAGCCAAGCCGTCTGAAGCTCTGGGGAAACTCAAAATGAATTCCTTCTGTTTGGTGTTGATTTTCCTTTTTAGTTTTTCTTTTCCCTCCCTGTTGCTACTCAGAAGTCTGATTTATGGCACTGCCTGTCTGTTAGCTCTACACCTGAAATAAATGACTGAGTAAAGCAGACTGCTTTGGATAAACACTCAAGTGAATCTCTTGTAAGAGAAGCACTTCAGCAGAGCCTGGAGCACATGCCAGAACCAAACCTAGTGTGTGCCTGTGCGTGGGTACAACACAGCACACCCATTTGACTTCACGTGTAGAGTCTACTGTGAAGATTTCTTTTGCTTTCCTTTAATTTGATCATGCTGTACAACTTCTGCTTGAGCTTACACTTGCTGTTTGTCTTGATCTTTGGCTGACTGACTTTCTTTTCCTTTTTTTTTTTTTTCTTTTGAGTGTGGTGTCGTTTTAAACTTTTTTTCCAATGTTCTTTCTCCCTCCTTATGTTAACTTTAACCCCCACACAATTTCTGGCTCTCCAGCGTTCAGAACGCTTTCATCTAGCTGCAGTTTTGGTGAATTTACTTCAGCTTTTCCTCTCCAGGCTGTGCACAGTAAGTTCCACATAGTGGAAAACTCAGCTTGCTTTGTTTTCTGCCATTGTAGTGTAGCCCTGTCATTGCTGCTGTTGTGTGTGTTCACCTCCCTGCTGGGCTGTTAGAGGTTGTGTGTTCCGTAGTGCAAGCAGAATCCTTCAACAACCCTTCTCCAAGAAAGATGCACATAATGGAACAGCTCATGTAACTTTATGTACATGACCTGCCTAGATCAAATTGTCTGGCTCACTGTTTCATGTTTGAACTAAAGTTCAGTTGTGCGGACCTAAGGCAAAATTTAAAAACAAAAGAGAAAATTTAAAAACAAAACCAAAGAGCTGTCTTGTGTCTTCCCCCTCGCTTCTTTCCTGATTGGACCTAGCCTCAAAATCTCACAGCAGAGAGGCAAGCTCTCTCTAAGCCTTGGCATAGCATCATGCTATTTCTAGTCTTCTGGGCACTGTTTTTACTTAGAACAAAGACTGAAGTGGTAAACACTGGACCACTAAATAAATGCCAATAGAAGCCACTCATGGGACACACAGGGCAGGAAAATAAAGCTTCTGTAGTTTGAGTGTTAAAGATTCAGACAAGTACTGTTGCTGAAATAACTTTTAACAGCCAATAAACAGTGCGTAAGTCCTTCAAGATCCAGGTATGTCCAGATTAAGCTCTTGAACTGTGGGAATTTTTTTTTTTTTGAGCCTGATCTGCAAACTTGAAAAATACTTTATAAAATAATTATTATGGTAACCCAGTTGTAATTTGGAAGGAAACGGGAAAGGGTGGTCACTCTTAGATGGGTGGGCTGGGGTGGGGGAATTGAGTAATCAGAAAGAGGTGAGATTGTGCCATTATTGCAGTTGGAGAGAATTCCTCTGACATTGAAGCATTGATAGTGTGTAACTCTCTGTGTTACAGGTGCAAGTGCCGGGTCAGGGAATGCTAACTTTGCTCACTTTGAGAACTTCCCCAAATCCTCCAGTGCTGATTTTGAAGCCTTCAGTGCTTCTCAAACCAACACAGTAGCCTCTGCCACCAGAAAAGCTGCAGTGAATAAACCGAATCTCCAGTCAGCTGACAAATATGCAGCTCTTGCTAATTTAGATAATATCTTCAGTGCAGGGCAAGGTATGACGCTTGAGTCTTTGACGGTTTACATGTGTGTACGCACTGTAAGGTTGACTGTACTTGTCCAGATCATAGATACTTTTAGGTTTTTATAGACAAGCAGTAGTTGATGTTAAGGAGAAATAACTAGTTACTCTGTAATATTTTTCTTCTCAAATGATGTATAAAAATTTGGGTGGGTTGTAGTGTAGAGCTTTGTCCTGGGAACGATGCCTTGAAGGTCTGTGTTTCATTCAGTCTTCAGCCTTGTAATCTGTTGTTTTTTTAATTTCCAGGGGGCAGCGAGCAAGGAAGCGGCTTCAGTACAGCAGTTTCAACAGCAGGGGGGCCTGTGTTGTCAGCTCCAAATCAGTCAGTTGCATATTCAGACAAGTACGCAGCTCTGGCAGAACTAGACAGCGTGTTCAGCTGCACAGCCACCTCTGGCAATGCATACACTTCTGCCACTGACGTCAGCAGGTACTTGTAAGAAGTAGTAGACTGTACACAGTGAGCAGCAGTATGCTGAGCTTTAGCTCACAATTGATCCTTGAATCTGCTTTTATTTCTAACCTAAGTGGGAAAACATTGAGTTTGGAGGTTCTACTGTAATTGTGTCCTTCTCTTCTGAGTAGCAGCAGTCCTCTGTGATAGGAAAAGACAAAATTGAGAATACTTTCTGCCAGCAGAATGCACTCTGCCCCTTTTTAGTCTAAACCTGTAGTACAGGAGAGCTGTACCAAGTATCTGCGTATGTGCTGAAAGCCATAGCGGCAGCACTGGCAGAAAAATTTCTCAGTTCTTTATTGGATAAATGATGTCAAGCACTTTTTTGAAGTTGGTAACAAATGCCAAGCACCTGTTATAGCTCTGCTTGGTATTGCAAGTGTTCTGGAAGCTTCTGCTTTGCCAGCTCTGTGTGATGGCCATGTTCACTCTCCTCTGCCACTGCTGATGGGGGCAGGTTCCCATTGCTCAGTTTTAGTCTCTGGCACCAGTGAATGACACTGCCGCTTGCAGGCTGCACCTACACATTCTGTTTCTGTTCTTCTCTGTGCCTGCAATAACTGTAAGTTGTATTTTGTTGTTCAGGAAGCAATCCTGACCTCACTGATGTATGAATTATTTTCAGCAATGCTTTTGGAACAGTACCTGTGGCTGCCACTTCACAGACACAGCCCGCGTCCTTGAGTGTGCCTGCTCCCTTTGGAGGTATGCAAGTGTTACTAACCCCTGCCCTGGACGTAAGCAGACATCTTGCTGATTGCCACTTGATGGTGCTGTACTTAAACACTAAAAGTACTGTCATTGTGATGGATTTTGTTATGAATTGGTGATTTTTCCATTGATTTTTATGAACTGCTGCTGTCACACAGTTACTGAGAGTCACATTGGCTTTTTTAGAAGACTTTGTTAAATCAGCGTTTTTGATCTTTCAGCAACACCTTCTAGAAATCCATTTGTTGCTGCCCCTGTTGCCCCAGTGGCACCTTCAAATCCATTCCAGACCAGTAGCCGAGGAGCAACAGGTAAGGAAACTACTGAGTGCTTAAGAAACTCTTTTTTTCATAGCTCTGCTATTTGTTCCTTAAAGATGCTCTGTAGAATCTATCTCTAGGCTGTTGGTTGTGCTGTGTGTTTGTTCAATGTATAGAGCAATGAATATAGAGCTGGTTGCAGAAATCAGGGTTTTTTGAGAAGTGTGATGTTTTTCTATTACACTGAGAACATTGTTTTCCTGTTTCTGGCCAGTCCTGTGACTTAAATGATGAGCAATGATGTTCTGATGCTACCTAAGCTCTTTGTGGTCAGTGTGTTACCAGTAAAACCTTTTGTAGCAGGTTGTCCTGAAATGAGGGGTTTGAAAGCCCTGCTGCTAAGCTAGTGCACTTGTTTCTTAAATGACTTCATTTAAAAAGTCCTAAAAGCCTCCAAAACCAAAGAGTCAGGGCTAGAACCAGGAAAGACGAGGTTTGTTGGTGCCTCACCAGGCCACTTGCTGCGATGGTCTTTACATACGAGTTGCCATAACTTTCTGGGGGAGGATTCTGTAGAGTCATAATTTCATACATGAAAGTTTAATCGCTTTTTCAAAAAGTTAATTTGTATTTTTCTTTAAACTGCTGAACTTGGGTTTTGATGGCTGCTGACTTCTCCAAAGGCACTGCCTAGTTTTGGCACTTATTAACTGTCCTTGCTCAGATTTACATCTGCTGATTTAGTTGAGCTCTGCTCAAAGTTCTAGATAGGTTGAATTAGGCAGATCTGGCTTGGTTAAAACTGATTGACCGAATCCATGTCTTCTGCTAAAATAACTCTGTGTTCTGTCCCTTTGAGGTACCGAGTAGTTAAACTTGTTCACTATTTAATGCCCCGAACGTCCTTTTCCTTACCATCATTCCTAACTCTACTAGTTATCATTAAGAACTTGTAGCCTCTTTAGAGAAATTTGTTCTGCACATGGCGACCTCACCCTTTCCACCTTGTAGACTGGTGTGCTTGGCTTGCAGAGGTTCCAGCCCTATCCTGATGTTACTGCTAGGTGACTGAGATAATAAGTAAAAATAATATTCTCCCTTCCCAGTGTGAGCTGGCAGCTGGTCCTTTCAGACTGAGCCTCCTTCCTGCATGAGCTTTGCTCTGTGTGTCCTGGCAGATCTGTTCTGTACTGCTCATTGCTCATGGTTTTCTTGGTCTCATCAACGGCTGGTGGTGCTGCGAGAACGTTGTTGGGTGCGTGTGTGTTTCTGTATAGAACTAAGAACTGACTCAATGATCTGACATTGTCTGGTCTCTTTGTGGCTTCCACAAGGCCTCTCGGGAGCAATGCACTCTCACATATTTCCTCAGGCTCATTTTGGTAGGTGGCCACATTTGGTATTGAGTTTCTTGTGGCTAATTGTTCTTGCTTGTCGAAGCTTATTGATTGCTATCTGCATCTCTGCACCAAGAGCTTTGGAAGGTTTCCCTGCTTTAAAAAGAAGTGGTTATGGGGGTTTGGCAGTGGGATAAGGGGAGAGAAGTGCACACAAACAACCTGTTACACAACTGGAACAAAACCATTATTGATCTCCACTGTGGTCACTGCATGGTGCTGACAAACGTACAGTGACTTTTGGTAGTTCTACCACCAGTAGCTTGATGCCTTTTGGGACATCCCAAGTCACTGCTCATTCTGTTGTGCTTTTGTTTGCTGTTTTAGCAAGTTCTGCTGTTGAGGAGCTGCTCCAGAACGGTGTCAGTATATTAGTTTTGCATGTACTTTGTCCTCACTCCATGTGTATATAATGTCCTGCTCTCAGATACTTCCAGGGTCAATCTTCCTGCTTGTCTTTCAGCCATAACCATTAAATACAGGCCTTTCTTTTGAACAGTGTAGCTTGCAAAGACCATATCCTTTCAAAAGAATCATCCTGTCTAATGTTAACTAGAATACGGTACCTGGAGTCTGTATTTGTACCAGAACCCCTTCTATCTGCTTCTGTGTCCCAGAATTAACTTCCAAAAGACTGAATAATGGTTTTGTTAGTGCAGTTTTGCACTTGCCACACTCCTGTTTATTTGCTGGAGGCATGAGGAGTTGCCCGTGAGATAGGCACTCTTCACTTGAAATGCTCAGCAGAGAATCAGATGATAAGTTAGGGGTGGGGGTTGTTTGAGTCTTGCCTCAGCAGTAAGAGCATTTGCAATAGGAACTTTGTGTGCAAATACTGTGCATGGTGGGAGTTGCTTTTGAAGTGGGAGCAGGGATGGGATGAGATCGGGGGGGATGCATGTGTCCTTTACGAGTTATTTATTTTTAACTTGTGACTTCCTGTTACACGGCTTCAAGTAGGGCAGTCTTTTTGTGACCAGAGCGGTTTGTGCTGCCTGAAGTGCTTGCTTCTGCCGTGCTCAGGTTTTATCTAAAACACTTGGGGCGTGCGGGGGAAGTGCATGATAACGTAGAGAATGTAAAAAACAATTTCTTTTTCACCAAGTGTATCTGAATGTGCTGGATCTGAGACGTTTGAAACTGTTCTGTTCAGTTTTGAAGTGTAGAAGTAAATCGTACACCTAACATGATGATCCAAGCTACCAAAGCAGTTCAGTGGCTGTCGAAGTTGAACCCAACTTCTGTGTGATCACTGAACCATCAGGAGACTTTAATGTTGCACTGCAGTCATTTGTCTCATGAAAAAAGTGACTGCCCACAAACAGCTGATGGTTGTGTTTTGCCCTCCCAGCAGCGACATTCGGAACAGCATCCATGAGCATGCCTGCGGGATTTGGAACTCTTCCCTCCTACAGTCTTCCTACTAGCTACAGCGGTAACTTCCAGCAGCCCGCATTTCCTGCCCAGGGAGCTTTCCCCCAGCAGACTGCTTTTGCCCAGCAGCCCAATGGTAGGTCTCTGCCATTCAGACTGTCCTATTTAAGCCAGAAACATGAAGAAGGTCTGTGTGTAAAGCAGTGATGTTGGGTGTATCCCTGTGTGTCTGAACCTGATAATTACATTGTGAAGGCTTCCTACAGTCTGTTTCAGCCATGTGCATAACTGAAATTCTACCATAATCTGATAATAAAATTACAGATATTCCCAGGGTTACAGGGGTTTGGGGTTTTTTTGCAATAAGAATTGTTTTTCTTCATTTTGCAGTGTCTGTGACTGATCCTAACAGTTTCTCCAGCTTCCTAGAAGACAGGCAAGAGAAAATTGGGAAATTACCATTTCAATTTAGGGAGAAAATAATATTGGGGAAAAGTGTGTAGATAGACGTTAGGAAAGAGTTAGCTCTGAACAGCTAAAAACAAGCAAAGCCCAGCCATGTAGTTCCACATTCCCATACCCCACAGTGTTACACAGGATCAGTCCTGCCAGTTGTGTGGTCTGAGCTTTCCCTTAACTCATGTGGGGGAGCTGCAGCAGAGGATGCTTGAGAGATGGGTTGCTGCTACTGATGTTTTCCCTTGTCTTTCCAAGGAGCAGGTTTTGCTGCCTTTGGCCAGGCGAAGCCTGTGGTGACTCCTTTTGGACAAGTGGCAGCTGTCAGCATACCTAGTAACCCTTTTATGGTAAGTAAGGGCTGTGATATTACTATCTCTGGGGTCTGTGCAGCATTGTCTGTCATGCTGAGTTTGCACAGATTCCTTTTACTTGCTTCAAATGGGGGAAGGCAGCACGTGAACCTTCCACGTGCAGTTCAGTGTTACAGTGCCTGGTTGTAATCCAGGTGGAGGGATGCATGTGCTGTGCTCTCACTGAGGTGTCACTCCAGAGCAGCCAATAGGGAAAAGGCCTTCATTTCCAAATGAGAAGTGTTCTCTTTGTGTATGTCCTGCGATTATGATTTGCTGTATGGACCAAGAATGGCAAGTGTGTGTCTCACTTTTCTTCCCTTTTCCCCCAGGCTGGTGCACCAACGGGACAATTTCCAACGCGAAGTGTGTCAACCAATCCTTTCTTATAGCCTTATAGACACTTTACCCAAAAGAACTCTTATGTGGTCACATAACATCTCTGCGCCTCTTGCACTGTTGTCTTGTTTCACTGATATTAGCTTTAAACACAAACGAAGTCTTTAAGAAGTAAAAATAAAAGCCTGCATTGTGTACCTTTACAAAAAAAAATTAAAAAGTAAATAAAATACACGAAACCCACAAAACTCAACCCCCCACAAGGTAATAACGTGCAAAACAGAGGGCTGTGGTAACATCCTTGAATTCACCTGCGCGCTGGTGGGTGAGAAGTAGCGGTATTATGTATATTGAATTGGCTGGTAAGTTATTGCAGATACCACGTTCGTTATGCTGCAGTACTGTACATATTTTTCTTAGAAGATAGCTATTTGTGCATATCAGTATTTGTAACTTTAACACATTGTTATGTGAAAAATGTTACTGGGAAATAGATCGACCGCTTTTAAGGTGCTGTCGTATCTCTTGGAACGAGTGAGCTACATCATTTTAACACTGGTATTGGGAGTCATGAAGTTAAATTGAAGGTTTGCTCATTTCTCGAGACATTTTCCTTTCCTAAGAGCTCTTCTATTTATACATGCCTAAATCTCTAATGTTAGAGGGATACCTGTCTGCATAATAAAGCTGGTCATGTTTTGCTACAGTTTGCAGGTAAAAACCAATAAATATTAGAAAATGCAGTGGTGTAGCATTGTTTCTGTGCTGTCCAGGGCCAGAGCGTCTTGTGTGCAGATGAGCGTGAGGCGAGTATAGCTCAGAATTGACTAAGGACAGTTTGGTGTGTAGCCAGGCACTGGTGAGGCCTTGTCTCAAGTACTGGGGTCAGTTTTGGGAACCTCAGTACAAAGAAGGACATTGAGGGGCTGGAGCAGGTCCAGAGAAGAGCATTGAGGCTGGTTGAAGGGGGCCTGGAGAACAGGTCTGATGAGGAGCAGCTGAGGGAACTGGGGATTTTTAGTCTGGAGAAAAAGAGGCTGAAGGGCAACCTTATTGCTCTCTACAGCTATCGGAAAGGAGGGTGTAGAGAGGTGTGGGGGTTGGTCTCTTGTCCCAAGTCACCAACAATGAAATGAGGCAAGAAAGCCTGGCCTAAAGCTGTACCGGGGAGGTTTAGATTGAGTATCAGGAGAAATGTCTTCCCTGATAGAGTGGTCATGGGTTGGAACAGGCTGCCCAGGGAGGGGGAGGAGTTGCCGTCCATGGCGAAGCTCAAGAAAGGAGTAGATGTGGCACTGGGGAACAGCATTCAGTGGGTAGGATAGAGTTGGGTTGACAGTGGGGCAGGATGAGTTTGGAGGTGTCTTCCAACCTTAATGATTCTATGATTCCATTCCCGAAGGTTTGCGCCTGGAAGTTCCCTAAGCAAAAGCCCACAGCTGAGCGTTTCTGGGAACCATATTGCTGCCCCTTCTGTCACTGGTATCGGTTACCTGGCACTGGTAGATCTTCCCTGTGGCTGACCTGAGTGCATTGGAACGGGGACCTGTGGGGCCTGGGTGAACATAAAGTGGGCGTATAGCGGGGAACTGGCCCCAGGCAGCCCAGTTCTCATGGCTGAGATAAACAGCTTTGTGGAAGGGGAGCAACCTTACCCTGTTGACACATAAACTGGTGGAAGGCTGGGTGTGGGCTTGGTGGACATCTGCATAGGAACATACAGAAGTTGTGTCTTGGGTGAAAAAATTGGGTTACTACTCTGGTAACATGCTGTACAAAGTGGATGTCGCAACTTCAACTGGAAGTCTTGTGGTATTAGAAGGCTTGTGGCTCCAGAAGATACAGAACTTGCTGCTATGGGACATCAGCTGCTTTAGATGCCCTGAAGCATTTGATATTCCTGTGCCTGTGACTAAACTGCCTTGAACTGAAGTTCTTGGTGCAATAGAAAGGGTGCTGTTCTGCGGGCTCAGGCACATGATTCTTCTACTCCTTAGGCAGTAGTAAAGAGTTTCCTGTTGCATCACCACACTTAGACTTGAAATACAAGATGAATTGATGATCATTTTGTGCTAAACTACTGGAGATGAAGGTGGGAAAAGGTGTGCTGTTCGCAAAGGTCTTTGTGCTGCTGCCTTGTGAAGTACCTACTTTACCACTGATCAGTCATAGAATCATTAGGGATCAGAAGAGACCTCAAAAGATCATCTAGTCCAATCCCCCCACCACAGCAGGATCACCTAGACCAAGTTGCACAGGAACAGATCCAGGGGGGACTCCAGAGAAGAAGACTCTACAACCCACCTGAGCAGCCTGTTCCAATGCTGTGTTACCCTCACTGTGAAGAAGTTCCTTCTGATATTGATGTGGAACCTCCTCTGTTCCAGCTTGTACCATTGCCCCTTGTCCTATCACCACCTTGAGAAGAGCCTGGCAGCATCTTTCTGACACCCACCCCTCACATATTTGTAGACATGAATGAGGTCACCCCACAGCCTCCTCGTCTCCAAGCTCAAGAGCCCCAACTCCCTGAGCCTTTCCTCAGAAGGGAGGTGTTCTACTTCCTTCATCTTTGTTGCTCTATGCTGGACACCCTCCAGCAGATCTGTGTCCTTCTTGAACTGAGGGGCCCAGAACTGGACACAGTACTCCAGATGTGGTCTCACTAGTGCAGAGTAGAGGGGGAGAACAACATCTGGTAATCTGCTAGCCATCCCCCTTCTGATTCACCCCAGGATGCTGTTGGCCCTCTTGGCCACAAGAGCACGCTGCTGGCTGATAGGACAAGGGACAATGGATGCAAGCTGGAACATAGGAGGTTCTATGATCATCCTGCTGTCCACTAGGACCCCCAGGTCCTTTTCTCCTACACTGCTCTCCAACAGGTCAGTCCCCAACCTATACTGGTCCCTGGGGTTATTCTTGCCCAGATGCCAGACTCTCCCCTGACCCTTGTTGTACCTCATTACATTTCTCTCTGCCCAGCTCTGT
>VZRI01008503.1:79783-93530 GCA_013397515.1 Upupa epops | reverse complement strand
TTTCTCCCAGGTATCTATTTGGAGAGCGCTGTTGGCTGTACAAGCAGGGTTATTCTTATACTGCCAGACAAGCCACATACGAATTTTATGATCCTCATAGAGGACACCTTGAAATTTAAGGTTATGCACCAAAATATCCAAAATAGAACTTTCTCCTTTAGTCACATTCTGACCCGTTTTTACTGAAAGTTCCCAGCTGCTCACCTCTAATCCACTGAGGCGTTGATCAGTTTCACACTGATGTTAAAGCAGCTTTCTCTAGCAATCACATTGCCAATCCCCTCTGTGAGTATCTCTAGCTTAGCTGGTGGGTTTGCCACTGGATGCTCTTGAGGTCCACCGTTGTAATTACTGCCTATCACATTGAATCAGGATGGGGTCACCATTTGTGACAATGAGGGCATGGACTCAGATTCTTGATCCGGTGAAGACAATCTATTAAGCAAACCTACGCTTCTTTCATACACACATCAGAAGACTGTCTGCACATCTGGCCTTTTATCATTGGAAACAGAAGCATTACATACTTGTTTGTCATAATGCTAGCTATCAGTCCCTGTATTCAGTTTACCACTTCTCCTCAAGGACAGAGCCTTGTTTTTGTCGAGATCAAGTCCAAACATGTTTTCTCCCAGCCTGAATATGTTTTCTCCCCTACCACTCTTTCCTTAGGACTTCGTCTCATAGTTTTGTGGACATCTGACAGTTTTCCTGGAATTCAGCCTGAAGAATTCAGTCTTTTTCTTGGTGTTGTTATGTTACTGTTGGTTCAACACTCACTGATCCCCTTCAGTGATCTGTAAATGCATGTTAATGTATCTCACAGAAGTGTTGCGTTATCTTGATGTGATGCTTATAGTTGGGCATAGGGGACCTGAAACAGAGGCTATTGATACCCTAGGCTACCTTCTGCCCTCCCTTTTCAATGCAGTTGGCCAGCGCACCGTTTAATATATTTTCTTCCATTTCTGTGGCAGTGTAAAAGGTGTGCGTACTTCATGACAGCTGTCTGCACATAATGACTCTCATCCTTGGCAAATTTCTAGAGGCTGGAATTGAGCCCAAGTCCTTGGAGTCCTTGTATTCAGTCTTAGACTGCACTACCTTCTAGTGGCATTTCACAATAGCACTTGGTGCCAGTGATCAGGAGACTCTGAGGCACTGCTAAACTAAACACAAAGCTTTTCAGTGTGTAACAAATGACAAATTTTTATTTTCTCAGGAGCAGTAAAACTAATGTGGTAAAAAATCTCATTCAGTTTCATGGACTTTGTTCCCATCAACCTGTAAATTTCAATAAAGCATTTGCTGTCTTTGATGCCAGTCTGCATCTCACACATCTGACTGATGTTAATTAATTCATGGTTGATTGTTAGACTCAATAATGGATTGGTTTTCTGCAGTGTGAGCAGGTATTCCTCAAATCTAAAACTGAAGGTAGAAGTGTTGAAGTGTTTAAGAGTCTGTGAAGTGTTGTTGGAATAGATCCTTGCTTGTTGGTGTTTTCATTTTTCTTTGTTGGTTATTCTCCTACAATCCAGGAATAACAATATAAATTGGTTTAGATTAAATTATCATGAGAGTATTTCAGGCTGAGTTCTGCATGGATGACAGTGCAGGAACACTGTAACTAACTGCAAATGTGCTTGTAAGGCATTGGATTCTGACCCAGCTTTTAAGGTATCCCAGGACTGAGCTGATGTCCCAGTTCCAGCTGAGCACAGGGTCTCATGGAACATGACTTGCTGGCTTGTGTCTCAATTACTAAATCATCTTTTAACCTATAAGATAGAAGTAGTGAAGATTAGGAATTTCTTTTCAGGAGGGTAGTCTTGCCTGCTGAGGTGGTGTGGCCTGCATGTAACAGTGTAACCTGATTTTTAGACAGCAAGAGATGACCTTACAATTGAAGTTTTAAGAGAAAAGGCTGATCTTGGTGTGAAAGAGCCACATAAAGGCTCAGTGAATTATCTGGCCATGGGCTGACAAGGAGGGGTGGAGGGAACTATGGTGCTGTGCTGAATTAGTCATGGTTATGCTTAACAGCAATGACAAAGGTGCAGTGGCATTATCTATTCTTTATACCCATGAGCAAAAATGGCTGTGAATTGTGCCTTTGCAACTCTTCACAGTCACAGGGGATTATTACCTAAGTTTCTGATTCTCGATGGTGTGAATGTTGCTCCTTTAATACTAATCTTTTATGTCAGAGAGTCGTTACGAATTTGGCAGCATTTTGGCTAAGTAGCCAGATGCTGCACTGCAGTCAGGTGGATGAAAAAGTGAAACCTGTATTGTGCCTATCTGGGGTGTGCCTGCGTATGTCATGTGCGTATTGTATCTGTGTAATGAGCCATGAAACCAGAGCACAGCTCTGTAAACAAGGGAAAGCTAAACTGTCCACAACTTGGTGCTCTTTATAGGAACTCAGGATAGCCTTGCTCTGGTTTTTCACCAAGCTGTAGTGCTGAAGCTTTGATACAAGAACAGTAAGCCCTGGGAGCTTCTTAATGCCATTGGCTTTGTGGAAAAGTGTCATTGTTTCCAAGCGAGACTAGCTCTTTTTCTCCTGGCTAAGCTGTGGAGTACTGCATACCTGTTCAGACACACAGCTGTATCCCACTGTAAAACCGAAGTGTTGTCTCGCTTTTAATTTGGTCTTATTCTTCAGAGAGTGATTGCCTGCACAGGACTTCTCTTAATTCTTTCCCAAGTGTACACAACTGAGTGGTTTGTAAAAAATAAGATCAAACTCTTTGAAATGTCAGTTGGTTTGTAGAAGAAACCACAGAGGGCAATGTTAAATCGCACCTTTTTGTGATCATTTAAGATCCAGCAGTAGAAACTTCTGCTACTCAGTTCAATACAAGTAGGTTAGTCATAAGTTATTAGGGCATTTTTACAATGAAGTTGTAAAAATATTGTGGCTGCATTTAGATGCTCCTGTTGACAGTAGGAAAATCTGCAAGACTGAGTGAATACACTCAATGTAGCAGCTAATAGAAGTCTGGACATCTGTTGCAGGACATTTAAATGCTCATAACTATCATAGTTGTACCAGTCTTTCCATCTAAATCCAGTGGAGTCTTTGTAGTTTGTTTCATTAATTAGGGCTATTTTAGACAATTTCCTTTAATTGAAGCTCTTTAGACCTTTATAGAGAGATTTTCAACAGGAAAAGCAGCAATTTGATTGACCAGATTGATGAACTCATGAGAATTAAATGTGATCAATGAAAATTCATAGATTATCTATTCCTAGGTTATGTTTTTCAATCTGACAACTTCCAATAGGTAACTGAGTACTAATTCTGTGTGGGTCTGTGCCAGCTCTGCACAAACCAGCAAATACATCCAGTGCAGGAGAGAACAGGAGAAAAACCTCCTAACCTGCGAATAACTTTGTTTCTTTTTGTTTGTTTTGTTATGATTGGAGAGATTTTGGACTCCCGTACCACCCACATCAAAGCAAAGTGTGTATAGAGAACTTTTGTAGTGGTGCAGTTTCACTCTGCAGCTGGGTTTGCACTGAGCTCCTGTGAAGTAGCTCCAGCTGCCTATTGCTCTCTGTTGTCCTAAGTTAATGGGAATATTGCTTGTGGGACGGTTTGGCAGCACAGATCAAGGGATGATCCCAGTTAAAATTAAAATGAGCCTCAAAATACTGCAGCAATGCAAGTGCTGCCAAGCGAAATGTTCCAGCTTGACTTTTTACTGACTGTGTTGGCGGGGATGTATGTGTAAAGGCAGAGCAGCAGGAACTTTCTTCCATTTTCACTGTTTCTGTATGATGGTGACAGCCACACCTGGTCACAGACTTTGAGTGATGTCCTTCCTGTTGCAGTATGGAGAGCAGATATGGGCCCTCCTGTGAAGAACTCAGGTCTAGGACTGTGCAAGTAGACTCAGTCTTTTTTTGCACTCCTCAGTCTTTTCTGAATTGGTGATCCAACCAAATGAATGAGTGGTATCTTGTTTTACTGACCACTCATGCCAGTTCATTTAATTCTTGTGCACATGTCCTGGTGGACCATGTCACCACGTTGAAGTGACATTCTTGAATCAAAAAGGGAAATCTTTATTTTAAAATCATGAGGATTTAGTGAGGATTTGGGTGATTTGGGGTTTCTTTGCTTTTTTTAAAATTGTTTAGTGTAGTTTATTTTAAGAAAAATTGTTCCTCAGCTGGAAAACTAAAAGCCTTGAGGAAGTTCTTAAGTCATTAAAAAACTTGAATGAATTGAACACTAGGTAAGTCCATTACCATCACAATCACCATTATGGTGCTTTTGGGAGTGGAACAGAGCCTGTATATTCAGATATTTCCAACAGAGAAGCAGAGAGCAGTTGGGGAAGAATTTAGCCTGTTACCTCCTTATAGTAGCTGAAAACAAGTAAAGTAAGAAACAAAATAGTCTTATGGCTCTAATTCCTGAAATTAACATTTGCACCAAATAATCAGAAACGAATTCCTGTTCAAGATATTATAAACTATGAATACTGTAAGTATTCTTTTCCTATTTTCCTACCTACCTACATCTCAACTGTGTTGCTCATTGTGGGTGAGAGATGCAGTTTTACAACGAACAGTGATTCAGAATCCATCTCAGGTTTTGTTAGAAGTGGTTTTCTGAGTCAGTGATCTAATAGACTACGAAGATAAACCAGTTTTTGCTTTAAAAAGGATATCCATAATTGTTCTGATTACTCATGCTAAGGTTCATTCTCCTCTCCTTCCCCATAGTTACTTAAAAATTTAATTGAATTGTGAAGCCTGCAATATAGAGTTCTGAAGCTAAAGCAGCAAAAGCAATCTTGGTGCAGTCCTAGCTGAGCCTTAGGCAGAGCTGAAGTGGGAGGGAGATGCTAATTGCTTTCATTAGGAACCGGGCAGATGTACATGTCCTTTCCAAAGAAGGGCGGGTGATCCAGAGCTGCCATGCTCCTAACAAGGGTGATCTGAGCCTGCACAACAATCTAATCCTCTTCCTTCTCCCAGAACTAGTTCTATTGCAGCCAAACAATCGGGCATTTCAGGAACCCGGTCTGTTACCAAAGCAAAAAAATTATTAATATTCAGCTTAATCAACTTCCTGATGAAGCTAACTGCAGGGCCCAGTATGCCAGCACAAGAGAGAGAGAGCAGGCAAGCTTGTGGATGGGGAAGAAAAAGGCAAGATCAGCATTAAATCAATTTGACCATGAAACTGCACTTCAAGTCTAATAAACCACATAATGAATTGCTGTTCAAAACTCTGGTATAAAAATCTTTAAAGTGTGTCGAAAGCAGCGCTGTATTCAAAAATAATTGGCAGAGGATGGCTAGTGGGGAGTTGGGGGGGTCAGAATACAGGAGGCACACCCATGCTACACCTGGATCTGTCAGACTGCCATTCCAGACCCGCTATGGTGCAGTGTGAGTGACGGCTCTTCATCAACCACATGTGAGCGAGCAGGAGCCCCTTTATTGGTGAGTGCACCTGAAGTTACTTTCCATTCAAATTTCTCCATCTCTTGAACATTCTCTGGGGGCACTTCTACACTTCACTCCGAAGACTTTCCCAGATGGCTACTCTGCAACCCAGATGTTGTTTGTTTATTCATTTGTCACAAAGAATAATACCCAGAAAAAAACCAAAATGAGATGTGCTTCTTCTCCATCAAAGGAGATAGGAGGAGACTTGTCAGAGTTTCCAGCATCTACATTTTTGAGGTCAAAAAGGTTGTCACAAACCGTTGCTCCTCTCTTATAAGAGTCTTTCCCATTCTTTTTCTTCTAGAAGGTTTCTACTTAGTGAGAAGCTGGGTTTTAGAAACTCACTCTGTAGAGATGGTAACTCTGAAGGCACTCAGCAAGAGCTATTTGCATGTTGTGTCTGGGATATTTCTCTTTGCTAATGATTAGATTAATAACAGCTCTGCTTATGACAGCATGTGGTAGAAATCCATGAACGTCTCTGGAATACCTCTGAGAGTTACGACTCTGCTCCTCATTGCTTTTCCATGAGGTTACAATACACACGCTATGCAGACATACTAAGGTGGCTACATGTCACAGTAAATGTTTGTAGGAAGCTGAAGAATTTTTCCATTTCATTTTCAGAGATCTGTTTCAAAGGCACAGTTAGCAATTCCCTACTGACACCCCTGTCAAATCATCCCATCTCTTATGAATGTGGCAGAGAACCCAGTATTTATGAGGTCAGTCTTTTGCAAGGGTTCAAATAACAGTGAGGAAGAAAACTTGAGTGCAAAAGTTCAAGCATCAGCAGCCCTCCCTCTGGGACATTCAAGACCATTGAGCTCTCTAGGGCATTCAGGACCTTTTCTGCCACACTGCTATGCTGAATAATGGGATTTCTTTATGAATTGCATGATTCTTCCAAAGTGTTGCTTCAGAGATTGAGGAGGACTTGAGCTGCAATCAGTCTCTTTAATGATATTACTATAAAGATTGTATCTCCTGTCCATTCATTTGTCAGAAAGCATTTTTGTAGCAGATACAGCTATAGAACATTTGTCATCTGAGACTAAAGAGAATAGAAAATTTGGTGCTTCACAAGCAACACACAGTTCTCTCTCTTCCTCTCAACGGGACACAAGTGTTCATATGGAGACTGTAGTCTGTGACGTTTTTGCCTGCTGATGCCGTGACTCATTTTCCAGACTGGTGTCACTGTCTGAATAAACAGATAGCAAAGAGAAGGTCAAGTCTGCCCCTTGGTTGGCTGCTACAAGAACTGTAATAGCCACACTTCCTGTTTTGCTTACAGATGCAAGGGCTGATAACGCTGGTGCTCTCCATACCACTGATCACAGCAGCAGTTGGAGTGAATTTCAGTCTCGTGCTTAGCAATGCTCAGAGCCCGAAGATAAGTTTTAATTGAGCTTGCAGTAGCTTTCCTTGTGTTGGAAAAGTGTTCATATTCATTTGTTGAAGCATCTTCTAGGAAAGCTCATGGGCAATTTCAGGCTTTGACAGGATAGAGCTCATTAACTTCCACCCAAGCTAAATGTCAATTTACATACTAATGTCAATTTTCTTTTACCTCTGTGTCCCCAGCCACGTTTTTTTAGAAAACCAAACGCTCAAAGTAATTTTTAATCCATGAAATCACAACAGTTAAGAAATCAGCCCCAGAGGTATTTTTCCAACAGGAGCTATTATATAAGGCACCGCAAGCACTGGGCTGGTGCTCTGACTTCCTCGGAAGAGAAGCAGGCATTCCTTTAAGGAATTTCAGCAAAAAATGGTAAATATAGTAAAAATAAAACGAAACGTGAAAATTCTGGAAAGCACCGAATGGGTTGGGGTTTTTTTTCGACTTTAACTCATCGGGACAAATCCATCTGTAATTGGTAATTAAAAAGATTAATAGCAGTGTTGTGGGAGGCAATGAATAACAATGAAAGAGAAGGGGCCCTTTTCTCCTTTTGCAGTCCAGGCACATAGGAGGTAAATCTGTAAGACAAAAAAATAGGAAAACTTTTTGCTTCCATCCAATAAACCTGCCAGACCTGCTCCCAAGTGATATAGTTAAACAGAAGTTGGTTCACATTCATTTAAATGTCACACTCCTTTGGGGAGAGATGTTTTAGTGGTCAAGCCTCTTGCCTTCAGCTAAGTAACAACCAAAAAGAAAGGATTTTAGAACCGTTTTCCATAGCACTGTGTTTTTATGGCTTTTGCATCTTTCTTTGAAGAAGCTTGTGGTGCTTGTTCTTAAACTGGGATTTTATTTTAGGAAGACCTTGTAACTTCTGTGCTGCATTTTAGAAGTGAATTTCCTCAAGCTATATTTGTCATTTGTTTTCTTTCTGAAAAGAATATTTTTGCTGTATTTAACTGCTTCTTGGAAAAGTCGAAGGCACTTGCTGCCAGCATAAGGAGAAATACGTGTGCAGAGCATCTGAGCTAGCGGAGATTTAGCTCTCATCCAAACAGGCAACAAAAAAAGTACCGATTCTTCAGCCTCTAGCAGCAACCCAGTAATGTTGGTAAAGTGAATGCTTCATATTCATAAAAATATCAGCAATTGCTTTGTGGTTTACACAGTGCAGCAAGGAGCCCTGTTTTGACTAAATCTGCATCAGGAGGTGACAGTTTCTTTTTTTAAAGGTAAGTTCTAAAAGGGAAAATAAATTTGGTACTAGAAACACTGTGGATGGGCATATTCATGCCCCTGCGTAAATCACAAGGGATTTACCATGAGTATGACATTTTTTATCTTTGAAACCTTCCTCTCAAATATGCAGGGTAGGAGTTGTTGCTTCTTATTATTGCTCCCCTTCCACAGGGCCCAGGAGTTGCTAGCGTTTGCAGATTAGTTGTTGCTCCCAAAGAAGTAATTTAGTAAACTCAGCCAAGTAGCATTTACATCACCACTGGTTTTGGTCACCACTTCAAGTAATCTTAGTACACATGCCAAGAGCCAGGAAGAAGCTTTCTTGACAAAGGAGCAGATTCTTACAGGTAAGGTGAGAGGGGAGGTAAAGTAGCATGACTAAACTTTTCCATTTTTGCTGCTAATAGCTTCTGGTCTTGGTCCAGTAGCCTGTGATCCAATTTCTAGGTTATGGTGTGTGGATGATATATATTTTTGTCACCCGAGGAACGTGAAAATACTTACTAACTGGCTGAAGAACTTCATGGTGACTGGAAAGTAATTTTTTGTAGCTATGAGGACCCTGAAGTTTATAGACCCAAGCATGGTAGACACCACAGATGCAGATTAGCACATTGATAAACCTGCTGACAGGGCCAGCCAGCTTGTCTGTCCTGCAGAGAAATAACCTTGGATTCATGTCACTGTAGGTGACAAGACAAGGCTCACCTGCCTTAAGCATCATGCAAAAGCTAGTAAGTGTGCAGACTTATTTTCTGAGTATCAAATCTGCAGGTGCTTGAGTATACTTTAGGTCTCTATAAAAATCTTTGGTTTACTGTGCATCTGTGTGTATGTTGCAACATGAACTAATGAATATGGTTTGATGAAAATGTTCTGCAAACATACAAAACGTAGGAGCTACACAAACTGAGCATCAGATAAAATGCAACTGAAAAAAATGAACTTTGAACAAGTAAGAGGCAATTAGTACAGAAATATAAACCCCATTTTATTTTCAGATATAGCTGTAAACCTGTTGTTAGTGTCTTCAAGGGATGGTAGATGTGGACTGAAATGCATCTGACTTGCTTTATGTCACGAATGAGAGCTATTGTGTTCCCAGAAGACAGTTCCAGACTGATCTCCAGAACAGATAGGGTTTGGCCAAGCTCCAAATTAATCTCTTTTTGAAAAAAAGAGATTATTGCGTATAAGCTTATTGCGTATAGTGTCAGAAAAAATTTTAACAGATCTCATTTGCCCTTTTAATTTGTTCCATGATGAATATGGTGACCAAAGACACAGGGCAGAAGTCACAGAATCATAGAATCCTTAGGGATTGGAAGGCACCTTGAAAGATCATCTAGTCCAATGCCACAGCAGGATCACCTAGACCAAGTTGCACAGGAACACATCCAGGCGGGTCTGGAACGTCTGCATAGAAGGAGACTTCACAACTGCCTTGGGCAGCCTGTTCCAATGCTCTGGTACCCTCACTGTGAAGAAGTTCCTTCTGATATTTATATGGAACCTCCTGTGTTCCAGCTTGCACCCATTGCCCCTTGTCCTATCACCAGATGACCTTGAGAAGAGCCTGGCTCCATCCTCCTGACACCCACCCCTCACATATTTATAGACATGAGTGAGGTCTCTAAGCTCAAGAGACCCAGTTCCCTCAGCCTTTCCTCATAAGGGAGGTGGTCTACTTCCTTCATCATCTTTGTTGCTCTACGCTGGAAATCCTCCAGCAGCTCTGTGTCCTTCTTGAACTGAGGAGCCCAGCTCTTTACAAATCTGAGCTATACATTATTTATATTGGAGACTGAGGTGAAATTGTGGTCTGTTGAGCACTGCTTTTTTACAGTAGAGTGCAAAGAAATTATTCAATTCAGGTGTTTCTGTAATTGCAATGCACTAGGGAAAATGGTGAGAGCTGAGTGTACCCCAGATTTACCTTTTCAGGTGAAGGATACAGTGATTTAGTGCTAGTACACAAGGCATTAATAGAAATTCATTGAAGAACAAGGCAGGTGGGTGGTTTTAAACAGCTGAGTTTTCATAGTGCTTGGCATCTTTATCTTTTGTTTGCTTTTGTTTAGGCCTTCATATGAATATAACGAAAGGAAAAGTTGAACCTGTCCATTAAAACTCAAAGAAAACTACTTGTTGGCTAATCTTCAGCACAGCTACCATGGGACTTCTACACTGATCACTGGCCTAATGCAATGATGCCCCAAAGCAGGGTTTTTTTGCCTCTATACTCTGCATAGGAGCTAAGGAAGGGAAAAAGGAAAGCAAAATTGAACAATCAAGTGCTACTTCATAAAATTTGAAACCTGGAGTAATAGTCCACTGTTACAGCAATGTCCACTCCAGTCCACTATATATAGGAATGCTATATCACACACACTTGTGCATAGGCTGGGCTGCTTAATGCAAGGCTGATTTTCTTCAGAAATATAAAGCACCCATCTTGTGCTGAACCAGCATGGAATTGGCTGTGGGTGATCTGGCTTCGGTGTGTACCAATGTTTTTGAAGAAAAGGCTAGCTGATGAGGTGTTAGGTTATAGGCTGAACTCAATGATCTTAGAGGTCTTTCCCAGCCACAATAACTCTGATAACCTGCAGTATCGCCATGTCAGTGCATTTATGAATACTTCTTGAGAAAATGCTGTCTCTTGGTGGTGGACTTTATCATTTGATGCCCCATCTGGATCTTTCTGATATGGTTTTGTCACCTGTTTTATACAGTGAGCCTGTGTTTATAATTTCCAAGTAATATTTGAAAGGGCAGAAAAATGTGAAGAAAGCAATCTATGCAGGTAGGATTCTGAGAGACAAGAAAATATCATTAAATCTCTTAAAGTTCAACCAGGTGCATCCACGATCTTACAAGTTAACTACCAAGATAGGTCACCAAATTTAAAGTAAACAAAAGTGAAGTCAAGTGTAACTTTGCTGTGGCTAACATGGTATGGGCTTATTCTTGAGATCCTTCTTGAATACTTTTTAATTAGTCAGATACTATTTGTTTTGAAATCAGATTTTCATGAGATTTGTTTCTGCCCATTTCAGAACCATTTAATAAAGTTGCTGTGACAAAATCTACAGGACTACAGTTAAATCACAGTTAAAGACTGGAGGAAGCATCGTTTGGCTGTTACTCAAGATCGAGCTTTACAGAAGATTTTATAATTTTTTTTTTCAGATCCAGGACAAAAACTATGCAGGTTTTAGTTCTCTTTAGCAATTTGGCACTTGTGTATGACATGATTTCACTGTGTTGGAGTAAAAAGCATTCTGAAGAACTGAAAGTATATTTTCTACATATATACTTCGGACTTGACTAAAAGTGTCTTGGTACTGTGACTGCCTCTCCCATGAGTTCTCTGTTAATACGCTGCAGTCTTCAGAAAGAAAGTTCATTTGTTAATCTGTATAAGTGGTCAAATCCTGAAAATAATAATGCCGCAGTAGTGTCCCGTGTGGAATTGTAACATCTTTAACCTGTCCCAAGATAGGTTATGTATCTTAAGGTGCAGTCATGCATTTGAGCCAGGGTGAGCTTGATCAAGGATGTGTTTTAAGTTCAATTTCTGTATCTAAAACGCCCTCATTTTTCTAAAACAGAAAACAAGATTTTCATTAATTAATATTTAGGATTTGCAAATTCAGCATCTCTGCCATGCTAACTTTGATAAGCTTTTTTTGTTTACTGGCTGAAGTAATTATCTGTCTGTAGTGGGGTAGAGAGAAAAATCCAGTTTGTATCCCCCTCTCTGTTCCCTTCTCCTTTTCTTTACAGCGTAAGGCCGGGTTAAGTACTACCATTTGGCAGGACAAAGATGCTTGGGGGAGGGAGTGGGAAGTTGTCTGAGGGAGGGGAGGCCCCCCGGGGAAGAAGGAAAACTCTTTAAGTTTATTTTTGACTTTATTTTTGAGCAGGAGATTTTCTGACGTAATGATTGGAAATTACTTTTGAGTGGGAGTTCTCGGCTCTATGATTGGACATTGTTTTGAGCAGGAAATCTGTTCAGTTCTGAGTTTGGTTTACTGTGACTATTTCAAGGGGCTTTTGGGGGCTGCTTTGGCTTCTTTGCTGCTGTGTTTGCCGCATCTGGGCCCCTCTTGATGCAGGGGATTGAAATAAAGAGTTTAGACAATGTAGTAGGTGACATAAGCCTTAGCGTTAGTTAATAAGTAGTTAAGGTAAAGTGATGTTATTATTGTGTGGAAATTAGACAATTTGTAGTATCAAAGACATGAGACAATTTGAAAAATAGATAACAGGGCCTTCATTGTGATGAGGACGTAAGAAACAGGCTTCAGACAGCTTTGTGGTTACTGGTTCATAACAGCCCGATCTTCTTGCCAAAATTACTGAGGAAGACTGCTGCCTTCCTCCCAGGAACCCCAGCCCACGACCACCAGGTGTTACTGCGCAAGTACAAGAAGGAGACCTACATTAATGAGTTCCTAGAACTCATTTTAATAACTCAACCCATATCTCAGAAATGTGTATGTATGATTATGTCTTTGTTTATGTCTGAGAACATCCAATATAATCACAACAAACTCGTTCCTTGGTGAGCATAACTTTGGAGCATGAGCTCCCACGTGCCCGCCAGCAATAATAAATTGCTTCATCAAACACTCTGCCTGGAGTCCTTGATTCCTCTCCGCACATCACACTGCCACCCCCTGCTGTTCGCCGCAGACTTCTGCCTTTGCCTCCCCTGGAGCTGCCGACTTACTGCTCCTCGCCCCACTGGAGTCTCCCTTTCCCAGGCCGTGCCATGGGAGCCGCTACCTGAGGAAGCCACTTCACAGCTTGCTCACTGCCGCTTCGTTGCAGTCGCTTTTCCCCATGGATTTCATCCACGCTCCAGTGCTCTACCTCTTGCTGCTTCCCTGACATCCGATGTTGACCCTACTGGGTTACCCTTTCAGGTTTTGGGGGGGTGGTGGGTTTTGGTATGGGGTATGGGTTTTGGGGAGGGGAATTGCCTTTGTTTTTTTAGCATTGTTATTCAGTAATCATTCTTTATAAAGTTATCTATTTTTTCACTTGCATTCTGGGTGTCCAACCTTTTTTTCCACATAGATCAGGGGGAGGAGAACTCCTAACGAGGTTTCTCTGCCCCCCAAATTTGTTCTGAACCAGGACACTGTCATAATTTCAATATACCTTTCATGTGCATCATATTGTTCATAAAGAGGGCAGATACATTAATGCTTGTAAGTCACGTTCTTTCACCTGAACTCCAACTGACATTTCCCAGTAGAGTAAAAACTTACAAATAAAGGAGATGGCAGGGATTTCCTGAGCACAGTGTGTTCAGGCAGCCTTGGAAATGAATCCTGCACAGTTGTTCCTAAAAGGAGCAAGGATGTAACTTTCAGTGCCTTACTCATTGACCTTTCAGGCAGTTGAGAGTTATAAATTCTTTGTCTTCTGCATTGAGTTCTAAATTTTGAAACCAAATGAAAAACATACAGTGTGATAAGGGGGTTAGAGATGCATAGATCACACTCCAGCTAGGGCACTGAGGTGGTGATAATCCAGACCATTGAAAAGATTCCTGCTGATTCCCATAGTTCATGCATTTAGAAGACAAGAAATAATCTCTGTAAAACA